>CAKNXH010002101.1:331567-347668 GCA_932178445.1 Andricus quercusramuli | reverse complement strand
CATACATACATACATACATACATACATACATACATACATACATACATTAATTTTATCAATTGCTAGCTTTTATTTCACACGCTTAAATTATTGGGCTTTTGAAAAAAAATTCATTCCAATTTGAAAATGTTACAGTTACAGAGATTTAAAATTTTATTGACCGTACAAAAGAGACCGAGGAAATAAGTATTATCAGTTCATTTTTCAAGTTATATAAATATAATTTTCCTAAGATTCTTGAGAAAATTCAGAAAGAATTTTGAAGATTTCAGATGTATTGGAAAAAAATCTAGAAAATTTGAAAGAAATTTTTTTCATCACAGGATTTTACAAAATATTAGGAAAAACTCGAGTTCGCTTAGAAGATATTTAGGATATTTAGATGTTCAGAAAAAATTCAGAAATATTTCATAAATTTTCATGAATATTTCCAAATTTTCAAATATTTCTCATCTCTTCAAAAGTTTTAATATTCCTGATTATATTTTAGGCAGACTTAATTTCTTTTCAAATTTGAAAAAGTCTTTCAGAATCAAAAAAAAAACTAATTCAAAATCTCACAGATTTTTTTCCACATTTTTAGAAACCTTTTGAAATCTGGTGACATTTTCTTTGAAAATTAATTTTTTGGACTTAATTTTTTCCAATCTGAGATTATTTCGAAGTTTTTTTAAAATTTGGGTACCTTCTAAATATCTTTTGGAATGATTCAAATTTTCTTTTAATTTTGCAACATTGAAAAAAATTCCTTGAAATCTTCCAGATGCTTTTTTGACAATTTTGGAAATCTTTCAAAAATTTTTAGTCTTTTTAAATATTCTCTGAGAATTAATTTTCGAAAATAAAAATCATCTGAAATTCTGCTAGCAATCTTGAGGAATTTTTTTATTCTCTTAAAAGCTTTCGAAATTCTCAAGATTTGAATCATTTTTCCAATATTTTCAAAATTTTTGAATATCTGTTCAAACAATTCGTTTTCCGAAAATTTTTCTAAGTTCTGCAGAATCAAAAACACTTTCTTAATATTTTCCAGATGATTTTAAATTTTGCCACTTATCTTAGGGGTCGTGCATAAATTACGTAATACTTTTTGGGGGGAGGGGGGTCTAGCTTAGTGTTACATAATGATGAAAAACTACAAGGAAATGTCGGATTAAGCGTTACAAAAGGGGGGGGGGGGCAATTTTCGGAAAATTGGGTTACGTAATTTATGCACGACCCCTTATTAGTACTTGAAAATTATGAATTCAGTCATTTTTTCCATTACTTTTCGTTATATTTAAAATATTTTCTAAGACAATTGACCATCACGGTACGTCATGATTGAGAATATAACAAGTTAATTTTATAGAATAATAATTAAGGGTTTTCGAACATATTTTGTTGTTTACTCAACTATCTAATTATTCTTAAAAATTCGTCCTCAAAATCCTTGAAAATTTATTTTTTATACACATCACTAATAAAAAGAAAAAAGAAAAAAGAAGGGAGGTCGGCTAAGGTAGGATATCGGAAAATAAAAGTAGACGAGAAAATGTGGGCGTGGGACGAGGAGAAAGAGGTGTTGAAGGAAGTGCAGGGAAATTCGTTTCGTAGGAAGTAGGGGGTGGACGTAATGCAGGGTAGAGGAGAAGTAAAGATGCTGTACTGGAACGTAGCAGGGGTAAAGAAGAAGGATGAGGAGTTCTGTAGGTATATCCAGGAATTTGATGTTGTGAGGCTGGTAGAGATGTGGGTAGAAAGAAAGGAATGGGATAGAATAGAGCCAAATCTGGCAAGAGGGTATAGGTGGAGACTCCAGGAGGCGGTTAGAGTAAAGAAGAAAGGAAGGGCTAGTGGGGGAATTATAACGGAAGTTAGAGATGAATCAGAGGAAGAAGTTCACGAAGACAAAGAGGGGGGACATAGTGTTGCTGGCAAGAAGCGAGGAGGCCTTAAAGGAGATGATGAATAGGTTGAGCAGATACCTCGATAGAAACAGGTTAGAGCTGAATGCGGAAAAGTCCAAGGTTATGGTGTTCAGAAGAGCAGGTGGGAGGTACACGGGAGGGGAGTGGAAGTGGAAAGGAGAGGTGGTGCAGGAAGTAAAAGAGTTTTTGTACCTGGGCTTCTTGTTTCGAAGAAATGGGGGAGTGGATGTTCACATAAAAGAGAGAGTGAGAAGGACAAATGTGGTGGTGAGGCAGGTGTGAGGGTTGGGGAAGAAGTTATTCGCAGATGATTTTGGAAAGAGGATGTAATGGTTTGACTTACTAATTATTAGTGTGCTATTGTATGGAGTAGAGGTGTGGGTTGGAAGGAAAGTGAAAAGGTAAATAAGATACAGGAGAGGTATGTCAAGAGGACACTGGGGCTAGCAAGGAACACGCCTAATTATATTGTCACGAGGGAGGCTGGGAAAACGAGTGTAGGGATTCTAGCGGGGAATCGTGCCTGTAAATATGAGGAGAAATTTCTTAAAGATGGGGGGGGGAAGTAAGCTGGCTAGGGAGTGTTGGAGGGAGAAGGAGAACAGGAGAGGGGGTCGAAAGATGGAGGCTGAAGGGGAAAGGTATTTTTGAACGAATGGGCCGCAGATGGATGAAGTGAGAAGGATGCACGAGGAAGTAAGGAAGGTATATAAGTTGGTTAAGAAAAATGGCGTGAAGAGAGAGAAGACAGCAGGGGAAGAGAGAATAAGGCAGCCAACTTTTAACGAGAAGTATGTATGGATTATGCCAAGGGCGAGAGTGCAATTTTTGTGTAAGAAAGGAGAGGAAGGAAGTCAAGAGCTTATAGCGAAGATGAGATGTGGGTGCATGGAGAGTTTTAATAGGTTCTGGTTCTCTAGGGAGAAGAGGATGTGTGAACTGTGTGGGGAGGGGAATGCAAGAGTGGAGCACTGGTTGTAGGAGTGCGTAGAGGTGGAAAGGAGTGGGATACGCATGGAGGTATTGATGCTTGAAAGGGGGAACAAAAGGGCAGTAGCATGGGTGAAGGGAGTGTTGGGTAAGATGGAGAAGAAGAGAAGGAAGGAGGAACAGGAATGGAGAAGGAAAGATTGTAAATAGGAGAGGAAGTAGATATAAGTAATCTGTAAATAATATAAATAGTAGGTAAGTATTAGGTATTAGTTATAGTTCCGTTCAACTCTTCTCTATTGCCTACGGTTTTCTCCGATTCGACTGTCCAGTGTCTAGGGTCTCAAACCGGTATCCCTCGCGTGCAGTGTGTGTCCCCTTTTGACAGTGTTGTGCACTGGGAAACCCGAATCTGGGATTTCCCATCCTGGAATATTTCGAACCAATTCCATCCTGAATTGGATCTACTATTGTTTTCATTGACATCATTCACATCAAGGTGCACAACCCCTTCTTCCACACCACTACACGGAGACCATCTAGATTTCATTTGATTCTCAATCGAATCAATAACCGCTAAGTCCTAATTTCAATGACTCTAATTTCATTATCTAACTCCTTTGGGCCATAATATATGAGTCTCCTTTATTTTAAAGGTCCTGGCCAAGGATTAGAGAGTCTACAGGTCTTGTTTCATTTTCTTGTGCTAAACCCTTGATAAGCAATACATTTCAATTGTAATTATTTATAATAAATTGTTCAAACAAATCCATATTTATTTATTGGCAACTCTTTCCTCTTCCCTGTGCGAGATCTTCGATCTCAATTAAAACGAGGAACCTAATTAAAAAGGAAAGTATTTTACGTTTTCTACGAGGTAACACTACGCCGAAGCTGACTCGTTTGATGCACCTCAAGCCCAAAAGAAAAATCAGGTTCCTCATTTCTTTCTTGTTTCAAGGAAGATAAATAATATTCTAACAATTCTAGTTTACGTTGGCGTTAACGGTCTTTACCGAAATTCGCTTATTTTGGACAAAAGTCATCAAATTTTAAAGGTTTAAAATTTGGTACAATTATGTTATTTTAGTATTTTTCGTAGAAAATTGGTTACTTTGGCTGAGAAAAATCATTTATCAATCGTTTGGAAAGAAGATACAAAATTTTAAAATAACTTTAGGTTATACTCATATTTCTCAACGGATATTGGTTATTTTGAACGAAAAATGTTAGTAATGTTAGTGTTCTTGGACTAAAATTGCTGTTTTGTTAATGAAAAATCATAAGATGTCCAAGAAAATTTATACTTTGTGAGCAAAAAATACTGTATGTTAGCATTTTTCCACGGAAATGGGTTGTTTTGAACAAAGATCTTTGGATTAAAAAAAAAAAAATTACCATTATGAACAACTTCAGGTTCTGTTGTGTTTTTTGTTAGTTAAGATATCAATTTTCATTGATCATCAAACACGGAGTAATAATAAGGAGACCGATCATACTGTACAAAGCGCCTCGAGTTTTGACTACGGTAACTGTACATTTATTGCTGAGCTCAGACGATTCTAATCAGCACAATTGTTATTTATACACTAAAATTGGTTTGAAATATTTTTAAATATTCTCTTAAAAATGTTTTCAAATCAAAAATCAGTTCAAATTCTTCTGGTAATTTGAAATAAAATTTGTTATTATCATGAAATTCTTGAAAATCCTGAAAAAGCTTCAAAATTCTATTTCGAAATCTTCAAAAATTTACATTTCATATGATTTTCCGACTTACGCTTTTTGATTTCGCAAAAACTTTTGTCATAAGTTTCAGAGCAATGCGCATAACCGAATGGACATAATGTATTCATTAGAAACGTTTAAGCTCGGCAATAAATGTACAGTTACCACAGTCAGAACGAATTTACGGAGATCGGTCTCCTTATTATTACTTCGTGTTATCAAAAATATTGCCCTTCTTTTCTTTTCTATTATTTTTTAGATAATATATAACATATAAAACAGGAAAATTTTGGTAATCACTGTAATTGCTACAGATACTTCTAAAAATAATAAATCTTTGATAACTATTAATAAAATATAATGATTCAAAAGTTGATAAACAATTAAGACAAACAAATTCAAAATTTAGACAGTTTTTAATTTATTCATTCTAGTTGTTTTTTTATATTTTTTTTATTTATTAATTATTAACTTTTTACTTATTTTTTTGATTAAATGTCATTCATACATTAATACGAAGCAGTTTTAGCGAAACAAAATTTTTTTACCGAATATTTATAAATAAGTAATTGGTGAAGGCAATATTGTCGGTAGAGGTCGGTAGAAGGAATCTTGGATTAGAAACTTCTAACTTTTCGTGGTTTAGCTCTTCAGATTAGATTTGAAAATAATTTTAAACTTCGCTGAAATCTGAAAATATATTTTTTGCAACACCCACCTTAAAAGTTGACGTTTACATTCTTCTAAATCTTGCCTAAAGGGCCTTATTTGAGCAGACTGTGTGCGAACAATTTTCGCGCATGCGCAGTTTGAAGATGGCTCACTTTATACACTGGTGTCAAAGCTGCGCATGCGCACTTTCGAGATGAGGTACTTTAGACACTTGCATAGGTAACTTTGAACACTAGTGTTGGCATCTTCTTGAAAGAAATTTAGATTTATCCTCGGATTTAACTTGAACAAATATTTTAATTATTCAAATTTTGTTTGTAGGGTTTCGCAGCCCCGGTCTGAATCACTAATGGTTTCGGTCGGGTAACCGTCTGTCTGTCCGTCGTACAAAAGGGCATCAGCGCCAATTTAAGGACAGCAAAAGGACATAAGCGCCAACATTTTTGTTTCCAAACATTTTTTTTCACAAAATTTTTTTTCAACATTTTTGTTCATAAAAATTTGTTTACAAAATTTAAAAATCTTTTGTTTTGAGATTTTTCTAAGACATGAACTAACGTCTCAATAGGCTACGAAACCCTTCCACATAGGCGCTCAGCTCCTACTTAGACTAATTTTTTCGTTTTGGGGCAGCAGACGGTGCGGGGGGGGGCGGGCCCCGCCTCTTAACACCACTCTATGCAATATAAAATTAGTATTTTTCGTTAACTCCTCCTAAAACAACTTTTTCGGACGGGCGTTGCGAAAAATAGCGTGCGATTCACGTGCGCATAGGTGATTGCTAACTCGTGTGATTGCATTATTCGCCTGCGGATTATGCTGCATAATTCACACTCACAAAGAATCACCTATTTTGCGCACTTGTATCATAAATAACTATTATAAAAGAAAAAGCATTTTTATCACACCGCTATCATAAGTGTGATTTTATGTACTTCGAACGATAGATAAAATGGCACTTCTTAGCATAGGCCGTAAAATTTTTACTTAGTGTTTAGGGTATTTATTTAGGGTACTTATGGTACTTAGGGTATTTTAGTATCGACTTCTTACTCTACGCACATCACCTGACTCCGCCTCTGGATCTTCTCGGGTTTTTAGACTTATGATTGACTGGTGTGATAAGAAATAGCACAGAAAAAACTAAGAATAAAATCTGTTGCAGGACATTTTTTAGAGCGATAAAGTTTTGTTCAGCCAACTTCGCGTCTTTCAGAATACATGTTTTTGTAATGGAAAAACAAAATAAAGTTTAACCGATATTTGTGTAAAGTTTATCCTGTGAAGATAATCTTTCTTGCAGAGAATTTTTCGTCGAAAATCGATGTGAAGTTTATTTTCTGTTTTTTCTGTGAGTATGTGACACTCGTCCCTAAGTGGCACTTTGCCTCGTACTAAAATTTTCATACTCGGCCGGAAAAGTACCACTCAGGGGCCTTGTATCACAAATAACTATTATTAAAAAAAAAGTATATGCAATAAGCACAATCTTATAGAGCCAAATGAGCTATTACAAATATAGCAAAAGAGGACAAAATTTGCTTCGTCAGCGGATTTGATCAGAATTTTTTCTTCCTCCTCAGAATTTTTTCTTATTGCTTCAAAACTGTTCTTTACATCATCTAATAGAGCTTTCATCTGAAAAAGAAACAAAAGGAAAACGTTAAGGAGAAGAAATAATATACCCATAAAATATTTTTAATTTTTGTACTACCAGGGTGTCTACTCAAATCCAGGGGTTTTCCAGGTATGTATTTCAATATTTTTCCAGGCACAATTTCTCATAATACGGATCCATTCAAGTATTCCATATTTTTTTTAATCAATGAATACGAAATATATATACAAAATCTAAGCAATTGCCGGATGTGTGTGTATGTGTTTGGGTGCGTGTGTGTGTGTGTCATACTATTTTGTTAATACGCTGACTTGAAAGCGGTTGCAGATGAATTGATGAAATTTGGAGGGTTTCGCACCGCTAATATCTTGAAACTGACCGAAGGATTTCTAGAAATATTCATTGCATTTTTTAGCACTCAAAAATATTTTAAAAATCAGTTTTTCATAGTAAAACTTTTTTCATTATCATAATTCAAAGTTGATGCAGAAATATAAAAGGCTTTTTGATCATAAATTTTCAAACAGAATAATTCGGACAATTTTTGTGAAGAAATCATAATGCTGAGAAAGGGATAGGATGCGACACAATTCTTCCCTTTCCTTTTTTATCTCGAAAAATTATCATTTCGAATACAAAATTTGATTTGTCTGATTTGTCTTTGTATTAAAAATTTTTCTGTATTATTTTGTCATTTTGTATTTTTTGTAAATTTCTATGAATTCTCTTCTGTTAAAGCTCCTTCGGCTTTAACAAACACATTCTCATCACGTATCTCGTGCTTCCCGCTCGATTTCGTCAAAAATGCGAACTTTTCTACATGATGTTCAAGTTTATTATATCCAATGTATATTATATTCATTCCTGTTCCTCGGCCCGGGACTGCTTATTCAGATATTGCAAAACAAATAACAAATTTTATTTCCAATCATTCCTTTAATATTTTTTTCTTATTTTGCATTAAATTGTATTCCCAGCTACACTAAAAAATGTATCAATCCTAAAAATTTATATTATTATTGCTTTTCAAAATATGCATTGATGTTGAAACAAAAGTATTTTCATTGTCTTTCTTTTATAACTAAAAAAAAGTTTGCATCCTATTAGAAAAAATTATTATTAAACATTTTATTGCACCTTTTTTCGTTTTTCCATACATTTAATTCGCTTTTTTTCAATGATATTTTCTAGGATTGTAGCTTAAAATACGCATCTTAGCGGGAAGTCATTTAAAGCAAATTTGTAGATACAATTTAGGCAAAAATTTTCTTGAATAAAATGTTATTAACTTTTTTTCGTACCTTGTGCCATTTTTCAAAAAAATTAATTTTATTTATTTTGAATGTTACTTTTTACGATTGAAACAAAAACAACGCGTTCTATAAAAAAAATTATTCATGACAAAGTCAAATGTATAGAAAAATTCTTGAGAAAATGTTGAAAAATCTCATAGAAATTCGATTCGTGTTATTGATTATTTGTGAACTACTTCAATATAAGATCGATAGACTTCAGTTTTATAAAATGTGGCTGCGCAGTCGTTACTGTGCGCAGGCAGCGATATTTTCCGCATCCCTCGCCCTCGGGAAATGCGTTTAATATATAACCACGCCGGTTAGTAAATAACGATAAGTGAATAATAATTTATGTTTCACGTGGATAAATTGAATCTGATTGAAGAAAGAGTGCTGTAAGTATCTGGCAAATCATTGTATTTTATGAGGATATATATATAATGTAACCCTGACGAGAGTATCGGATAGGAATTCCTTCCGAACCAATCCGAAGTCATCCGAATCATTTCGGAATCTGTATCTGAACCATCCGCGTTCATTCGAACCAATCCGAAAAAATTTCTACATTTCGTTCGATCAAAATCGGTCAAAAATTAATTCGACTCAATCCGGTTCAATCCAAATAAATCCAAACAAAATTTTCAATCCGAACTCGGATTCATTCGGATTGAAAATTCAGTGTATATCAATCCGAGTTCCAATTGGTTCGGATTCACGTGAATTAAAACTTCGGTTCGGATTGGTTCGGTTTGGAGTTCGGATTGAAGCGGATTAGCTCGGATTAATTTTTCAAAGATTTGGGTCAAACGAAATGTAGAACTTTTTTCAGATTGGTTCGAATTGATTTGGATTGGTTCGGATACAGATTCCGCAATGATTAGGATTAGTTCGGAAGGAATTCCTATCTGATAATTTCGCCAGGGAAGATTAGGTTATTTAAATAATATAACATTCAATTAAATTTTGTTCTATTTAACGTTGATCACATAAATATTGAGTAGATAGTTTCTTTAAACGTTAGATTGATCCAGGGATATGTCATGCCAGCCATTCCAATCTATAGGAAGTTGATTCCTAGCTTGACTCAGCGGAAAAAAAGCGAAACTGTGGCGCTGATCGCCTTTCGCCAAAATGTTGTGTTTAAATGTTGACAAAAGACTCATGAGTGTCAGAATAACCAATCTACAGTTTTTTTACAGGAAAGATGACAGATCTAGAGGAAGAGGTAAGCAAGTTTGAAAATCTGTTACAGAGTCTGTGTGCAATTGGATAGGTATAGCAGTACGATAATTATTTTTGATAGCTTTTAGATTTTTTATAATTTTTTTCAGCGTGACACAGATAAAACATCATTGAATTTATACAATTGTGAAAAATATTAAGTATCTTTGATTATGATATATCATCTGGTTTACAGATTTTTGACGCAATTTTAATAGACCACAATCAACCGCAAGCTGTGAAGAATTTTACGCAGGAGGATGCAGAGGTTATCCAGAATAATGTACTTTTGATGTAAACAATGAGACTAACTTTGATAAAAAAATATCTTTGTTCATTGCGAAACTACATAAAATGATGGGTGTAGCTAGAAAACGCGTTGATGAAGTAGTAGATGACGTTTCGGATTTATTAAGAAGTCATGTTAAATCCATAAGAGATGAGATATACATAATAGAGCAAAACAATATTCTACAAATGTATTCACTGTTGAAGAACTCAATGATATTTTGGAAGAGCATTCAACACCTTTCGCTAAGCTGAAGACAGAGGCTAAAAGGTTCAAGTACTTTCAGGATAAAGGAACATTCATTCTGCCAGAAAACCACAAACTTGGCGAGATAAAAGTTATTGTTGAAAAGAACAGAGAAAAAGTCTCATTGATCAAAGATATTTGTGCGCAATTTATCCCGATTATAGAGGTACTAAAACTCTTTTTTGAATTGCCAGGCGTTCTAGATAGTACTCGTGGTTATTTAAATGACGTTCAAAAAAATTCTACCTTAATTCGAAATATTGTACAAGGAACTTTATATCAAGAGAAATGTTTTACCATTAATAGGCGCATTTGACGACTACGAAAATAACAATCCTTTGGGTAGCCACAAAGGTGTTTCCAAATGTGGTGCGTTATACTTGAGTTGTCCAGTTCTTATTCCAGATTTACAGTCTAAATTAGAAAATATTTTTCTCTTTCTACTTTTCAATACAAAAAACCGCACGGAATTCACAAACAAAATTGTTTTTACGAAAGCGATTGAAGGACTTGAATATCTTCAACATAATGGTATATCTGTAACGGTTGGCAATGAGAAAAAACAGTTATATTTCGTATTAATCCTCATTTCGGGTGACAATCTTGGTCTGCATTCGGTTCTTGAATTGGTCGAAAGTTTTTCCGCAAACATGTTTTGTCGGTTCTGTTTAACTAAACACAAAAATCTGAAAGAAATCTTCAATGAACGTGATTGTATTCTCCGAAATCTGGAAAATTACGAAACACTTTTGGCAAAAAAGAATGTTTCTGCCTCTGGTATTAAGGAACCTTGTGTATTCAATCGGATCACAAACTTTCATTCTACGAGCAATTTATCTGCTGATCCTCAACATGATATTCAAGAAGGAATTTTGCGTTACGATGTTGCTCTTGTATTGAATAATTTAATTTGTTCTGCAAAATTTTTTACTCTGGAAGATTTAAACCTTCGCTTAGCTGGTTTTCAATATGGAGATAACGATCACACCAATAAGCCCATGCCTATTCCGAGGCACAGATAAAAAATGGTTGTCTTATAATGTCAGCTTCGGAAATGATGAATTTGTCTCGATGTATATTCCTTCTCGTAGGACCCTTCGTACCAGAAGACAATAGCCATTGGCAATTGCTTATAAAATTGAAACAAATTGTGGAGATTGTTTTTAGCAAACTTATACACGATACAACCTACAAATGGCTGGACGCAGAAGTAACTGAATATTTATTTCAACTCTCAACTTTATATCCACATCACATGAAGCCAAAACATCACTTCTCAATTCAATATTCTCGACTAATGAAAGCAGATTGTCCTCTTGCTTTAATCAGTTGTATACGTTTCGAGGGTAAACATCGAGAAGGAAAAGTCACTTCCCATGTGTCGATTTGTCACAAAAATATTCGCCGTACAGTTGCCATAAAAACGCAGTTACTACAGAATCAGCTTCAGTTTCTGACACTCAAAGAGTGTACAAAAGGCCAATTCGATAGAATAATTTCTTTAAAAGACATCGTGCTTACAGACAGACATACATACATGCAGACACATTCGTAAAAACCTGTTTTTTGGGTTCAAGGGGTCTGAAAAAAAAACGTGGACATTTGACAAAAACTGGCGAAGGGGAGGGGGGGGGGTGAAATTTTACAAATATCTAATACCTGCTCTGATGAGAATGTAAAAAACAAACGTTAAACAAAATAGTTCAATTTGCATTCAAATAGATAGATTTTCTATTAGAAAGTAAGAATTTTCAACGCGAATAAATTGAATTCTTGAGCAAAAATTATATTATTCGGAGAATAAAAGAGAATTTTCAATATGAGTTGAATTTTTAACTAAGAAAGATTTTTCATTCAAGAGTGAAAAAATGTCTACCAAACTGTTGAATTTCCAAGCAAAAAGATGAATTTTCAACCAAGAGGATTGATATTCTATCAAAAAATACAAATATTCTACAAAACACACGAGCAATAAGCCAAATAGTCGAATTTTCAACAACAACAACAACATTTTTCATCCAAGAATAGAGTAGTTAAATTTTCAGTTAAAAGAATTAATTTCCAACGAAAAAAAACAACGAATTTTCAACAAAATAGTTCAATTCTAAAGCTTTTTCGGGTTTCAATCGTGTGCGGAACTATGAATGAAACCCGAAAAAACTTTAAAACTTTTTATTTTAATTTATCACAATGAATCACCGTGAAAGCATTAAATCTACTATTAAAATAGTTCAAAACAGTGATATATATATATAAGGCTACTTTTATAAATGAAAAAACATTTGTATTTAATTTTACATAATTTGTTTTTTAATTTAGACACACTCACGAGAAAATTCCCTGGCTTTAAAAAAGATTCCCTGACATTTCCTGCTTTTTCCATCCAAATAAAAATTTCCTGACAATTCCAGGTTTTTCAGGTGAGTAGACACCCTATCTGCTTATGAAAAAATTTATGAAATATACCTACCTTCGTTGATTGAGCCACTAGAGTAAAAAAATTAAGGAAGTAAAATATGCCTGTCATGAACATGGGAATACGTTCCATTACAGCGTCAAAATCATTCCTGACATCCAACAGAGCTAAAAACTGAAGGTTCGAAATTTTTAGTTATATTTGAAATTGTTTTTTCAAGGGTATGTACCAGGAAATGATTTTATATATATATATATATATATATATATATAAAAGGGTACTTCTGCGTCTGTCTGTTTTATTTAAGCTTTTATTTTGTTCATATAGCCAAATTTGATTAATTTCCAGCTCCAATGCAACTTAAAATAGGGCTTCAGTGCCCTGGATACAATCGAATCCATAAAAGTAAATTTTTTTAACAAAATAAAAATTTTAATGAGCCAGATAGACACGCCTTTGCATATTTTAAACCATCTTCAAAAGTTGAATCACAATATATATATTAAAATTGTGAAAACGCCGAATTAAATACCATATAATTGGTCACGTGACACTCTGGTCTGTCACGTGCCCGATTACTCAAATTTTGGCAAATGTTTGAAAATATATAAGAGCAAGTCTGCCCGACCAACTCGAGTTTTTTTGTTGTTCAAATAATGCAATTTTGTGAATTCGAGTTTAACCAGGGCACTAAAACCCTGTTCCTAGTTACATATTATAGGTTTAAAAAATTACACTATTTAAACAAAAACAAAATTCAAGTGGAAGATGCCGAGGTTTTCTTATGTATTTAAAACCATTTTCCCAAAATTTCCAATATATTTATTTGTCTAATTATCCGACAACCCTCATTCAGTCCGCTAATCCGCATTCAACCCGCAACCAAACCGCATTTATTAATTTAACAATAATGATTATAGTTAATTGGGATGACTTTACGCATTTTAACAAGCTCTTATTTGACTTGCTTTGTGGGTATGTGTGTATGTCTGGATCATATTTTGAATTCCAATTGTGACACACTTCTGCATGTCCAATCGACATTTATGACCTTTGGAGTTCCAAGCTTTGGTGCTCATACCCTTTTTTGAGTGCCAATCTTTTTTTTTTTTTTTTCAGCAGGAAAAAATGAAGACGGAGGGACGGACGTTCACCTGACCGAAACTATAAAGGTTTGAACCCTGGGCTACGAAAACCGTCAAAAGGGTTTCAGTTCGGTCAATCTTATGCATTTACGAAGCTTCTGAGGTCTTTAAGTTATATCTGAATTTATTGTGCGTTTGCGGGTTTCGCGGGTTGAATGTAGTTTGTCCGGCTGAATTTGGGTTGTCGGGTTGATTGCGGGACCCAATTTGCATCAATTTTGCACACACTTCTGCTAATTACACTGGGCAACAAAATGTCACCTATGTACCTGTGGGATGAAATATATCATTTCCGAAGTACTTTTTTGCGCTGAATTTGGATCCAGGCTCAATTTTTTTACATCAGCTCTTGTTTGATGGTTACTTGCAACTTATTTTTGTTCTGAAAATTTTATAATCATGGAGCAGAATGATTTAGATGATTTTTCTAAAACATGATACATGACTTTGATGCGTCTTTTAACGCTAAATCCAATGATATTATTATCAATTTCTCGATAGTCCTAACGCTTCTAGAGATAGTCGCAAAAAGCAAAGAAAAAACACGAAGAATTAGGTTTGTACGCAAATCGTGATATTCGTAGTAATGATTCCTTTTTAAACAAATGATAAGTAAATTTCTTCCTTTTTTAAGGTGAAGAAAAATGTAGAAAAAAAGGAAATTCATTTTAGCATTTACTGTTCTTGAGATACAGTGAGGACAAGAATAGGGGGAAATATTTGAAAAATTATTTAAATCTTTTTGAAAATTCTCAAAACACTAATCAGAAGCGCCAAACCCTGTGCTATTCACTCGAAGCTGAAAGCGCGGGACACTGCCCTTCAGTAAAAAAAAATCCCCGGCGACCGTACAGTAATGTAATAGTTTACATTTTCATCCTAATGAGAAGCTATTGGTTTTATGTAAAATTCGAAACAGTCGGTTTTCATTAAATCTCCACATTTTGAGACCTCCTGAGTCAGAAAAAACGATTTTTACGAAGGCGTCTGTATGTCTGTCTGCCTGTCTGTAGTATCGTGTAGGCACGATAACTTTCGCAAGATTTATTAGATCGGACTGTTCACCAGCTATTTTGGATGAAAATTCAAGAAGTTATAGCATTTTCAAAATTTTTAAGACCATTCTTTCCAAAATTTCAGAATTATATGTACGTCTATTCGTAGTACTCAAAAATATCAACAATTTATCCCCATGACTTTTTCCGATAAAAAGAAAATTATCAGAGTTATAGCATTTTTAAAATAAAAAAAAAACGAAAATGAACATTTTAAGCCAAACAACGCACGATATGAAAAAAAATCCAGGAGAAGAAAAACGTCGCATTTTGGGAGCCCTACAAGATTATCGTAAAAACTTTCCAACCTTACTCAAAAAAACGAAAATTCAAATTTTGATCGCACAAAAAATAATAAATAATAAAAATTCCATTTTTTGGTCAAACTATGCTGAATACGAAAAAAAAATGAATCAACAAAAATTGTGCATTCAAAAAAGATCCACAAGTTTGTTATAAATTACTTCTTTATAGGATGCGTAGGTTTGGTTTTATTCGTTACAAAACAACATTAAAAATTAAAAATTTAAATTTTTGGACAAACGATACAAGCTATGAAAAAAATTAATAGACAAAAGTTGTTCCCCCCAAAAAGAGTAAGAACTCATCTGAATTTGCCATCAATCATTTTTTGATAGGACGCGTAGTTTTTGATTTAATCACAAAAAATAAGATTGAAAATAAACAAATTAAATTCTTGGAAAAACGACATAAGAGACGAAAAAAATGAAAAGATAAAATTTGTTCATCCAAAAAATATCTACTTTTTCCTAAACTTCTCTCCTAAAAATATATTAAGAATTAAAAAATCAACTTTCTAGAAATGTTTGAAATTTCTTATTGAAATGTTTGATAACAATTTTTTTTAATAGGATGCGCACTTTTTTCAATTATAAAAAGAAGACAATGAATTTACTTTTGTTTCATTACCAATACATATTATGAATTCTAATGATGTAAATTCATTGAAATGATACATCTTCCAGGGTAGCTAAGAATTAAAATTAGAACAAATCAGAAGCAAATATTAAAGTAATATCATGAAAAATGGAATTTGTACTTTATTTTCTAGTATCTGAATATGCAGCTGAACATAATGTAGAAAATTTTGCATTTTCGACAAAATCGAGTGCGAAGCACAAGATACGTGATGAGAATGTGTTCGTTAAAGCCGAAGAAGCTTTAACAAAAGAGAATTTACAATCAGCAAATTACAGTCGTCAATGCTGTGACCTTTAATTTGTAATGGCCTGTGAATATGTCATCGACCGCGAATTAAATAAAGGTCAAATTTTAATATTCAACCTTTCATTTGTGCCATTCGACTTTCCGTTAGTGATTTATGAATGTTCAAACAGACACTAAAAAGTTTTTTTTTATATTAAACCTCGTTCTTGTTTTCACTATATATCAAGGACAGTAAATGCTAAAATAAATTTTCTTTTTTTTCATTTTCTTTAGCAGTTGAAAAAGAAGAGATGCAACTATAGTTTGCTAAAAAAAGTGATTATTTAATGACATTTTGTTGACAAGTGTTATAAGTCCGCCGAGTGTGATAGCATGTAATTGATCACGT
>CAKNXH010002101.1:317053-331167 GCA_932178445.1 Andricus quercusramuli | reverse complement strand
ATATCGATTATCTTTAAAAACAATCAATTAAATTTTATACGTACGGATGTAAGGTTGGCTAGTGTCATCATGGTATTTCCAACTATTCTTATAAGTAGTTTTTGCACTTTAGTTTGATAAGGCCATTGTCCAAGAAGGGACAACGTAAACTTATTAGCCGAAAATCCATGAGCTGTTACGTCTTTTTCAGTTGCATCTTGTTTGTTCTCCATATTCGTACACCTGTTTGAAAAAATTACAATCAGTTATAATTTTGAAATGAATCTGGAAAATTTGTTGACTGGCGCTGTCCAAATGTTAAGAAATTTTAGAAAAACATGTCAAATACTAGTGTACCATAATTTTACGAATGCGTGTACGGAATTCACAATTACGATGTAAGTTTTGGAAAAGTCAGAAATTTCGGTACAAATAGTAGGATTTCTTCCGCACCATAGACACTGCCTATATATAATGGCGAAAAAGCTTCGCAAGAATCGTACCTTTGTATATTTAGCTCTATTATGAAATTGAAAAATGAAACAAATAGTCTCATTAGGTTGGACCTATAATAAAATCTTTTTTTTTCCAAAAACAAAAATCCTATTCCCAAAGTTAAGAATGGTGTTGCAAAGCTCCCGAAAAACGAAAGAGTGAGCAGAGAGATTTAGGCAGAATGGAAAAAAAGTACCTGAGTAAAAAATATCTTTATACAATTTCAGGTTATCAGTATGATTCTCCGGACGAGCCTCAATTTCTGGAAGTTAGAGGCTACAACATCAGTTATGAAATGGGAAAATATACAATAATCGTTCGGGAAAAATTTACCAGTATTTGAGCTATAAGTTAATCTGCAGGTTATACATACCGCTTCAATATTCAAAAACAAATGTGTACTGGTGAGAATTGCCTCAATCAAGCATATAGCGCAATCATATGGCAATCATATAACAATCAAATTTTACCGACCGAGTTCACACTGCATGTGACACGCTATTGTCTTCTCTATATTTAGGGAGTCGATTCTTTCAACCGCCGTATATTTGTGGAAAATCCCTCTTGCTGAATCTATTATTCAAACGCAAGTGTCGAGTTCCTGAAGTACTTAGAAAAAGGGACCAAGGCTTTGAAACCAATACTAACGTTTTGAAGAATTATTTCTGTAATGTTTTGTTCTTGAGACCTCACAGAATTTCTTCCGAGATGGATAGTGCGATATTTTCTCTAAAAAATTTAAGACAATTTACATCTCTTCTGGATTAATTTTTATCATTCTTCAACGGTGAAAATAATGGTTTCCGGTCGCTGAGAATGTCGGAATCCCAAAATGTTTTGAAATACAGAATCGTGGTGGTAATAATTATTTATTGTGTTTATTGACTATTCTTATAGAATTCTAGTATTTTTACGAGCACACAATTATTTCATGTTTTGTACTGAGTCTTAAGTTCACAGTGTTTTGCCACTTTGAAAATGAAAACTAACGTATTAACTTTATCATTACTTCCTAAAAATCATTTCAAAATCCTGAATGTTAAAAAAATTTAATTAGCAAGTGCCTTCGAGAGTTGATAGAGCTCTGAAGTAGATCTACGAAAACAAAAGTTGGAAAAAGTCAATACTTTTCGGGAAAATATCGATAAAAATCGTCCTATGTCATAAAGATGTAAGTGCAATAAAAATTTTTGTTTTTTGCAAACTAAAGTTAATCTAAAATGTATCATTGAAAGACCAGAAACATGTTTTGAAGTTGTGAAAGAAGTGAAGAATTACATTTTTTTTCAATTTTTCGAAACATCAAAAAAAAAATTTCTCATAAAATCATTGAAAACCCCTACAGAAATAATAAACAATTCGAAAAAATACCCGTCGCACACTGAACGAAACGCATCTCAATTGCCTTCAACTAATCCAGCCAAAAATATCTAAATTTTAAAAAATCACACCAATCACCTTTCAAAGAATCTAGTTGATATCCCCATTTTCGAAGTGATAATCAAAAACTCCAAGAAACCACCCCCAGTACATTTAAAAAAACCTATCCCAGCTGCCTTCAACTAGAAAAGCCAACAAAATTCAAAATTGGAAATAATTAATTGAAAAATTGGAAATAAATGAGCATAACTTCCGTAATCTTCCATGAAGTGTATCAATATTATAGGTCAATCGATTCGACTCGAATCAACACATCTTTTCTGTTTTTGCATCAACTCTGAATTATGTTAATGAAAAAAGTTTTACTATAAAAAACCGATTTTCAAAAAATATGAATTACCATAACTTCCCTACTCTTTAATAAAATGTATTATTATTATAGGTCAATCGATTCGTCTTAAACCAAGGAATCTTGTATATTGCATCAACTTTGAATTATGCTGATGAAAAAAGTTTTACTATAAAAACCGATTTTTAAAATACCATTGACTACTCAAAAAAATGCAATAAATATTTGTATAAATCCTTTGGTTAGTTTTAAGATATTAATGAGAAAAATAAGCCCTTTAAATTTCATTAATCTATCTGCAACCGTTTTCAAGTTATCGTGTTCACAAAAAAGTGTGACATCCACACATCCACACAAACACACACACAGACATGTACACACACATCCACATACACACACATCGGGACAATTGCTTAAAACATTGTATTAGACATTTTTAAATTGAGGAAGTTTTAATTAAATGAATTTACAATTTTTTGAAAATGTTACCATTACAAAGCTTCCTGTATGAGGAAGCAAAATTAAGAATAATCTTATCTTCGCAAGACTCTGGTAGATATTCATATCCCCAAAAAATAACACTAGTTAACAAAATTTGTTTAAAAATTTTGTACATGCAATGCCACTATTTATTTCCAATGTATTGTGGCTCGCTGACCTCAAAAATAGTATTTAAAAAACTTTTTATTGATAGGTTTTCGAGATATGATTTTTTTGATTTTTTTGTCAGAGGTACCTTCACATGTTAGGCCATATATCGAGTTATGAACGTCAAATTGAGTCGCAGGAGGCCTCAAATTAAAGATAATAAAATTTCCAACAATCGCTTTCGATTATCAATCTGTTCATAAGTTTAGGTGTTATGTCCCAAAATATATGAGAAAAGTCAATTTTTTGCGCCAAAATTAGAATAAAAAATTCACTCTATCGCCATGAAAAAATAGAAAAATTCAAATTATGTCCAGTTCCTTATTTCTTGTACACAGATCGCACTTTTAGAAAAAAAAAAGTATTGATGAAGAAAATATATGCATTAATACTGGAGATATAAGCAATTGATTGAGGGTACCAACATTCAAATTTGACTCTGTCTTTCTATCCTATTTTGTCTTCTGTTCTTCGCAGGTTCAGTTTCTCTGATGAGGAACCAAATATGATCTCCTATAATCTGCTTGAACGTGCAGGAAGCTAGAGAAGTATGTCGGAGCAGTGTTGCGGAACAAACGAGTTATTTAAATAAATAACACAAAAATTGTGGATCAATTTAAAAAATCTAAAGCTCCTTCCCAACACTACTATTTTCCAACCGAGTGAGTCACGCCTTCCCCGAAAAGAAAATGGTTTAATGGTATAATAATTTAAAAGCCTTTGCTGCTGAAACGCCCGGGTATAATGGTATAAATGATAAAATCATCCTAATGGACCAAATTTATATTTTATTTTGCAGTAGCTGAATAAGCAGTCCCGGGCCGAGGTAAAGTACTTAATTACTTGGATACTTTCTTTCTCCCCTTTTCAGATAGTTGGAAAAAACGTTTCTGATTGTATGATTTATTAGAAAAATACGGAAATATACGCTGAAGTAAAGAGAATGCCCTCTTCATTTTAAATCAGATACTTTAGTCATTTTTATCTGAAGAACATAGAATATAACATATAGTCGTTGCGAAGCGCGACGAGAATGAGAATGTACCAGATTTTTTATTTGCTTTCGCTATAAGCATGGTTTGAATCCTCTGGGGTAATGTTTGCCATCAGACTTTGATTTTATTTTTTTATTTTTATTTATTAGAATAGCAGTTAGTTTTGGAATTGAACTGAAACCTATTTGTATGAATAAGAATATTCTCAAACAAATACAACACTACTATTACGTTTCCGTGTAAAACTGAAAATATAACAAGGGCTGTTAGATTATATGAAACTTTGGCCAAATGAAAACTTTTAAATATTTAATTTGAATATTTAATTCTGTATTAATATATGTCAAAATCATAGATATGAAATCAACGTTAATCCAAATATCAATATAATGTAATATAAGTAATTATATAAATTCATATAAATATTAAATCCTGTATCAACGCGACGCTCCACACTTTGGCGCTCCACTCCTAATCATAGGTGATTTCAACACCAGAAATTTTTGGTCGTTCCAAAATGTTTTATTATGCGACATGAAATCATCTCTATTCAACTCTATCATTGTTAATCTGGAACTAACACAAGTTAGTAATATTGTTAATAAGGATGGTAGCTTTCTGGGTCTTGCTTTTTTGAGTCTCTACGACTGTGAAGTCAATTATAATCACCCTATGGTTAGTGAGGATCCATATCATCCAGCACTAAGTATTAACCTTACTATAATTATAAGATGTTGGTTGTTGATCAGTGCAGTAATATATACGAAGATGTTGGTTTTTGATCTACTGATCTATCAGCAAATGTCGAGGAAAAAATTAATCTTATTCCTAGTGAAAAAAGAACTGAATTTAGATCAAATATTTCTAATAAACTTTCGTCATATTTAAAAAGCAACTATAATAATAATATTATATCAGAAATTGAAACTATTGGTATTAAAGCAAAAGAATTTATAGCAGAAAATCAAAAAAATATCATTATCACTAGAGCAGATAAAGGTAACATAATGGTGGTCATGAACAAGAATGACTATCTTGATAAATGTTAGACTCTTTTATCAGACAAAAATACTTATATCGAACTTAAGAAAGATCCAACTAATAGTATAAAAAGTGATCTAAATTCAATGATTGGTAAATTCCAAAAGAGAGGTTATATCAAGAAAGATACAGCTAGATGTTTAAAAAGCTACAATTCAGTTGCTCCAAAATTTTACGGATTGCCTAAGGTACATAAGCCGGAAAATCCTATGAGACCAGTCACTTCTTTTTCTGGTTCTCCATTACTTCCATTATAAAAATTCACTAGTCTACCTTTAAAACAGATAATTGGAAAAAGTAACACTTTTGTAAAAAACAGTTGGGATCTCATTGATGAAATCAAAAATTTCAACATACCCAATAATTATAAATTGGTTTCGCTGGATGTTAAATCCCTTTTCTCAAATATTCCTAAAGATTTAGTTCTGAAGAATATAAAATTAAATTGGTATAAAATTAGAAAACTAACCAAATTACCTGCAAAACAATATTTAGCACTTGTTGAATTCTGCATAGACAATTCCTATTGCAGTTTTCAAAATGAATTTTTTAAACAGAATTTCGGTACGCCTATGGGGTCACCGTTATCTGGAGCAATTGCTGATCTAGTTACGGAAAAACTGGAACAGGATGTATTAAAGAGTCTTTCTTTTGATTATGTTTTCTTCTACAGGTACGTGGACGACGTTTTCACGTGCGTGCATGAAGATAACATTAATCAATTATTGGAGGCCTTTAATGCATACCATCCCAGAATTCAATTCACTATAGAAATCGAAAATGATTCGAAACTTGATTTTTTGGACGTTACCATCATTAGAGATAACAATAAACTCATTACTACTTGGTATCGTAAGGACACTCATTCAGGCAGATATGTAAATTTTGAATCTAATATTTCGATTAAAGATAAAATCTCAGTAATTTATAGACTTACTGATGGGGCTATTAAATTATCTGATTCAAAATTTAGAGATGATAATATTTTAAAAGTCATAGAAATTTTAAAGCAAAATGATTACCCTATTAAATTTATAAAAAAATATATTGATAAAAGAATTGAAAAGATCAACAACATTAATTTACAGATTCAGACTAATAATTTACAAGGCTTTGATTGCAGCAAAATTGTGATTTTACCATTTGTTAATAAACTATCTAGATCATTTGTTGGAGATTCAGCGCTATTTGCGATATTTCAAGGAAGAAGTGGAAGGGGCTGGCCTCTTGACTAGGGACCCAAGGGCCTAATACCCGTTCAGTTCCGTCGTGACGAGCCGTCGGGAAAGCACGCGGAAAACCCTTTGTCCACAGCTTTGTATCTTTTCCTATTTTCAGTCTTTTTACAGTTTCCTTTTATTAAGTGCTCAATTCAGATTTATACGGCTAAATTCTTTTTCCTTTAAAGCACTCAATCTTGTACCTTTTTTATTTAAAATATATAAGATATTTACTTTACAATAAAGTGTTGTGTCCTTGACTTTTATTTACGCTGCCGCGTAACTCTCACATATCCAACATCATTTACTAATATATTTAAAGAACTTCACATTAAAGTGGTCTTTACATACCAAAAAGATTTGTTCAGATGCTTTTCTAACAATGAAGATGTTACTCCTTTTGATTTAAAAACACACGTCATATATCGCATTTCCTGTGAATGTGGTTTAGTTTACATAGGACAGACAAAAAGGTACATAAGAACTAGGATCAAAGAGCACATAAATGACTGTAAAAAAGATGAAAGAGGTACTGCCTTGGTTCATCACTCGCATGTTCATGATCATCAATTTTTATTTTCAAAAACAACAATTTTAAGTCATGAAAGCCAACGAACAATGCTATCTAAAATTTAAAAAGAGTTATAAATATATTTAAGTGGACGCTATTGTCCATCTTCGTTTAGATTTGTAGGTTAATATATAATCTCAAAGTATATGTATGGTATATGGTATGTGTATGTATGTTTATGCGTGTGTATTCATGTATATGTATATATATATATATATTTATTTATTTTTTATTTATTTTTTTTCAATGTCTTTATATAATTTCAATAAAGACTTGAAGAGTCAAGTAACTTGCATATTGAATATTCTTTCGAACACAATAATTTACCATTACAATTTTTATAATTCGATGGTCTCAAATTTTTATGGTTGAAATTGGAACATCTATAATTTATCAATAAAACTATTATAAGCAGTTTCAAAATTGAACAATTTCATTCGAACATTTCAATTTGACGATTCTATCTTACAAATTATACATTTTCAATGTAGTAGTAATATGTCAGTCGTTAGAATATTGAAACCATAACCATCATAACCATCATAATCATTTTTTAGCATTCACTTCACATGGACGATGTAATTCCTAATTTCCCATTCTCATAATTCGTTTTACCAGAGTGGGAAATCGCCGTGCAGCCGTATCGGAGACCCGTGATCGATTCCAGTTAGATTCTTCTATAACCCAATTTTTTCTATTTTAGTTCACAATATAATAATATAATGTCTAATAAGAATATGTACGTATATAATTTCTCATGTCTAGAATTGAGATAAATAATATAATTCTGCGGAATTTGTTTTTTTTTTGTGCGTGATGTACTGGTCACGTATTTCACAGAAAAATAAAGTCACTTTTGTTGCAGCTCATTTGTTATGTTTTCGAATTATGATTTTTCTTCTCAAAATGAGAATACTTCAAGTGTGAAACTTTAACTTGAAAATAGCTGCATTCCCCTTCTCTGGTGTCTCATTTTTGTTACAACTCAAAACAACACCAAATCGGCGTACCTTTAAGGAACGACGTTTTTTGTGTTTAGTTCCATATTTGTTATGTATTTGAATTCCATCTTTTATATTTATTGCATAACGGTCACATATCCTTGTAACACTCTCACAGAATTCATGCAAAAACGTTGTACCACCGTTATTTAACTGTCACGGATCGATCACGGAACAAATTTACAACGTAATACTGTTACAATTTTTTCTACGGCACTGATACGGAACAATTGTACACTATAACAGTAAAAACGAATGCAGTGTAATGTTGTAATTTATCATGTAATGCTAACAAAATTTCTGTAACTATATTAGTTATTTAATGCTACCAATTATTTGGACTGTTTTCAGCGCCTAATTTGAAGAAGTTGCTTTCATTTCTCAAAAATCGGGAAAAATGAGGAGGGCCAGACTAGTTCTGTAACGCTGTTTTAGCCAGGCACTATCTAGAACTTCTAGCTAGGTCCTAACAGGAATACCCTTGAACCGCCCGTCTAGACCGTCTCTGTTTTCCGGTACGCTTATCATTCAACTGGGATATAAATATATGTGACAAACTATTTTTCAACAACAAGATGATTATTTTTATTATTTTTTACTGGGTTTCACATACACAGCACAAATTTAACTGTTTTTTTTTATATTTCACGTCTTAACAAAAAATTTGAACTTTATTTTAATCAAAGTGATTGTAAAAGGCGAAAAAATAAATTACCTTAATTTTTTGGTTATATTCACAAATCACATTCAGTGTATAAAATAGAATTTAACAAAAATACTACTTGAACTATACTTAATAAAAATTTACGTAGTGTTATTTTCAATAAAAACACGTGTATATAGGTGTTAAACACTCGGATGCTTGGGATGAAAATAAATTTTAGTTTGCTGTCACGTGTTGTTCAGGCAGCCATTCGCCTGTTTACTAAAACATAATTTATTGCGTCCAAATTTCTGAAGATGGCACTGCATCATACATACTGCAGCACCATCTTCAGGAAATTTATCTGTGGTATGCAGACTAACGCCAGACCAGTGCCTGACTAGAATTTTTTGGTTCTCTCATCTAAATCAAGAACCAACTAAAGCCTGGCTCAAATACAAGATTAGGGCCTAACTAGAGCCACATAGTTTTTCTAGTCATAAGGAATAAAAAATCTTCGCAGTGCCTTGAAGGGTCCTGGTTAGAACTTACTAGTCCAGTTGTTCTAGTGAGAATGTTGTTTTTGTGGATTTTTGGGAGTCCGTAAAATTTTGGAGAGATGGGATTAGGGGTCATTCACAAAATACGTGATACGTTTAGGGATGGGGGGAGTCTGCCGAAGTATCATTCCCCATGTTAACAACAATGGAGAAATTATCACGCGGGGGGGGGGGGGGGCAGAAGTTTCTCATAAATGTATCATGTATTTTTTGAATAGCCCCTGAGTAGGTATTAATTGAGGTATTGTTTCGCTGTCAAGTTTTGAGTCTTTTATGGAAGGGTTTCTGTTTTTTCAATATCGTTTTTGTGGGATCTTTTTCAAGTATTTATATGCATCGTCAGTTAGATGGTCCATGATTTTGTTATTATATTCTTCTTTATTCATTATTACTGTTGTGTTGCGTTTGTCTGTCGGTAATATTATGATGTCTTTATTCTGATTGAGTTCTTCAATTGCTTTTTTTTCTTGTTTTTTTAAGCTTGAGGAGGGAATTTGGGCTTGGCGTAAGATGTTGATTGTCCTACGCCGTATGTGATTCGCTTTTTCGGGTTCTTTATATAAGGCTGAAAGCATTTCATTGCTGAGAGGATGGTTCTAGATGTTATTTACTGCGTTAGTTGTGTTCGCCTTACTAGAAGTAATTTGTCGCATTTTATTTTTTGTTTTTTACTGGAAAGATCTTCAATCTGTTGGGATTGGTCAAATGATATGTGGTCCAATTTAGACCAAATGTCAAATCTGAGAGTGTTTGATAGAAAAGGGTGAAGTTTTGATAGTTTTTTGGGATAGTGTGCAAGAAGAATTTGGTATGTTGTATTCTTTCTTTCCAGAGAAGCAAACTTGTTTTATGTAGAATTGATTTTGATTTAGATGTTCCAAAATGGTTTTTCAACTACAAAAATGTTGAGACGATGTTGTTGTCCCTACACTGTTTTAAGAAAGCTAAAGATGTTAGTAGCTCAGCTTGAGAAGACCTGAGCTTACTAAAAGTGTTAGTTTTAATAAGGAAACTCTACACGTAACATGAAAAAGTCAGTGATAGATTTCTTTCCAGTTGTATCCTTGTACAGACTATTTTAGAAGTAAATCAGGGGAATGGAATATGCGTTTCTTTCATGTCACATTCTCAATCAAAGTATTTTCTGGTATTTTCTGGAGTGTTTTAGTTCGTTGAGTTGAAAATAAATCAGTGTGGTTAACCATCTTGATAATTTTGAAAATTTGTTGATCTCCCTAGTAGCTAATACTGTGATGGTTACAAATGATAAAGAGTGATAGAACCATGTAAAAACTACGTCATTGTACTATTTAGGAGGTTTTAATCAATATTTAAATTTTCTTAAATACTATCCCTGCTTCAAATTCTGGATAGTATCCGATATGGATCCGGATAGAATACGGATTTTTATCAGTTTATATCCGAAAACTTACACGGTATTTGTATCCTACTTTTCATCCGATTCTATCTGGCACTTGACGGGTGCACACAATTTTTTCTCGATCTGTTTTTGTATCCGTATCTATACGGAATCTTGTCGGTCCCTATATCACCCTATTCGGTTCTTCATTAGGTTCTATCCGGTACTTCGTCGGTGGAATTAATTTAGTTCATTGTGTTCTTTATCCGGCTCAATGCGCACTATAAAAAAGGTATTATTTCAGGGCTAATTTTACATATTAAATAAGACTCAGAAAAAACAGCATCGAGTGGTACTAAAATGAGAACGCTAGTGGGAACCCAGATTCATTTGTTTTACATTGAAAATAACAGCATGAAGTTCTCCTATTCAAAAACAGGACACCTAAAAAATGATACCAAAAAAAAAGAGATCTCTAGTTTTTACAGTGCGGAATATTTCTGCTGTACATATTGCCCTATATGGCATTTTGTCGGGCTCTATCCGGATTCTTATACGGTGTAATAAATTTGGATTATCTGGTTTTTTATCCGGCTCTATGCGGAATATTTCCGCGGTCCATAATGCCCTATCCACTACAGCAGCTCGGAACAGATGAATAAATTTGCAAAAAAAATGTTTTATATATAATAACTGCTCTTAAATTATTTTTGAAATCACGCAATTGCACGCACGGTCACTTACAAATATAATCGCGCGCAAAAGCGCTTTAAAAAATCGCACCCGCTGGTGATTTGAAACATGAATTTTCAACCGAATAGTCCAATTTACAACTTAAAATGATCTTCAACTGAAAAATTGATTTTTTAAGAAAGTTCAACATTCGACCAAATTGTACAATTTCCTATGCCAAATTCTTGTATTTTTTACAAAACGGTTAAATTTTCTACCAAATTATTGAATCTTCAAGGCAAAAAAAAAGAATGTTCTCTATGGAACCTTTGAATTTTCAACCCAAAAATATAAAGTTTCAATTAAATAGTTAAATTTTCAGTTGAATAAAATTAATTTTTTCCACAAAAAAGAAATTTTCAACAGATAAGTACAATTTTAAACCATAGAGATGAATTTTCTACGAAAATTTTCTATACAAAAAATGCATTTTGAATTAAGTAGTTCAACTAAGGAGTTAAATTTTTATCCTGAAAAGATAAATTTCCAACCAAAAATATTATAGTTGATTTTCCAACAAAAGAGGAAGAAATTGATAACAATTGAATTTAACAAAAAAGAAACTAGTTTTTAACAACATATTTGAATCTTTAACTAAAATAGATTAATTCGCGACCAAACTGTTGAATTTTCAACCAAAAAAATTATTTTTCACTAAAAAGACAAATTTTCAGTAAAATAAATTTTTAACAAAATAGTAACATTTTTAACCATAAGGAATAAATTTCTACTGGAAAAGACGAATTTTTAACAAAACACATGAATTTTCAACCAAAGATTCAAATTTTCAACTTAGAAAGAGAAATTTCTAACAAAAAATAATAAAATATTTAACTTTTCAATTTAGAAAACGCATTTTCAACAAAATGTTTCAATTTTCAACCAAAGAAATTAATTTTCAACTAAAATGATGAATCTTCAACTGAAGAATTGATTTTTCAACAACGTAGTTCAACTTTCAAATAAACAATAAAATTTTCTATACCAAATTATTGTATTTTCTACAAACTTGTTGAATTTTCTACCGTATTGTTAAATTTTAAATCCGAAAGTACGAAAATTTTACAAAACAGTTTAATTTTTCAACCCAAAAATATGAATTTCCTAAAAAACAGTTGAATTTTTAACCCGAAAATGTAAATTTTCAATAAAAAAGTTCATTTCCAATAGATAGAATAATGATTATTACATTTAAAATTGATAATGATATTGCTAGGTTTTCATAATTCATATAATAATAATTGAATAAAATAAATAAAAATATTGATAAGAAGAATTTTAAATTTATAATTTATATTTCACATTTTATAATATTACTATATTCTCAGACTTGAAAACATATCACGTAATTTTTTTTCCAATAAATAAATAAGCAAAAGATCGCAAGGAAGTTTAATTTTAGTTTAGTTAATTTTATTTAAAAAATTTGTTGACGTTTCACGGTAATGCCAGGTGTATGAGAAACCTGCGTGAGTTTTGTTGTCAATTTGTTGTCATGGAAACGAGCGTCGTCACTGTCACTTCGATTATACGAGGTGTCCAGTGTTTCCATCGTGACAGCAATTTCTACACACGTGTCCTCATGAACTACATGTGTGGAAACAACAAATAATAATTTTGGAATAATTTTTTTAATGGAGAAAAATGGTCGTCGCGGACAGACGGAGGACCCTGATTGTGTCCACCGCTGGTAATTTTTTTGGAATCTCCAATCAGGATGAATCAAAATCAGAAAATGTTTCTGTCCTCGAAAAGTTCTTGGATCAATCAACTTGCAAGACTTTGTGTGCACAGCCGATTTCTAAAAACTCTGATAAAATTTCTTTAAAATTAACGAACGAGCTGCCAGTTGGAAAAAACACTCTAGTATTTTTCAAGGTAAATATTTCTGAAGCCATTCCCATTTTCAAAGAAATTTAAATAAAAATTTTCAGATTCAATTATATAACCTAAATATTCTCTATTCATTATTGCTAGAAACAAACACGCCATATTTTTGATAATTGATGAAAATTGATTCATTTACTTCAGAATTGATATGTATAATATTTTGATACAATATATAGACAATGAAACCATTGCCTTTTTAATTAAGAATACCAATTTCAGACGACAAATATTAACATTACCTATTATTGTTCAAATATTGTAAATATTTTCTGAAATCGAATGATTTTTTATTAACAATACCAATTTTAGGCAATAAACAACAACATACCATGTAACAAAAAATGTTCAAGATTTGTAAATCTTCTTTTAAAGCTGATGTTTCTTGTTTAAAATCAGTGACTTCCGCTGAAGAATGTCGATATAGCCTAAAATTGTTAAAAGGTTGTGAACATTTTTTTAAACATAATTTTGAAAAATTGAAAACACGAATTTCTGACGTAAATACTAACAATCTAGAATTGTAAAAAGATTATGAAGCTTGCTCAAATTGTCATGATTTTTTTTCTCAAATATACCAATTTTCGATGTGGGGAACCAACGTAACCTAAAACTGTTCGAAATCTAGCGATTTGAAAATAAAAATTTCAATGTTCGACGAAAAAACAAACACAATCCGAAAATTCTCAAGCTCGTAAATTTTATTATCTTTCACAAAAGTATATATGAATCTAATAATTTTTTTGTATAAAAATACCAATTTTAGGTGTAATACACCACCATAACTTGAAGCTTTCGAAAAATTGTAAACATTATTTGACGCAAAAAAAATCTACAATTGTTAAAAGTTGTGAATCTTTTTCAAAATTTAACATAACCTGACACAAAATTCTCCAAAATTCAATTATTTTTGCTTGAAATACCCGATTTCCTATGAAAACCGTTAAAATATTTTATCCTTAAACTGTTCAAAGACTGCAAATCTTGTTGGTACGATAAAGATATTTTTCTTAAATACCAATTTTTTGTGCAAAAAGCCAGCATAATCTAAACTTGTCAAAAATTGTAAATCTTTTCTTAAATGTTTTTACTTTTTTGCTTCCTCATACAGGAAGCTTTGTAATGGTGACAAAAGATTCCTTGGTTCGAGACGAATCGATTGACCTATAATATTACTACATTTTATTGAATAGTAGGGAAGTTATGGTAATTTATATATTTTGAAAATCGGTTTTTTATAGTAAAACTTTTTT
>CAKNXH010002101.1:283318-317043 GCA_932178445.1 Andricus quercusramuli | reverse complement strand
GTAATTTATATATTTTGAAAATCGGTTTTTTATAGTAAAACTTTTTTTCACTAGCATAATTCAGAGTTGATGCAAGAATATAAAAGATTCCTTGGTTCGAAACGAATCGATTGACTTATAATAATAATGCATTTTATCAAAGAGTAGGGAAGTTATGGTAATTTATTTATTTTGAAAATCGGTTTTTTATAGTAAAACTTTTTTCATTAGCATAATTCAGAGTTGATGTACGAATATAAAAGATTCCTTGGTTCGGGACGAATCGGTTGACCTATAATATTAATACATTTTATTGAAGAGTAGGGAAGTTATGGTAATTCATACATTTTGAAAATCGGTTTTTTATAGTAAAACTTTTTTCATTCGCATAATTCAAAGTTGATGCAAGAATATAAAAGATTCCTTGGTTCTGGACGAATCGGTTGACCTATAATATTAATACATTCTATTGAAGAGTAGGGAAGTTATGGTAATTTATACATTTTGAAAATCGGTTTTTTATAGTAAAACTTTTTTCATTAGCATAATTCAGAGTTGATGCAAGAATATAAAATATTCCTTAGTTCGAAACGAATCGATTGACCTATAATAATAACACATTTTATCAAAGACTAGGGAAGTTCAAGTAATTTATATATTTTGAAAATCGTTTTTTTATAGTAAAACTTTTTTCATTAACATAATTCAAAGTTGATGCAAGAACAGAAAAGATATTTTGATTTGAGACGAATCGATTGACCTTTAATATTGATACATTTTATTGAAGAGTATGGAAATTGTGAAATTGCATAATATTTGAAAACACGGTTTTTCATAGTAAAACTTTTTTCAGTAACATAATTCAAAATTGATGCAAGAACGGAAAAAATCTCTTAATTCGAGGCAAATCGATTGATCCATAATAATAATAATACACTTTATTGAAGATTAGGGAAGTTCTGCTCATTTATAATATCTGAATCATCAGTTTCAAACAGAAAAACTTTTTTCATCGACATAATTTAAAGTTGATGCATGAATAGAAAAGACTTTTTGATAATAAATTTTCAAATAGAGTAATATTATGACAATTTTTGTGAAGAAATCATAAAGCTGGGAAAGGGATTGGGTGCGACAGAACTTTTCCTTTCCCTTTTCCAGCTCAAAAAATTATTATTTCGAACCCAAGATTTGATTTGTCTAATTTGTCTTTGTATTTAAAACATTTTTTGTATTATTTTGTAATTTTTCATTTTTAGTAAATTTCTATTTTTAAATTGAGCAAAATGAAGACTTTGGTTTGTCTATTATTGAAAAAAATAACTAATGCTTCCTCTATGAGGAAGCAAATACATTTGCTAACGGGAAGCAAAGTGCTCGTGAAATGACGAGGGGTTGACAACTTGACCGACTGGGTGTACACCTACTCTAGACTTCAAGATACTTCAGGATATTTCAGTGACTTCAGAAGATTTCACTGACTTCAGGAGATTTCAAGTGACTTCAGGAGAATTCAAGTGACTTCATGGGAATTCACGTTACTTCATGTGACTTCACGTGACTTCATGTGAATTCAAATGATTTCAGATATTTCAGGAGACTTCAAGTGACTTCAGGAGAATTCAAGTGACTTCAAGTGAATTCAAGTGATTTCAAGTGACTTCATGTGAATTCATGTGAATTCAAATGACTTCAGATATTTCAGGAGATATCAAGTGACTTCAGGAGAATTCAAGTGACTTCAAGTGAATTCAAGTGATTTCAAGTGACTTCATGTGAATTCACGTGAATTCATGTGAATTCAAATGACTTCAGATATTTCAGGAGATTTTAAGTGTCTTCAGAAGAATTCAAGTGACTTCAAGTGAATTCAGGTGATTTCAAGTGACTTCACGTGAATTCACGTTACTTCATGTGAATGCAAATGGCTTCAGATATTCCGGGAGATTTCAAGTTACTTCAGGAGAATTCAAATGACTTCAAGGGGGCCATCCATATACCACGTGGATAATTTTTTACTACACCTTCACCCCCGCCCCACCCCTCGTGGACAAGCGTGGACTTTTGACGAACCTTCTTCCCCTCTGGCTCCTCTGTCCACGTGAAGTTATATGATATTTGATCAAAATATGGATATTATTGGTATTCAAAAGCTACGGAGCCAACAGGAGCTGTGAATTGTATGAGACTATGGTTTTTCATAAAAACATAAGCTTCATGATACAAAGCAAGAAGTCCAAACAAAAATTAGTGAATATCGAGGGGTTAACAACTCGTGAAGTCAGGTGTACACCTTCGCTGAAGTCACTGGCGTGAAGTCACTTGAATTCACATGAAGTCACTGAAATCAATTGAAGTCAGTGTACAATCCTTCAGAAGTCAGAATCGTCAATATTAGGTGAATCGAGCTGAAACTCAGCATTGCTCTTCACAATTAGCTACAGAATACGAATAAATAATTAGTTTCCAAATATCACCCCCATATGTTTATTTTATAGGGACCCAAAAACAGCCTATAATTGAAAAATTGGGGTTTGCGAGTTGCTGGCGCTAATTATGATTTTTTTGCGGTTTTTTAAACAATGTGTTTCTAATACATAAAATACTGCTTCTCACTAATAATTAGACGTTTACATGCATTGTTTTAATAAATTATTATTGCCTTTAGCAATTTTCTCTCAGAATACAGTCAGAAAGTCGCGGTTTTTCCGAATTTTATAATTAGAGTGAGATGATACATAAAGCAAGTTGACAAACATAATTGTTTAAACAATTTATTATTGTTGAATACTATCATCTCTTAGATCATTGCTAGAAACTTGCGGGTTTTTCTTAAATTTTTAACTTTGCTGCGGCTTTTCAGTTATGAACAAATAATAAATAAACAATGAAGAGAATATTTTTCTAGCATTTCTCTAAGAGATGATAGTTACAAACCATAATAAATTGTATGAACAATTATGTTTATTAACTTACATTATGATCTCACTAAGTAAAAAGTAGACAAAAACTCAAAAAATTTCAGAAAAAATCACAACTATCTAGGATTATTATAGGGCAAAATAGTCAGAAACAATAATTATTCAAACAAAAAAAATTATTTTTATTGAATTTCAGTCACTGTTACCATACTCTGAGTGAAAAGTAGAAGAAGAGTTGAAAATTCCACAAAAAACCGCAACTTTATGACATTATTGAAAAATAATATCATTAAAAATAATAATGAATTGTTTGAACAATTATGTTTGTTAACATGATTTAATTCGGACCCTTCTATAATTTGAAAGTGAACCAAAAGTGGAAAATTTTAGAATAAACTGCAATATTCTAGGATTATTCTAAGAGAATATTATTTTAAATATTAAATGGTTCAAACAATTATTTCTGTTGAATTCAATTGAGTATTGCCTCGCTCTAACTGAAAAGTTCAGAAACAGTTGAAAAATTTAGATAAAACTGCGACTTTTCAACTCCATTCTAAGATAAAATGGCTATAAACAATAATTAATTGTTTGAACAATTTATTTAAACATCAAATTATCACAATTAAGTAATATTTTATTTATTAGAAACAGTGTTTACCAAAAAAAAACCTCAAAAAAATAATGGTCAGGGCCAGAAACTCGCAATACCCAATGTCTCACTTACGGGGTTTATCCGGGACCCTACAAAACGGACTTATCTGGGCAAATTTCAAAAAGTAATTTCTTATTCGTATTCTATAGCTAATTCTGTAGAAAAATTTTCAGGATCAACTCTATACACATAATATCGACGATTCTGAATAAAATATACAAAAACGTCTTGCTTTCTTATGGAAAGTACGTGTTAAGCTATAGGGGGCTTGCGGAACCTCTGAATATCATTTTTTTTTAACGCATTTATTTTTTTGGGATTTGAACAAATTTGCAGGTGATGCATGAAAATTGAAAAGAAAAACAACAAAAAAATTTGGACCACCTTAGTCCACGTAGACCCTTGTGGACAATCGTCGACTTTTGCTATACCCTCCCCCCCCCCCCAACTGTCCACGTGGTATATGGGTAACCCCAAATGAATTTAGGTGATTTCAAGTGACTTCACATGAATTCACGTGACTTCAGGTGAATTCACGTGACTTCATGTCAATTCAAATGACTTCAGATATTTCAGGAGATTTCAAGTGACTTCAACGGAATTCAAGTGACTTCAAGTGAATTCAAGTGACTTCAAGTGAATTCATGTGACTTCAAGTGAATTCAAGTGACTTCAAGTGAATTCATGTGACTTCAAGTGAATTCAAGTGACTTCAAGTGAATTCATGTGACTTCAAGTGAATTCAAGTGACTTCAAGTGAATTCAAGTGACTTCAAGTGAATTCATGTGACTTCAAGTGAATTCAAGTGACTTAAAGTGACTTCAAGTGAATTCAAGTGACTTCAAGTGAATTCTTGTGACTTCAGGTGACTTCAGGAGAATTCAAGTGAATTCAAGTGACTTCAAGTGAATTCATGTGACTTCAAGTGAATTCAAGTGACTTCAAGTGACTTCAGATATTTCAGGAGATTTCAGATATTTCAGGAGACTTCAGGAGATTTCATTTCAAGTGTACACCTGACTTCACGAGTTGTCAACCCCTCGTGAAATGAGCACCATATAATTATAAATACAAACAAAGTGGAAACACTCGACATCGAATTCACAGCTAGTTTTTTATATACCAATTTCCGACAAAAAAAAACACTAACATAATCCAAAAATTTTAAAGGATTTTTAATCTTGCTCAAATTATAATAATTTTTATTTCAAAATACTAATTTTTAGTGTAAAACGCTAGCGTAAACCAAAATGATTATTATTTGTGAATTTTCTTTCTCTTTGAATTAAAAATACCACTTTCCGGTGAAAAACGCTGATATAATCCAAAATTGTTTCAAAGTTATAAATCTTGTTCGAATTATAATGACTTTTGTTTTAAAAAAACGATTTTCGATTACTAACGTTGATATGACCTAACATTGTTTGGAAATTTTAAACCTGGTTCAAACTATAGTGATTTTTGTTTTGTAATAATTTTGTTTTTCCGATGATTTTCAAGGTTTTCCGGATACCAATATACAAAATTGACGCGTGGGGCTAAGTTCAGAATAAATAGTATAATAATAATAATAAAAACAGTACTGCAGATACAAATTTAAAATGTTCAAATTTATTAATTTATTTTAAACAAAAGAATGTCTTTTCTACTATAAAAGTTGGCCTTTTAACAAAATGCTTCAATTTTTAACAAAATAATTAAATTTTTAACATAATAGTTGAAATTTCAACCTAAAAAGATAAATTCCCAACAAAAAGTGTCATAGTTTATACTTCAATCAAAAAAGATGAAAAAGAGCTTTTTAAAACCAAAAAGACGAATTTTCAACAAATAAAGATTTTTCACAAAAGAAAGAAAGTGTTACTTAAATTGTTGAACCTTCAAGCCAAAAGACGAATTTCCTCTAGAAAAAGTGAATTTACAAACAAAAACTATGACTTCAGCAAAAACGATATTTTTCCACGAAACTGATGCATTTTCATCCAGCAAAAACGAAATTTTAAACCAAGAAAATTATTTCTTTCACCAAAAAAAGACAATTTTCAACTGGAAAAGATCAATCTTAAAAAAATGAAAAGTTACATTTTCAGTTAAAAAATTAACTTTAATAAAAAGAAAACTTGCCACTACACAGTTAAATTTTCAACTAAAAATATAACTCTCAGAAAAAATGAATTTTTAACAAAGTGATTCAACCAAATCTTTCAAACTAATTAGTTGAATACTCAAGCAAAGAAGAATCATTTTTAACCAAAAAGTTGCATTTTCATAAAAAAAAAGAAATTTCTACCAAAGCGGATGAATTTATAAATCAAAAAGATAAATTAAAAGGAATAGTTGAATTTTCTGTTAAAAAAGATTTTAGTTGACGTTTCACAATCAAAACATGAATTTTTAACCAAGAAATGAGTTTCCCCCAAAAAAATTGAATTTTCAATCCAAAAAGACGAATTTTTACCCAAATAGGATGATTTTTTAATAAAATTGTTGAATTCTCCACACAGTAGTTGCATTTTTATCCAAAAAATAGGAATTTTTTTTTAAAACAGATTTAATATTTTCCATGAATGACTTTTTAACAGAATTGTTGAATTCTCTACTAATTTCTCAACTAATTTTAAAAAAAATATATATATTCCAGTTGACTTTTCAAGATAAAAATATGAGTTTTTTAACAAAAAATAAGTATCTACGAACAAAATTGAATTTTTCATCCAAAAAGACCAATTTTTTCAACCAGAAGGGATGAATTTTCCACGAAATAGTTGAATTTTCTACCGAATAGTTGAATTTTCATTTAAGAAAGATTAAATTTGTACTAAAACAGATGAATTTTTAATAAAAAAAAGGACAATTTTCTTTAAGTTGAACTTTCCGCCAGAAAAATTAAGTAATTCCAGTTCATTTTTTAACAACAAAATATAAATTTCAAAGAAAAAGTGAATTTTCTACGGAATAGTTGAATTTTCATCAAAACAGTAGAATTTTCGACCAAAAGTATGAATTTTTAACAAAATAGTTTTATTTTCAACCAAACAGTTGCATTTTTATTCAAGAAAGATTATATTTCTCTTAAAACAGATAAATTTTTAATTTAAAAAAGAAAATCATTTTCGAAAAAGCAGTTGAATTTTCATCTAGGAAAGATTTCAGTCCTCTTTTCAACACCAAAATAAGAATTGTAAACTACAAGTTAATTTTCTGCTAAATAGTCGAATTTTTAACCAAAAAGTATGACTTTTTAACAAGATTGTTAAATCTTCTAAAACGAGTGAATTTTTAAATCAAAAAGACAAATTTTCAAAAAAAGAGTTCATTTTCATCTAAAAGGATTTCAATAGACTTTTGAACAGAAAAAACACAAATTTTAAACAAAAAGTGAATTTTCTAGGAAAAAGTTGAATTTTGAACAAAACAGTTGCGTTTTTGTCCAAGAAAGATGCAATATTTCTACTAAAAAAAAAAGATGAACTTTTAAAGTAAAAAAGAAAAATTTTCAGAAAAAATGTTTCTCATCCAAAAGAGATTTCAGTTGATTTATCAGCATCAAAATATGAATTTCAAACAAAAGGTTAATATGATACGAAACAACCCAACAAAAAATTTTTTGTTTGAAACAGTTGAACTGGCAAAAAAAAAGATCTTTTATTAAGAAAATTGTTAAATTTCCAACCAAATAATAAAATTTATGACTAAACATATAATCTTCAGGAGATAGATTTTGCGAATTTGCATAAATTGCGTAACAAATCGTAACAAAATGTTTCGACCCCCGCCCCCCTTGAGCTCTCACGTAATTTAAGTACGGTTCCTTATTTATTATTATGTATCCTACATCTTTTGTTTTTTAATAACAATAATTTCTATTTTTATTTAATATTTTTAATAAACAGTTGAACGCATCTGTAGTCACGGAGGAAAATTTCCATGAACTCGTCCAGGTGACATCAACAGGTAAAAATGTAGGCTCATCACTTATTGAAGCCCTTCGTCAAGTTTGGGCCCCAACTCTTAAATCTTCAGGTGTGGATGCATCCTCCCTAAAAAAATTGGAGGAGGATATTTTGGGTCCTAGGCCCTCAACATCAATCGAGGAAGAGGAATTATTTTGGCACCGAAAATCAAAGGATGTGCAAAAAATCGACGAAAGAAAGCTTTATCAACAAGCTACGAGTTTCTTGAAGAAAATTAGGGTAGAACTTGAAAGTGCAGCTGTTTCCAAGTTAGTAATGCATTCTCATCAATGCAATCATTTGCATTGTAAAATTAATATTGGAAAGAAATCTCTTTTATCGTGAATAATTTTTGTCAAAATGAGCAAGAAAAAGATTCACAATCAAAAAACACACTTCTAAACTACTTCACTTTTCGACTCATTCGACGGAAAGAACCAATTGAAAAAAGAGGGAGAAAAAGGGAAAAAGTCAACCAAACCTCTTTTTTCTTTCTCCGTTCTTTTTATACTAAGAGGAAACCAACATTTTTCGAGGCTAATTTAGACCTCCTCTTCAGGGATTATTTATAGGAAAGAGTAAAGGTATTAAAAAATTAACATACCTGCAAATAAAATATTGCAATCAGTATTAATTAAGAATTGATGAAGTTTAATGTAATTTATTCATTTATTAAGAAAATTATTGTTCCACAGAATGAATTCATTCTATTTTCAAGTAAAAGAAAATATTTCCATTTCAAAGCATTCTTTGATAATAAAAAAGGGGACTTATTAATTCAATTTTTCAATAATTTGTTTAATATTAACATGCAAGAAATATATCTGTGAATGGCAATCCTTAACGGTCAAATTTAAGAGATTTTTTTTAATTTTTCGGTATTTATATCTAATTTATCTTTGTTTTTTTGGTTTGTTTTTGAAATCAAAACTAACATCACATCAATCCCAATACCCCAATTTCTGTCTATTCCAACAGAATCCATTTTTCTCACAAGAAGAATACATTTCACTAATTTTTAGAAAAATTATTCTCTTTTTTCAATTAAAAAAAAAAATTAACTCCCTGTATTTGTTTCCTTTTGAAGAAATCCAAAGTTTATGTATTTGTTTTTGTCCTTTGCTCACTTGGGAACCACAACTTAATTATTATCAAAAAGACACTTTGAAAACTTAAATTTTACATTTATTTTACAAAAATTGAAAAAATCAACAGAAACTAAATATTTCGATGTGCATTGTATAAAGTCACGCCGACGAGGCGACTTTTTTTAACATAGTTTTCACCCCTATTATGCAGCTGAAAGAATTTCATCAAAATAATATATTTTATTTTTCAAAAATATAAAAAAATACATTTATATTAAGGAGAAATATCATGATCACATTATAATAAAATAAATGATAATAGTAAAATTAATAAATGTAATTTTTTTAATTTCAAAAAAATTCTGATTTAATTTTATTGATATACTTATTTTTAATAGGTATTAGATGAGAGAAAAAGATGTTAAACTTTTTTTTAAATAAAAATAAAATTGTATAACCTCCCGCCCTATCATCGTTCATCATCCAGTACTTTAGTCTATCCCTAAGTGAGTCACGCTTACATGGAAAAGGAATTTTATAATAACTTAACATTTTTTTCAAATTGTTAGTTTATTCAAGTAAAATAATTTTCAGATAGGTAACAAGGAATGAAATCTTTAAAAAATTACGTAAAGCATGTTCAATATAGATTATGTGAATTATTTGAAAAATTAGAAATTTAAAAATTCTTAGAAATTAAAAACAAAGATAATCATTCAAAAAACAATGACAAGGAAATCAAAAAAAGCAACTCTCAGACATTGCAAATATAATACTAGATATGCCAAATCATAAACAAATTTTATAAAGAAAAAAGAGAGTTTTCAAGGTTACTCCAGAATAAGTAGTTATAATTTGACCCAGATTCAAAAAACCTTGCAAATTCAGGTGGATCAAACATAGAAAATAAGAATATGTTCTAAGAAAAGTGGCAAAGATATAGAAAAAGTATAATAATAATAAGAATTCATGTTAAATCAAAATATAAAATATTCAAAATTAATATAAAATAATATGTACACTGAAAATAAAGGAAAAATTAAATACAAAATATTTTATCAAATAGTGTATCAATCAAATATTAATCTCAATGGTAGATAATAAGATTATGCACATATTTTTATATTTATCTTATCTTTCTCAGATAACCTTTGGTTATAGGTAACGAGGGCATCATCAACTATATTTAAATAAATATCTGGGTGATTCATAAAATAGAAAAATTTGTACATTCTATTAGCAACCTTATTTTCTGATGAATACCAGGATAACAAAAAAAAATAAGTATAACATACATCATGTATAATTATAAAAAAAAATGTCGAAGTTTTTTATTATATATAACCTGAAAATATGTCAAATTTATGAATATTGTGGATAGTGCCACAACTTATTTTTGATATCTATAGGACGATTGATAGATTTTTTCAAAATACGTAACATCCCACTAGCAACCTTACTTTGTGAATAAGTACCAGGATGACATTTTCAAAAATATTATAACATATATTATGTTTAAAATTGTGGAAACGATACAAAAAAACTGAAGAATGTAAATTTTAAATGTTCAGGAAAATAGATCATAGTGCCCAGACGTAAAATTTGTGGGTGATTCTGAACCAGTCTATTCAGATTATTAAAATTTCCAAAATAGGAAAAGAAAACAATCCAAATTATTCAGATGCATTCCTAAAAATTGCTGGTATTCAATAAAATTCTTTTTAAAAAAATATAAATGAAAAGAAAGTCTTCTTTCAAGAAAATTGAGGTAAAATTATGTAAACTCAATTAAAAGAAATCTTAAATTTCAGAGAAGGTCTTGCTGGTCTGGATGAAACACTCGAAGTGGTTTCTGGATTCGTGGATGATCTTTGGAAACTAAAGGGTCAAGTTTATAGTGAGGAGCGTATGAAATCGTTATTGGATATTATTGGAAACGAGCTTGTTGTTCTTGTTGAAAACCTCATCAGTGGGGTAAGATATTTAATTATTCAATCATTATAGTCAGCCCAGTTTAAGTATTTTAATTAATGGCTGTCTCTAAATCTAAAATTCTAAAGTATACTTTTAACAAGTAGGACTTTTTTATTAGGAATAATCTTTTGGGGGTTTCCAATCCGATCCGATAAGCATTTTCTCTCTGAACTGAAAAATTAAATTTTTAATATGGCTGTGAATCTTCCTGAAAATTCGGGAACACTATTTAAGCTCGTGGAAATTATTAGACTGCTCATTCCGAATTCGGGACGAAGAGACACTTCGTTTTGATAAATATATTTTTTGGAAATGGGCGTACTCAAGATCGTCGTTGCAGAATTGTCAAACCACAGCAAACATGGTTATATAATAGTTATGTAACTGTCAAATAACTGTTAAGTAACAAATTTTAAAATGCGACATAACTTTTGAGAATTTGAAAAAAATAATTGTTTCATATATTATCACTGCACTAGATTCATTTTTCAAATTGGACAATTGCACGCACGGTCACTTACAAACATAATCTCTCACGGAATTCATCAGAACTTAAAAATCCTATCTCTCAATAAAGATGATTAACGTTAATATGAACTCGACTCTCGAAATCCTCATAAGATTATGTTGTAAATTTAAAATTATGTCGTATGTGTAATGTAAAAATATTAAATTTTATGTTGGAACTTGTATCTCACGGTGGTCCTCAAGAAGGAAAATGTTGGACTAAAATGGATCCAAAATCAGGTTTCACAAAAAGTTTCTACATCATTTATGGATTCAAAATCTGAAAAAAATCAAAATCCTAGCTGCTCCCTTTCACAAGATATCGATATTTTCATATTTCGCAGTTCTCAAAATCGTAATTCCCATGTTAATACCATATATGAAACGTTTGAAATGAAATCTACAATGACTTCATGCTTCGAGAATTTAAACGATAGAAACTGAAATATAAAGCCACGCTCAGCTTCATCCGAGACCAGCGACGAGAACGTAGTGGTTATATTATGGCCCTATTTTTTCTTCAATTTTCAAATTTAATTTTTGTTGTTGTGATTGTTCAATATTTCTTTGTGTTTGATAAGAGTTTTAGCATTGAAACATGGAGCGAAGAAGACTTAAATAAAGCAGTTAAAACTCTTATTAATTACATACAAGAATATTGAAAAATGAAAAAATATAATGAAATCAAAATTTTTTTTAATTTTTGAGAATTAAAAAAGTGGTCATATAACTACCAAGTCCTAATCTATCGTTCGAATTCTTGAAGTATAAAGTCATTGTAGCTTTTATTTTAAACGTTTGATATATGGTGATAATTTGAAAATTACGATTTTGTGCGCTGCCAAATATTAAAATATTGATATCTCGCGGAAGGAAGCAGTTGGGGTTCACATTTTTCAGATCTTAATCCATAAATGATGTAGAAACTTTCTATGAAACCCGATTTTGGATCCATTCTAATCAAACCTTTTCATTTTTCAGGTTCACTGTGATCTAGAAACCCTTATAAAACTGTTGAAAATCTATTCAAAAGTTCGAGAGAGACAAAGATTTTGTTTTCAATATACTTACAATCGGTGCTTATATAAAATATAAATAATTATACTCAAAATTTATTCGTTGTTTCATCCCTTCATGAAAGACATATGTACTTAGATTACATAATAAGTAAATATTTTCATTCCATTTAATTTTGAGAATTTAAAAGTTTTAATACATATGAAAGAAGTTTACATGTTAAATATATCATATGAATTTGAACAGTATTATTAATAATTTCAAAAATATTTCAAAAAGATATACTTATATTCGATATTAATTCTATAAATGATTTTGATAATATGTCATTCATTTCTGAGACACATTTTTCAGACCATTTTAGAATTGTTACGTAAAAAGATAGCAGAATTCACATAGATGATGAACATAACAGTTATGTCACATTGTTACATAGCTGTTACTAATGTGCATTGTGCTCATTTTATAAACCCACACAGTAGCACCGTTATATTTCACTTACGTATATATATATATATATATATATATATATATAAAATTGTTATATTCCATGCGTGTAACCAAGTTACAGAACAACTATTACATTCTTCTTCTATAAAACTTACATTTCAGTGCCACAAAATTGTTAAAGCTCTTTTAATGGAAATGGTACATCTTCATTCGATAAAAAAGTTACTCAACATTTTTACCTTTCAGTTATAGAGCAAGTACGTCACTGATCAGTAACATTCGTTATATAACCAGACATAACAATTTTACCCCTTTGTTACGGATCAGTTACAGAACTTAATCATTTTTTTCAATGTAATAATATTATTCTTAGATTATGTCATTGGCATGCCATTTGGGCACTTTCAATTAAATATGCGTGGTCAAGGGTGTTTATAAAACGCGTATCTAAGAAACAGAGCGTGGTTACGGGCGTTTTTACACAGAAGGGATGAATAAACAGAGCGATGTTAAGAGACGTGTCGGAAAATGTAACTGAGACGAAGGCAATGGGCGTAGTTAACTTTATTTCTTGACACAGCGGTGCCGAGAACTTGTGATAACATAAATGCTTGAAGAGATATCACATTTATTCCTTCATGTATTCAGGTCAAAACTTCTGAAGGACGAGTAAAGGATGAGATTGTTGAATTAGGGGCCACAGCTTGCGAAAAATGGATCACCGTATCCGAAAGATTCACAGGATTATTCTGGCCTCATCATTCTCTTCATCCTTGGAAAGGTCCCGCTTTTTCACCAAAAAAGTGTGCGAAACTAGGAAAACGATTAAAGTAAGTTTTCCTTCAGGTATTTAGAATAACAATATTTTAATCTTATGAACGAGGTAACATGCATAATTGAAAATTAATAATTTTCAATTTAATTGATAATTATTTTTCTTTCTTTTCTTAAACTCAAAGAATATAAATAGCTTTAAGGAACCGTGCAGTGCCCTCATAACACCTGAGGAGGAATGCCCACCTATCACTACCGAGGAGGTGAAAAACGTATTAAGAGGCATGAAGAACTATTCCGCTCCGGGACCAGATGGTATCAAGACCTTCTGGTGAAAGAAGTTTTCTTCAACCCACCAGCATCTGGCCCGCATTTTCACCTCATATCTAAATTCAGAAGAGCCTATTCTAGAGTGGTTTGAGGAAGGGTGCACAGTGCTCCTGCCGAAGACGGGCAACTTATCTGACCTAAGAATTACAGGCCAATAACTTCTCTGAACACACTGTATACGATCTTCACAGCTATCCTAAATAATAAAATTGCTCGGAAAATTGGACCTGTGTGGCGAGAGATGTACGAACAACGCTGCTGAAAGAAAGGCGAAGCAGGATGTCGGGAGAACCTGCTCATCGATAGATGTGTCTGTAAATACGCAGCATCCCATAAACGATTCCTATCGATGGCCTGGATTGATTACCGGAAAGCTTTCGATTCAATCTCACATAGGCTTATCATCTGTCTGTTGGAAAGCTTGAAGGTTCATCCACACATCGTGAGGTGCATAGAGCGATTCATGCCGCTTTGAAAAACCAGGTTTACTATCTCATCTGAAAAAAATCATGTGATCACTAGCAATGTCAGCTTTCAGATAGGTGTGTTTCAGGGCGACATCATGAGCCCTCTCCTCTCTGGCCTCACATTATTGCCACTATCTCTCGCACTTCGCCCTTCCGAAGGGTACCTCTGTGACAAACTTGGAAATCGAAAGCATAAGGTCACTCCTGTATTTTACATGGATGATCTTAAGATCTATGCTGAAAATCAAGAGAAAATACATCTAGCTCTAGATATTGTCAAAGAGTACACTTAAGAGATTGGAATGGAATTCATGTTAGAGAAATGCGCCAAGGTTTATTTGAAGAAAGGAAAACTTAATGGCCCTCAAGGTGGTCGCGGAATACTGTATCTTGAATGTCTTCACAATGAGATTATTCTGGGTGCAGCACATTTAGTCGCAAATGGACAAGACCCTCTTCTTAAAGTGGTCAGGAAACACGAAGAAGTGGGCAAAGGGGCTTTTCTGTACAAAGCAGCGGAGGAGGCTGCTGAAATACTCAGCCTTGACTTCAATATTGAAGGTGAGCATAATACATCCAATTTTATCCATCTTGAGTACTTACTCCTGAAGGCCCGGATCAAGAAATTACGGGAGAAAAACTTTTGCGAACAGCTCCTCGATAAGAGAATGCACGGTATCTTCCACAGAAATGTGGAAGATCAGTCGATGTCGTAGGAGCTAACATTTGCTTTCATTTAATCACCCGGATTGAAGTCGAGCACCGAGGGCTACATTTTGGCATGTCAAGACGGTAGCATTTCCACTTTATCATACAGTCGCCACTTTTTGAGCCAAGACATTCCTGATGATAGCTGCAGAGCGTGTCGCGGACACCCCGATCATCTAGGACACATACTATCTATTTGTCCAACTCATGCGGGGACGACCTACATCCAAAGGCACAATGTGGCACTAAGGGTGCTTTATTACCATCTCTGCCACTCTTACGGAATTGGCCCAAATACCGCTCCGCTAAACGATCCTAGAGAAATAAAGTCAATTGTCGAAAATGAGAAGTGCCGCAAATACTGGAACTGCATATTCTCGACAATTGTTTCTGTTGCGCACTCGAGGCTTGACATAGTTCTTCGTGACTTCGAGAAACGAACCATGTTCGTCAGCGAATTTTTGGCGCCAGCTGACAAAAACGTCATAGCCAAGGAGAAAGAAAATAAAGAGAGGTATGAAGACCTTATAAGGAAGTTGTGATGGTTATACCCGAAACATTGTGTTAAGCTAATCGTCTTGATAATTGGCGCTCTGCTTGGTGCCAAGGTTTCACTGGATAGTAAGCTGAAAATCATCCCTACGTGTCAATAAAATGCTGAGACACTCTGCGGGAAAATGCAGAAGCCGGTCGTTCATGAGTCACTCCGTGTCCTCAGGGTGTACGAGACTTTCACCGGATCATCGTATTGAATTTTTCGCAAACTTTAACCACCTACCTCACGGTCGTGAGACGTAGTTGTGGCTGAAATTTTATCGCGATTTCGCTGGGAGCAGATGCAATTTTTCAGATTAGCACCCGCTCCCGGGAAAATCCTTTAGTTTTCCTTATGAAAAACTTTTAACTATACATAAATATATGGTCACCCATCTAGCGGTCATAAGACGTGGCCATACGTTTTACCGTTTTACATAAGATTTACCGTGGTTCTACTGGGAGCATTTTTGGATGACAGTTTCTCCCTTGCGGTGTTTGTGCAACCTTTTTTCAAATTATGTATATATTACAGGGAAATTTCAGAATTTAGAGCTCAGCATCGTCAGTTGACTAGATTGTTAACACCAAAAGAAAGAGCTGGTCTTGAGACAGATGCGTTACTTCAGAGCTTTGAGGATATCCAAGGTTAAATATTATTATTCGATTAAAAGTGTTTAATTGAAAGCTTATTCTTATTTCAAAAGAATGTTTTCAGGATTAGGGGATAATCAAAATGATCTTGATTGGGAGAGATTAAAACGAAAATTTGAAGATGGTTTGGCACCTGCAGAGAAAAAAGTGACTGAGAAACTGAAGACACAAATAGCAGATGCGAAAAATTCAACATCCATGGCTGCAGAATTTAGAAGGTATAGTGAATTGATGAAAAGGGAAAGAATTAAAAGGGATCTTCGGAGTGAACGTGAAGCTCTTTTATCAGCTTTTAGTCACCTTATAGGTAATACTAATAATTATTAATAAACTGATGATTAAGCTGAGGGTAACTAAACTTAGTCATTTCTCACATTTTCCAGAATCATGTAGAGCTGGACCTGATACAGAAACTCTTTTAGACACTCCGCCAGTTTTACAAGAAATCCAGGCAGCAAGGGCATCGGAGTCAAAGTTGGAATGTTTGCAAAAATTAGGGAAGGAATTACTATCTGACTTGCCTGGTTATGAAGAAGTTTCTGAAAAAGTGATTGCTGCTTCCAAGGATGCTGAAATAAAACGTCAACAACTAGTAGATTCATGGGTAACAATTAATTTATATACCTCATTTTTATATAAAGATCCATCATCGTAAAAAATCAATCTTCTGCTCCAAAGGTTTCTGAAACTATAGAGGCAATATCTAGTAAGGAGCTCTCTTTAGGAAATAATTCATCAGTAGTTGAACTGACCGGAACAAGCAGAATGAGAGTTAATTATGATCCAAGGTTAACCACCCTCATCAGAGAAGCAAGAGCTTTAGCAGGTCAAGGTGTGGAATTACCAAGAGAAGTAAAAGATTTGGTAGAACGATCCAGTTCTTTAGCAAGTCGAGCCAGAGCTCTTCAGCAAATTGCGAATTTCCATAACACTATAGGAGATCGTATGGTTCCATCACAGAGACCTTTAATGTTATCAGCTGCCTTAGAACTTGCTCGAGCTGTTCAAGAACAATCTGGAGTTGTCTGGTCTGATCCTTATGCTGTTGATGCATATACTGCTCGATTGAATCGTCTGGTGATTATGAAAAATTCCCCTTTCGGTTAATACTGGTATTTGATAAAACTAAAATGATAGTCGTCGTTTCTAGGTCAAACTCTTCGCTCAGCAGAATGCCGAACTTGCTGCCAAACATTCTGCTTTAAGGGATTTGGTGTCAAATTTGTTGAAAGGTGATGCTGTTACCTTAGCAGTGAACCAAAACACCTGGAAAGATATTTTGAAAAGCATGCGATCAATTGTTGATTCTGTGGAGGCTGAGTATGGAAACACTAAGGCTTGGAAATTGCACTGGGATCGTCAGTTGCTGAAGGCTCTAGGTGTTGCTTACAGGTCAGATCTTCTAAGCAGAACTCTAATTTATTTCTGATCATTTTGCTCTAACCTGAAACATCTTGTCTCCAACAGAGCTGCTCTCCCAACACTGCTAAAGAAGTTACCAGAGATCAAAATCGAGCTGACATTTCGTTATGGATCTCTCCAATGGAGACCACCACTTGAAGAGACTCGTGCTAAACTGTATTCTGGAATTCGTCGATTTCTAGCAATCCCAACAAATTTCAGAGGTGTTGGGGATCACGCTGATGCTGAATTTTACACCTTGGTTGAAAGATCTGCCTATCTGTATGGAGGAGTGTACAAAGAAGCTGAAAAGGTTCTGAACGCTATGGAAGCTCTTCGATGTAAATGGATACCTCTAGCTGCACCAGCTAAGATTGATGCTGGAGAACAGTAAGCAATTTCTTTCTGCATTATGGGAACCGATTGTTATTTTTTGCAACACATGCATGAAAATGGCCATATTCCGTGTCCATAAAGCGTACGGAAAATTGCATATTCCTCTACTGTGAGAGTAGCGTGCGGGAATGTAACATTCCCGCACTTGTGCGGGAATATTCCCGCACTGAATCATTTACGAGCGCTTATCTTTAGTTCGAGAATTAATATTCACACGGCATGTGAAACAATTACGCGGCGTTGCCCGGGCAACTCAACTGATCACATTTGTTTTCAAGACGCTCATAAAAAGCTGTCAAACATCCGACCAGTCGATATGAATATAGGTGCACCCTCAACACTTTGAACACGTTACTCAATGTTTTTTTGTTTTTTTAAAGTTTAAGTTTAATGTAATGACATTGTGACTCAATATTTGGTGGTTTTCTTTTGGTCAGGGGACTTCGCCCCCCGAACCCCCCAGCAGGGGCTTCGCCCCCTGCACCCCCACTAGGGCTGCGCCCTGGACCCCCCGCCCCCCACGCCACCGACCTCCATATCGTATTTTTCATTGCATTTTCATGCATTTTTTGCAAAAAATATCGTGTGTGACATGTGCTGGAAGACATTCCACTTCATGCACTTGTAACACAATGTACTATTTCTTAACTTATTATTTTCAGACTTAAAGGAAAAAGTCCACATGAGTGGGAACGATCTTTCAAAGAAGCGAAGCAGTGGGCGCAGGAAGTTGGAAAACTGAGAGGTAGTGATGTCAAGATTTGGTGCATTGTTGTTGATACAGCAACTGCTCGAAATGATTTAGAATCAGCATCTCGAAGATATTGGGAAAGGATGTCTTCTGATTTACGTACAGAAGCATCATCGAGATTGGTAGCCATTGTAGAATTCTTATCATCATCCGCTAGGGAATTGGACAAAAGACCCCATAATATTGAGGAAATTGGTTTGGCTTATGAAGCTTACTCTCAGATCCAAAAAAAGGCTCAAGCAACTGCTCAAGAATTTGATGCTGTGACAGGGCTTGCTAGAGTTTTGGCTGCTTGGACGAGAGAAAAGTTAGAAGGTAACTTTGGTGTTGTATCTTTCTTCAGGATCAATAATTTTTATATGTATTTCGTATTCTTATCATACTCTTCCAGGAATCAGTGGTGCACATGCGGCATGGGAAAGTCTGTCAGAGCGATTGGAAAGGCATCAAGCAGTTATGACTCGTCAAGTAGAAGATGCTAAAGTTAATCTTCGTCATAGAGCAATAGCCCTACGCGATGATAGAGAAAGGTGGGAAACCAAATGGTCATCAAAGCCAGAAGATATTACTCTTGATTGGTTGGATTCCATGAAGGAACGATGGGCAGCCCTGAAGGAACTAAAGGATTCCCTGAAGTCTGATTGTCGAAGGATTAGTCTTGAACTGAGTGAAATTCTTGAAGAAGATTCAGATAGCTCCGAAACTTTGGAAGCTCAACTCGAAGCTGAGGAGTTAAATTGCAGGTTCCAGTCAGAGTTTCTCAATGAGTTAAAGAAGCAAGAAGATGAGGAGTGGTCTGTCGCTAGAAGGAGGCTACCCAGACTTCATGATTGGTTAGATTCTTGGGAGGCGAGACTCCAATTGCATGCAAAGAATAAAGGAATAGGTGAAAACAAAATTCAACAAGAGGCTGCTAAAAATGAATCTTTTGTTGAGAAAAAAATCAGGGAGATTAGAAAAGGAATTGAGTGGATCTATTTTCTTAAGGGAGATGATGTGGCAGAAGAACATTGGGCGGAGTTGAAACCAATTTTGAAATTAAAAGATGTCATTCATCCTAGAGACATAACCCTAGGACACTTGCTGAGATGTTCTAAAGAAATTGAAGAAAATGCAGAACGTGTTAAGGAAGTTGTCAAGAGAGCTGCCGCTGAAAGTGGAATTCGTCAGGCTCTAATCGAACTTGAAGCGTGGGAAGGGTCAACCGCACTTCCATTGCAAGAATCAACAGACAGCAAGAATGTGAAAATTTATTTAGTTGGGGAATATGGTCCTCTTTTGGCAAGAGCTGGTGAACTTAGACTTTTGTTGGATGGAGCTAGAGGTGCAACAGGTTACGAGAGGTTTGCATCCCGAGCTGCTAGATGTGAAGCTTCTCTCTTTGAATTAGAAGAAAGAATAAAAGTACTCAGCATGCTTCAAAGAAAATGGGTTTACCTGGAACCAGTCTACGGAGGACGTGCTTCACTAAACGATTCTGGTAGATGGTTAAGAGCTGACAAGGAGTTTAGATATATGATGAACGAGGTAGTTAAAGATCCGAGAATACCTTCCCTGAGGAAGCTGCCTCTACCAGCTCTCACGAACTTGAAAGACCTTTTGGACAGATGCCAAAGAAGTCTTGATGAGTTTCTAGAAGAAAAAAGGTCATCATACCCACGATTATACTTTTTGAGTGATGAGGATCTGCTGGAATTAGTATCAGGAACAGGAAAAGGGCTTGAAACTCAACTGCCGAAACTGTACCAAGGTGTTGGTTCGATTGAGAGGGAAAAGAACACGATAAAAAGTATCGTCTCTCCCGAAGGTGAAATTCTTAAACTGCCGCAACCTGTTGATACGACTGATTCTCTCCCCCAATGGTTAACAAATCTTGAAGAAGGAATGAGGAACGCTTTGCGTCAAAATCTCTCGAAGTGTATTTCTGACTCTGATGCAGATCCTTCATCATATCCGGCTCAAATCCTACTCCTTTCTGGAAGAATCCTCTTCACAGAGAGATGTGAAGCTGCTATGAAGGAGGGAAAGCATTCAGTGAGAAATCTTGTGGAATACTTGGAAACTAAAAGAGCAAAATACAGAGGTTTGGAGGATACTGGGGATAAACTGACAGCTTTAAAGGCACGGGGCCTTCTTTTGGATACAGTTCATCATCTCCAGGTAACTAGAACTATTCTTGGAATCATTGCAGACAAAGAAAGTGTTGCTTGGACCTGGAACAGGCAACTGAGAAGCTATAGAAGAGGGAATGGAGCAGTTGTTAGATGTGCTGGAGCAGAATTTCCTTATCGCTTTGAATATCAAGGAGCTGCTCTTGGTCTGGTTAGAACTCCTCTGACTGAAAGATGTTTCTTAGCACTAACCCAGGCTATGAAATTAGGTCTTGGTGGAAGTCCTACTGGTCCAGCCGGTACTGGAAAAACTGAGAGTGTAAAAGCTTTAGGTGCAATTTTAGGTCGTCTTGTTATCGTTTTTAATTGTGATGAAGGCATGGATGCTGGTAGTATGCGTCGAATTCTGGGAGGTCTTGCACAAGCTGGTGCGTGGGGTTGCTTCGATGAGTTCAATCGCCTGGAGGAGGAAACATTAAGTGCTGTCGCGATGTTAGTTAGACCACTCCAAGCAGCAGTTAGGGATGGAGTAACAACCGTAGCTTTAGGTAACCAAAATGTTACTCTTGATCCACATTGCTGTATTTTCATCACGATGAATCCTGCCAGTAGTGACTATGGTGGTCGACATAAATTACCAGATTCTTTAGCTCGATTGTTCAGGCCGATTGGAATGGCTCATCCTGATAAGACTACCATCGTCCGGGTAATGCTAGAGTGTGCAGGTTTTTTAGAGGCTTCTAGTTTGGCTAATCAACTGGTTGAGACGATTGATATTGCAGAAAAGTTGTTATCAAAACAGCCGCATTATGATTGGGGCCTTAGAGCTTTAAGGTCGGTTTTGGATGCTATTCCATCTTATAGCAACACTGCAGACATGAATGAAAGTACCAGGTAAGGGGAAAGAATAAATTAATTTGAAGTCACTTCTTTCCTTCAATTGATATGAACTTTCTTTGTTTCAGACTTCTAATTGGTATCAAGGCATCTACATTACCTAAGCTAACTGAACAAGACACGTCCAAGTTTCTTGCTTTATTAAATGATGTATTTCCAAAAACAAAGCTATCTTTAGCTGATTCAACAGAGAGGCCAGATTTGCAGATTAGCTTGATGGAACTTTGTGAAGCAAGAGGTTTGCAAGAAGATCTAGTGAGCAGATGTATCCAGTTGAATGACCAGTTACGAAGTCGAACTGGTGTCGTGATAGTTGGACCACAAGGAAGTGGAAAGACTTTGGTAAGGACGATGTTAGCTGAAGCTTTAGCAAAATTAGGAGAAACAGTTAAACAGTTTGTAGTTTATCCTGGAGCTGTTCCAAAGTCCAAACTCTTAGGAAAAGTTGATCCTCAAACGAGGGAATGGAAAGAGGGTTTATTGGCAAATGTAGTATCATCAGCTGGTGAAGAATCAACGTGGATTGTTCTGGACGGTGATGTGGAACCTGGATGGGCAGAGGCTTTGAACTCTGCCTTAGATGATAATCGTATACTGACACTTCCGAACGGTGTTGGTCTGAGGCTTGGAAGTGGTACTCGATTCATTTTCGAGACTCATAAACTTGATGCAGCAAGTCCTGCAACAGTCTCACGACTCGGAGTTCTGCACCTTGGATCGACATCTATTTCTGCTGTAATTACAGCCAACCTCCTGGAAGGTCTTTCAACAATTGCTCAGGATATCGCTAATACCCACTTATGCAATGGAATAAAAGAGGTTTTAAAGATCAATAAGGAATATTCCTCAGCATCTGGTTTGATCAATGGTGCTCTACCTCATTTAAAAATGGCTCATACCCAAACTTTGGGTACTTATGCACTTTTAGCTTCTCTATGTAGTCAAATAGAAGATTCTCGAAGGAAAGATCAGCTAGCTCGATTGATTTATCAGTGGACAGATTGCTGGTGTCCTGATCCAAAAAACCCGTTTTCTGTTTTGTACAATTCAGAAACGGATCGTTTGGAACCTTTAGGACGCTCCAACCATTCAAAAACAACTGACGCTGGGCCAATCTATATTTCTGGGTCTACTCAAAGAGCCATGGCGACAGTTTTGCCTTGGATAGAAAGCAACCGGTCGGTCTTAATTCGTGGACCTGATGGATGTGGAAAAACTTCTCTGATAGACGTAATCTCATTATCTATTAGAGATAGTGCCGGTGAATCCTTGTCTGTAATAAAAGGGTCTTCTCTTTATGGTTCTCGAGACCTAATTGCAAGACTCAAAAGGGCTTGCGTCCAGATGGAATCATCCTCACAAGGAAGGACCTATCGACCTAGAAATGGTTCTCGATTGATATTGATTCTAGAAGACTTACACTTAGCATCAAAAGAATTACAAGAACTTGTCAGAGAATTACTCCAAGAGGGGGGATTCCATGAAGATGATTTGGAGTTTGCCAGTGTTCCTCTAACAGTTGTCTGCACAGGAGACTTACACACTAAAGTTCACCCAAGGTTGAATGCTCTATTGATGACACATTATCTACCGCGTCAAACATCCGAGGACATGGTATCCATTGTTGAACTTCACCTGCGAAGCGCTTTGAAACGCGAGGATGTTATGGTTCAATCCTGGGTCACTAGAATGGCTCCTGCAATGGTGGAGGCATTTGGAACGATATGTCCTCAAGAAGAATTATCTTCAATATGGTCCTCTAAGGATTTAGCGATTTGGTCAGACTCAATGAGATATTATCCAATTGCTGAGAGTGAAGATGCTATTACATCTCATCTCTTGTTCTCAGGACGTCAACTCTTTAGACCTAGATTGAATGCGAAAGATTTACAACGTTGGGAATCGGTTATAGCTTCGAGAATAACAAGTATCAAGAATACGGATGACGTTTATGTTTGGAGAGGAGGAAGTGTTGGATTGACACCTCTGGAGCAGGAATTGTGGAAAAAGGAGATCGAAGCAGCTGCTGCTAGATGTGCAAGAGAAGGGGAACCTTTGCAGGCTGCGATTTCATCACATCTTTTGCAAATAGCTGCTGGAATTAGCTGGGCTTTGGGAAATGAACAACGTGGCATTATTCTCCTAGGTCGACCCGGTGCTGGTCGAAAATCTGCAGTCAAGCTAGTCAGCACCTACTCTTCAATGCATGTAGTCTCTTTTGGACCAGGTAGAGGTAGAGGAGCAATAAGAGCAGCTGTTCAGTCAGCTGCAATAGATGGGGAATCAACAATACTTCTACTGGAAGAACATCACATCAGGGAAGAGGGGTTGGCCCTTCTTGCTGGTGCTATCGTATCTCAAGGAGAAATTCCAGGTTTGCTGAACCCAGAAGAGCTGGATGGTCTAGTCGCTCCATTAGCTGAACTAGCAAGAACGGAAGATTTTTCTGGAACATTAGAGCAGTATTTTTATCATCGATTACGAACTCTCCTGCGAGTGATAGTTATCCTAGATGTGAATGACATAAATGCTTCTTGGTTAAGTCGATCAAGTCTCCTGCGGCATTGCATATTTGTTGGTCAGGGACCAGGAAAAGAATGGTGGTCCCTGGAGGGTTCATTAACTGAATTGGCTATATATCATAGTGGAGTTGAGAACGCAGCACAGGAGATATCATCTGGTGTAAAGGATGTTGTTAAAGCTCATTTGCAAGCACCTGGTCAACAGCAAGCTCCTGCGAGATTTTTAGCTTCCCTAAGTATTTGGACGCACCTCCGTGAAAAATGGATGAAGGAAATCGAAGAGAAACTTCAAAGTCTCGAAGCTGGGATTAGCAGACTTAAGGAGGCTGGAGATCGAGTTGCTAGGTTGGAGGAGGAAGCTGACAAGCAGCGAGAAGAATTGGAAGTGGAAAAAGGACGTGCTAATGCAGCTTTGGAGCAAATTACTGCTACAATGCGAGGAACTACTGGCCAAAGGGGAGAGATGACGAGCTTGAAAGCTGAAACGGAACGAGAGAGTGCGGAGTTGGCACGTCGAAAAGCTGATATTGAAGGTGAACTAGGTAAAGTGGAGCCACTGGTTGAACAAGCTGCTCAAGCAGTTGCTGGAATTGGAAATGATGCACTCTCGGAAGTTCGATCGTTGAGAGCACCACCAGCTCCAGTGAGAGACGTTCTCGAAGGAGTTCTAAGATTAATGGGAATTAGAGACACTTCATGGAACAGCATGAAGACTTTCTTGGCTAAAAGAGGAGTTAAGGATGAAATTAGATCATGGGATGCGAGACGTAGTACATCCGCGAGTCTGGAAGCTGTCGCTAAGTTGATAAAGGAACGACCTGAAAGCTTTGAAGAAAAGACTGCGAAGCGAGCTTCAGTTGCAGCTGCTCCGTTAGCTGCTTGGGTTTTGGCAAATCTTCAGTATGGACAAATTCTGCAACAGGTTGCTCCTTTGGAAAAAGAGCAAAGAGTTCTGGCAGGTCGTCTAGCAGCTGCTGAAGCTCAACTTGGAAGATTGGCTGAAGGTCTCAACACTGTGGAGAGTAAAGTAGCTCAACTTCAAGAACAATTGGCAGCTCATTCTAGAGGAGCTGCTGCCTTGCAATTGAGAACTGAAGCGACTGAAGCTAGTTTATCAACTGCGAGAGCGCTTCTTCAGAAACTGGATACTGAACACAGTGACTGGCAAAAGCAATTTGAAGTATTGACTGCTAGAAAAATGATATTGGGTGCTGAAGCAGCGAATGCGGCTTCACTTTTGGTTTATCAAGATCCCAGTAAAGATGATCATTGGAGAAGGTCCGTTTTGGATCTGTTGATTAATGAAAGGGAGCGTCTTCTCTGGAGGGCTCAAGGCCTGCCAGTTGATACAGGAAGTTTGGTGGGAGCAGCTTGTGCTTTAAGAGGACCTCTTGTACCTATGTTTATGGATTCCTCTGGAGTGGCTGTTTCTTGGTTAAGATCGAATGTGGGATCTAAACTGGAAGTTACAAGACCTGATGATACTAAGTTCGTAATGACGGTTGAGCTAGCAGTTCGTTTTGGAAAACCACTTTTGGTAGAGGAAATAGTAGAACTACCTTCTATCTTACTTCCACTTCTTCGTCGAAGACCTTTACGACTAGGGGACAGAGTTTTGCCAGCGCAGGAAGGTTTTCAGCTATTCCTAGCCACTAGGAGAGATCGCCTCGACGGACTATCAAACGAAGCTGATACAGTTTTATTTCGAATCACTCTTGGTGCCGGTACCAGAAGTCTAGCAGAAAAATTCATTGAAAAAGTCATCTTGAAGGAGACTCCTGAGATAGAAGCTCAGCGAAGGGAAACTTTAGAGCGTGAAGAGAAATTATCTGGTGAAAGGGATGCTGCGAGATTAGATCTCTTAGTTCAGTTAGGAGCTGCAAGGGGCCAGGATCTTCTGCAAGAATCACAGGGATCTCAAGGTGGATTGTTGTCATCTCTTGAAGCTACCCAATCTAAGGCTAAGGAGATTGCTCTTGCGCTAGAAGAAAGTCGTCACAGTTTTGAAGATGTTACAAGAAGAATGAAAGAACATGAAAAATTAGCTAAGTTTGCTGCAAGTTTCTTCAAAACTGTCAGGTTTTTAAGTTCCTTGAGTCCTCTCTATGTGTTTTCGAATGAAGCTTTGACTGATATTTACCTTGAGGCGGAGAAAGATAGAAACTCGCTGAAATCAGATGATAAAGTTGAGAGGGATAAATACCTAGAAAAGAGGTGAGTTCTTTGATGCATTATAACGGTGGGGTAAGTTCTTCTCTTTATTAAGGTTTCTATTTTTCAGTCTCGTTGCACTGACGCTTCATCATTGCACCAAAGCTGCATACAGGAAACACAGGCTTCCGTTGGCTCTGCATTTAGCTTTATCGGTTACTCCAGTTTCCGAAGCTGAACGAAATTTACTTTTGAATGGAGGAAGCTTGGCTGTAGGGAGTACTGCTGATTTTAAGACACCTCAGTGGATTCCTGAGGAGAGGAAACCAGCTCTTAGGGCTCTTACATCCACTTTACCACAGGTAAAATGATTGTTATAGGTCAAGGTTACTCCTTAGGTGAGAATGAATATTTAACTTTCTTACAATGTAGATAGCGTCAAAGATGAAGGCAGGTTGGTTAGAGGATATATCACACATTTACGCTGATAATACTGTAAGCCCCTTTGAGAAGGTTTTAGTCATCCAGGCTCTTCGTCCTGATCATCTTCACACGGCTCTATCTAAGTGGGCATCTGAACAGTTGGGTAAGTTCAATTTTTGCTTATGATTAGTTGTGTCATCAGTTATTCAATACCTCTAACGTTCCAGGTGTTCGAAGTTTAGCACCGCCAGCCTGGACTTTAAAAAAAATAGCAGAAGATTCAGGAACCTATCCGGTATTACTTTTGTTGTCTCCTGGAGCAGATCCTGGTCCAGAATTAAATGGACTCGCTTCAAATCACGTAGCACAGGCCACAGGATTCATAGAGGTATCTTTAGGTCTAGGTCAGGTGACTCAAGCTGAAGCTGCTCTTGAAGCTGCTTGTAGGAACGGAAGCTGGATCTTACTAAGTAACCTCCAGTTGGCTCTAAACTGGCTCCCTCGCTTAGAAAGTTTCTTGCGATCACCATTGTGTACGACTGAGAAGAATCCCAGTACCAGAATATGGCTCACGACTGAAGAATGTACTGGATTTTATTCAGGCCTTGCTGGCCTTTGTTTAAAGTTGGCTTACGAACCTCCAGAAGGAGTTAAACGAAATGTGAGAAGATCGCTTCAACAACTTCAACAGCGTCAGTCAGAACTTGGAAATGTGAAGAAGACGATTCTTCTCTCTTGGCTTCATGCTATTCTTCAAGAAAGAAGAAGATTTGTTCCCCAGGGTTGGATTAAGGAATACGAATGGTCTGAAGCTGACCTTGAAGCAGCTTGTGAACTAGTAGTAAAGAAAACATCTGGAGATTATGAGGATTGGGAAGCAGGAAGAGGTCTTCTGGATGTTGCAGTTTATGGAGGTCGTCTGCAAGATGATTATGATATGCGAGCTCTCAGAGCAATTTTAAGAAACATCTGGTCGAAGGAAGTCTATAAAGGTCGTCGAAAACTAGGTGGACTTCTCAACATTCAGGAAGCTGCACTCGGAGATCCTATCCGTGCTGTTGATCGTCTTAATGAACTTGAGGCTCCTCAGGATTATTTTGGATTACCTGCTAATGCTCACAGAATTTGGGAAAAATCTGCTTCAGAAAGAGCCTTGGTATTATTGAAAGGTAAGGCTGAATATTACGTCTTCTTTTAGAAAGGGAACTTCAAATATTTTCTTTTCTAGATGTTATGATGAGAGCCCATAGTACGAAAGAAGACAACAGAGATCGAAAGATGGAAACCAAAACTGAGAGAGATTTGAAGAACTTGATAGATCAGGGACTATCTAAAATCATGAAGAGTAGTCCTGATGATAGTAAAAATCCATTGGAAAGTTTCTTTAAAGATGAGAGACGTATGACTACAAGATTGTTGAAAATCATCCAGGGAAATATTGATTCTATGGGATTGGAATGCAACAAAGTCCCAAAAGGCTGGATTTCTGAATGGTCATCAGGACCAGTGGAAATAGTACCATTTGTGAATGGATTATTATCTAGGCATCAAGCCTTAAATTTTCTAAGTTCTCATCTTCCTCCAAGTGTTAATTTCTTCTGGTTTGCACGCCCTAGAGCATTCCTGGCTGCATTGAAACAATACACAGCAAGAGAATCAGGACATCCTCTCGAAAATCTTCGTCTTCGAGCTAACTGGTCTGAAGGATCAGAAATGGAGGATTGGAAGACTTCAATTGTTGTTGATGGTCTTCTCTTAACAGGTATTGCATCAACCATCAATATAATATTAATCTTTTTATTTTGTCTAATAATATAATTTAAACAGGTGCAGCAGTAAAGGGAGGAATTTTAAAAGAACTTGCAACCGATGATGCACCAGTTGTGGCAGTTCCAGGTTGTCAGATTGCATACCTACCTTTGGAAAATCTTGAAAATCTGGAAGAAGAAAATTGGAAGATGGATACAGACTTAGAGTCAGAAAATAAGAATTGGTTGGAGGTTCCTGTATATACAGATTCGCAAAGGAATTTACTGATATGTTCCCTTCCGGTTGGGTGTCCCAAAGATGAGAGAGACACTTGGCTTCGTCGAGGGATAGCTTTCCATTTAAGATCGTCTTGAAAAGCAGCTTTTAGGTATTAAATATTCAGTGGGGAGTGAGATATAATTTGAAAGGTTTTGATTGAAACACTCGTTTGCTATCGTAAAGTGCTTTATTCTCGTAAAATTTAATAAACTTTAGAGACGAATTTCGTTAATTGAGGAAAATATAGCGGTTCAATATCGTAGTAACTATAACGAGTACCATAAATAGATATATAATACGAAGTACGTTGAGATTCCATTGGAAAGTACCGAGACAATTTGTCGCCCAGCGAGTCTCGCCTTGCCGACAAACTTTCAATGATCGATGATAAAATGTCCAAGTCCAAGATTTTCTGTTGTTGAAAATTTAAAAATGTACAGCTTCAGGAAATCTGGACCTTAAAATGACAATGATACTAAACTCTAAAAAGAATTTGCGATAACGAACGAATGGACTTGGTCCTAATGACGAAATGGCAACGATAGTGAACAATAGTCATAACATTGATAACAATAACTATATTAATAGAACTAGATGAATCGATTTGATGATTCTACTCGAAAAGATACAGGGCGTCCCTCTTTTTTTCATTACATTGTACAATAATCACGATAGGCAATAAAAACATTATTGATAAAAGCGAATTACGTCAGTTTCGTGTAATTGGTTCTGTTTTCTTTCCTGCAGATTTGTCAATTTTGTGAAAAATATTTTTTTATGAAATTCGGAGTGAAAGGCGATTGGTGAAACGCGACGCTGTATTTTTAGGTTGAAAAACAGAGAGTAGAAAAGAAGTGGTCGAACTCTAAGAAGAGTAGAATAAAATTTTCTATAGTAATCAAAAAGGACAATAATTGTAATATATTAACATGGCACTGATGCAATAATAATCGCAATCTCTTATGATGATATATTTATAGTTGTATCAACAGGCCGCGTATTAAAATACGAGGTGCACATAAGAATTATTAGCTAAGCTTCATTTACATTCATATCCTTTTTATTTTGGTGTTGCAGTAAAGAGTCGTATAGAAATAGAAGGAACTCGCTTTTCCTCCCGATTTTTTTTCTCTTGCAAATTTCTCAAGGGAGTTTTCTTAGTTCTTGACCCTAATATTATCTTCTACGATATTGATCTCTTTTCCGAAAGCGAGCTTTAAAAACGTGAAAAAAAATTAAAAATATATCACAGTGGGTGTCGAGCGGGTTGATCCAAACCCGTAACAATTGTCTTCCCTTTCACTCTCCCTTTCTCGCAATCATTCGCGCACGATGCATTCTTTTTCTGACCGCGATTTTCGAAAATTTTCTGAAAAATTTTCAGACTTTCCGATCCTCGCTCGTCACCCCCTTGGAGTTTTCATTTAGTGAGGGACGAGCTACAGTTGCATTATTCTAAAGCCGTGGAAGCACTAATTTTTTTCTTTCTAAGTCAAGCACTCCCAGGAAATCACATGCAGAGTATTTTGAAACAAATTCAATTTTCTAAAATAAATATAATTTATATGTACAATTTTCTATAATTTGCTAAACTCAATAATTACATGGATTCAAGGAAAATTTATTTTTCTACCTAGCTCGTCCCCAGTTCCTTACCCTGTACAAAGAGTGAATAGTGTAGGACGTTTTATGTTTTGAAAAGGCTGAACTATCGCTGAATAAATTAAATGTTGGCAGACAAGTAAATACAATTCTTATTCAATTCGAAATCTTTCAAAATGAATAAGTTCAAATATATAGGTTGATGTTGAAAATTCATTTCAAATTGAATTGTGCGCCACAAATAAAGTTGTAGCTTTGAGAAATAAAAAATACACATTTCAACCATGCAAAATTGGTACCATTTACAATTAAAGAAATCCTACCTAAACCATTTTTTTATATCGTGAAAATTTTTTAATTGACTTTGTACGAAATCGACTAATTTCCAAATAGAAACTTTTGGAAATTAATCATTTAAATTTGAAACACTAAGAATAAACAATTCATAGTAAAGTGTTCAAAACTTTAGCATTCATAGATAAAGCAATTTGAAACTTAACAATTTTGAATTGCGATTATGGTAAAAATTTTGAATTTGAATTTTGGAAATACTCACAATGATGCAATTATTTAATTGAAATCGTGATAGTTTTTGCAATATCAAGTTTTAATTACTCCAAAGTGCACAATTAAATATTGTAATAATAACATCAATTGTAATATTGTAATTATTATCAAAAGACAATTAAAGATTTTTTTTGCTGAAGGAATTTGAAGTTGAACAATTTTGAATGTATGATATTAAAAATTTGGAATTTGAGTTTTTTAAATAATCAAAATGATAATTGCAATTGCAACATTTTGGAAAATTTTACGTTTGAATATTCGACATTGCACACTTAGAAATCATTGAATTATTAGAATTTCTTAATGAAAATCTGCCAAATAGAACAATTTTTTAATTAGGCTCGTAAAAATGTAGAACATTTAAAATTAAAATATTATAAATGTACTATATAATACATCATGCACACTTCAATAGGGAATAATTCAAATGGAACATTTGTAAATTGTAATATTCTAATAGAAAATAAGAAAAAAATTCAATTTGAATCACGTAAAATTACATAATTTCAAAATAAGGTATTTTTCGTCGAAACAATCAAGTCTCTGGAAAAAAAGTTTTATATGATTTTAAGAATTGAATTGATATTATGAGTCATGCCGTATGAGAGAAAAAACATCAATTTTTATGGTGAAATTTTGAAAGTTACAACAAATTATAATTGCAATAATAAAAATAATTTTAAAAAAACTCCTTCGTTTAAAAAATGTTTAATTGAAAAAAAAATTATTTTAATGATTCCACTATTTTTCAAAAATTGGTAAGAACCGATAGTAAAAAAAATCCAATTGCAAAAAACATAGTTAAAACAAATGTTTTTTGTGAGCTTAAAATTTTGTTATTAGAAATAATATATTTCAACCTAAATAACACCATCAGTATTATTATTTTCATTCTTAAAATCATAGAAAACATATTTTTTCAGACATCAGATTTTTGGCTTGACAACTTTCCATGTAAATTATTAAATAATTGAACGTTTTAATTTGAGCGATCAAAATTAAGAATTTGATGTGCAAAACGTGGGATATTTAACAATTTCAAATTTTGCACATTCAGAATTGAACAATTTCTTAATTACAATCTTGATCATGTGAACTAGTTAAAATTTAAGTGCTTCTTTATAATCAAAAATGTTAATATTCAATTAAAATTTGACTTCCCTGTCCAATTAACCAAGTTTCATTTATCCACTGTCTGAATCCATTTCAAATCAGGCAGGTTTTACACTTAAAATCGCAGAATCTCTTAGTGAAGAAATATGTTGTCTTTTAGAGGAAATTAGGTGACACTATTTCTCTGATTTGAAAAAAATGCAACGTAGTTACAAGTATTGGAATTTTGAAGTTTATTTTCCAAAAATAACAAAAAAATTTGAAAACTCTTATAGTTCATTTTGGTGAGATTTGCTCTTTCAGAATCTGTCGGAAAAGTTCTTGAAATCGAATTTTCGCATTTTTCTCAGAATGAACCAAAGATACAAAAAATTAAACTTTGAAAAAAATTTCCGATGGATCTTGGAATAGAACAATAGTTAAAAACTATAGGATTTTAAAGAAAGAATTTATGTTTTTGTTTACAGTCCACGTCAAAATTGCAATACTCGTAACTCGTAACTTCGTGGATTTTTTTATTTGGAAAATTACGTATCACCTGATGCTCTAAAAAACAACAGATTTGTTTTATTTCAAATGGATTCGGTCCACTGAAGTTTGCCCTTTCTTATAAATAAAACAACCGACACTAAAATGATTTAAATGAAATGCAGATTTAATGCATTGCAGAATTAGCAAGAGGCACTAGAAACCCGAAAGGAAAGAAAATTAATTCCACTTTCAAAATAATCTGAAGCATATTTCAAATTGCGAAGATGCTTCAGATCTAGAAGGAATTTCTTTTCTTTCAAATAGGATCTCAGAAGAACGAGGGAAACCCTAGCAGACCTCGTGAACGGAACGGTTACGTGATTGCCTGACCGTAAAGTTACCGCATAGAGATCATGCCATTTACTGGTCCCGCCAGGTCATATTTTCATCAATTTTTACATTTATTCACCATTTCACACATAACTCTTTTTACCTTTTCCAACATTTATATTTATTTGTGTTTCTGCATGTGTTGAACAATTAAGAATTGAAAGCTGCGTGTGGTAACCCAACTTACAATATTTTGCATGGGGTCGCCAAACACAGCTTTTAATTCATAATTTCTGAACACACGAATGAATACAAATAAATATAAATGTGTCAAAATATAAAAAGAATTTTTAATTCCATATGAAATTGAGAATATATATGAAAAAGCATGAAAATATGCCCTAGCGGACCCAGACAACGGAACGCCCTGGCGGACCTCGTAAACGGAACGGTTCCGCAATTTGAGTGGCCGTAAAGTGACCACATAGTGACCGTTTCCTTCAGTGAGCGTGCTAGGGCATATTTTCATCCTTTTTCACATTCATTTACAGTTTCACATAGAACTCAACACTCTTTTATCTTTTTACACATGCGTTAAAAATTCAAGAATTAAAAGCTGTGTGCGGCAACCCGTTTGTAATATCTTACATCGGGTTGTCACACGCAGCTTTCAATTCGTATATTTGTACCGCATATAAATGTGTAAAAAGATAAAAAGAGTGTAGAGTTCTAAAAAACATTGTGAATGAATGTGAGAAAGTAAAAAATGTCCTAGCGCGCCACTTAACTGCGTAACCGTTCCGTTGAAGCAGTTCGCTAGGGAATTCATTCGTTAGGCCCTGTCTACAATAGGATACTGAGTACAGTTCCACCGACCAAGCTTCGGCGGCGTAGCGTCGCTTATATACGTGAGTGGCGTGGCGTATCCAGTGGCTTAGAGGTGGAGGGGA
>CAKNXH010002101.1:258907-276271 GCA_932178445.1 Andricus quercusramuli | reverse complement strand
CAAACCACAGACAGGCTAATCCACCTATCCCTGGGAACAGCGAGTTTCGTTGCCTATTCTTTTGAAATTATTACATTCAACACCACAAGCGTGCTAACCCACGTCCTTTGAACTTAAGGGTAGTTTCTTTTAAATCTTTAGGGATAGCTTATTAGTATTACGTTTGACCCAGGATAATTACCGTCCAGCGTTGATTTTCATGAAACTTGGCACAGGAGTAGAATTTAAAAAAAACTGGCGACTAAACTCGCTCTTCCCAGTGGTAGGTGGGTTAGCCTGTCTGTAGTTTGGTAGGATTGGTTTCTAGGGGTTAGGTGTGTTAGGGGGTACGTGGGTTAGCACTCTTGTGGTGTCAAATGTGATTTTTTCAAAAAATTTGTATTTATTGTACGCCGGGTGTTGCACATAGCTTTTAATTCGCAATTTTTTAGTTTGCACATTTATGTAAATGTGTAGAGAAATAAAAAGTGTGTTAAGTTTTATGTGGAATTGTGAATAAATGTGAAAATAAGGAAAATATGTCCGTTGGGCTACTAATATTTAAAAATAAAAATTCTGATCTTATATAATTTTTAATACACAATTTTGTATTAATGGAATAAAAAATTTGGAAGTTTCAATTTATAAATTCATAATTTATTATGCGCAGGACTGCCACAGCCTAAATTTCCTGAAAAAAAGTAAACAAGGGTGACTAGTGTGCATCAATAATGTGACTGGTGTTCTTTTTAATTCAAAAATCATTTTTTTAAATTCAATTCATAAGACTTCAGAACAATTCACGTTGAATTCAAAAGAATTCAAATTAGTTGAAAAAACACAAGAAATTGAATTCAGTAAAATTGGAACGAATTTAGTGGAATTTATTGGGAATGGAAAGAATCAGATAAAATGCACAAAAATTCAAAATGAAATAAAAGAAACCAATTGAATTGAAAAAATATATGGAAAATTTCATTGAATTCAGTAAGTTTGAAATCAGTTCGGAAAATATCAAATAAAATCAAAATAATTTGATATAATGCCTAAGAATTCAAGGCGAGATTTAAAAACTTCAAGATAAATTAAACAAATACTGAAAAAAAACAATGAATTGAGTGGAATTTAGTGAATTTTAAGGAATTCAAAAGAATTCAGGATAAATTAATAAGAATTCTGGATGAACTACAAACAAATTCAAATAATTTGCCAAAAATATTTACAAAATTGCAATTAAAATGTTTAATTTACCATTATTCTTTACTGTTCAAAATTTACTAAATAGAACGAATTTTCAATAGGTATCTTTACCATTTGGAAACTGCGAATTGAAATATTTTGTTTTGCACATTTCAAGTTGGAATATTTATATTTAAGAATTTGAAATCGTCAAATATATATCTTAGTTTGCAGAATTTTATGTTGAAATTTTAAAAAATGCAGTTAACAATTTTATCATACAATTCAATACTTTCGAATGAAATAAATCCTTAATAGGTGTTTTTACTATTTGGAGATACCGAATTTTAAACGTACTAATTTGCACAATTTAAAATTTAAATTCATACCAAAATAACAATTTAGAATTACATTTTCTATTTGAGGACGTTCCAAATCAAAATTTTTTATCTGGAATGTAAAACATTTGGAAACTGTGAAAAAAAATTTACTTTGTAAATTTCAAATTTTATTATTTATTTATTTAATCAAATAACTCTCAAAGTTGAAATAATATGAAATCAAAAAATTTAAATTTTAATATGTATTCTATCTTGTACAATTTGAGATTAAAATATTCAATTTACATGTATATTTTCCATTTCAAAACTTTCCAATGGAACGAATTTTAAATCGCGATATTTTGACAATTTGGAAATTGTAAATTGATATATAATAATTTTTACAATTCAAAATTGAATTTCGGAAATTCCGTTTCGAAATTGATGAAGTTTCAACTCCAACCATTTTCAAACTTGAATGTAAATAATAATAACATTTCAAATTGAAATAATTCAAATTTGCAAATTTCAAACTATAATACTGGTTCTAATTTTTAAATTTTCGAATAGTAAAATATTCAATTTAAAATTATATTTTCCAATTGAAAACCTTGAAAGTAGAACAAATTTGTTAACGGTTGGAAACTGCGATTTGAATTATTGTACTTTGCGCATTTGAAATTGAAATATATATTTAAAATTTTCAAATTGTTAAATATACATCTCATTTTGCCCAATTTCATGTTGAAATTTTCAAAAATGCAATTATTAATTGTATTATACAATACAAGACTACCTAACGAAACAAATCCTTAATCGGTATTTTGACTATTGGGAAATTCCGAATTGAAATATACTAATTTGCACAATTTAAAATTTATATTTATACCAAAATAATAATTCAGACATGCATTTTCTAATTGATGACATTTCGAATCTAACAATTTTTAAACTCGAATGTAAACAAATTGGAAGTTTAACAAAAATGTATGCTTTCAGATATTTCAAATTTCAATACTTATTTATTTAATCAAATAACGATCAAAGTTTAAATAATTTAAGTTCACAAATTTCAAGTTATAATATATATTCTAATTTGTACAATTTGTAACTAAAATAATTAATTTACAATTATATTTTCCAATTGAAAATTTTCCAAGTGTAGAACATTATTAAACGGTATCTTGACTATTTGGAAATTGCGAATTAAAATATACCAATTTTCACAAGTAAAAACTGAAATATTCCCAAATTCAATTACCAGTTGATGGCGTTCCAAACCAGACAATTCCTAACACGAATTTGAACTTTTTTTTAAATTTGAAACTTTAACAATTCAAAATTTGTATTTGGGAATTTTAAGTTTTAGTTCAAGAACTGAAATATTCTAAGTCGTGCACATGCAAATTGAATTACTCTAAATCGCACAATTAAAAACTTAACTCTTCTACATTTAAAGGCTGTTTTTTCAGAACACGTTTTATCAGCTTAAAAATTCTTTAAAAATTCACCGCACATTGTGATGAAAAAATTTAATTTTTAAATTGCTTAAACATTTTTTTAAAATAATTTGATCAAATATAGGAGATACGGGAAGCTGATAGCGCCATTATATTCTGCCGCAAAATATATTTTTCTTGCAAATTATTAAATTTTTTCAACTTTATTTCTATAGATTCATAGACCTGCATAAAGCATAAAAAGCACTTTGTCATTTTTTTATTTTTTATATAATTCTCCCTACATCAATTCTGATGATTGGAAAATTATATATGCGTAATATTTTATAATTTATAAATATTTCATAATATTTTTTTCAAACGTTTTTCAACTTTTTTCAACTTTTGACGGTGAATAGAAATCCAATTTTCATTTTACAAAAAAATGTCCCCTAGGGCCGAGATACGGCAGTGCTAAATGGAATCGTGAGAGCTTGGTTTAAATAAGGCCACCCAGTTCAAGGAAAATGAAGGAAAACATTTTTTCACTGGAGGCTCATATTTTATCAACTTTAAACGAATTTTCATTTCAAACAAAAATGTAGAGTCAAAATAGATTTATAGGTGTTGAGCTGCATTTTCAAAAAGAAAATTTTATTTGGACTCACTTGTCCTTATCAGTCATGTTGATAATCTTTGTAGGGGCACAAGCGATCAGGTACCTAACGACATCTTTATAACCAAGACTGGCAGCCAGGTGAAGGGCAGTTTGTCCATTTGCATCCGTTGTCAGAAGAGAATATCCCTGATGGTGAAGTTCTTTCAAAGCAGTAAGATCCCCCATTTTTCCCGCTAAAATGATATCATCGTGGGTCCGGTTCAAGCCTCCTGCGCTGAACATGTGAACTTCTGATTCTAGGCCAAAGAGTCTATCTTGAGGGCTGAAAATTTTTAATCGTGAGTACATCAAATCTCTTTATTATAGGCAGCATCAAGAATCAGATACAGCAACATACGTGATAAAGGAAGTTACGCTATGCGATTGACCAGCAGACGCTAAAGGGATTGACTTAGAGGAACTTTGCTTGGAAGGTCCCTGGGGATATATATCTTCATTTTCATAATCCCTAGACCTCAGCTGAGAATTTCTAGATGCTGGTCTACTTGGGGGCCTAATTTTGGAGACTGATTCCATTTTCGAAATTGATTCCTGTCTTGAGTGTGATCTTCCACTTTCAGAAATCGGATCCGATATTGAAGGCTCACGGGATCGAGGTTCGGGACGCAACTTCTCCGTTGTTGAGGTCCGAATAGCTCTAGGACGATCTTCGCTAGAAAGAAATTATCATTATTTGTTAAAGAATTCAGCATCTCCCAATGTTCTCTTATCAGTCTCTACTAGAAAATCAAACATACCTTGACAAACTCTGTGAGTTTGCGGAACTTTGATTTCTGTTTGGTGGTTCTTGAGAACCTTGGTGGGATGAACTTTCCTCGAGGACATAGACGGTATCAACAGCAACGTCAGTGACGTAGTGCAATTGTTCTTGAGCTCTGTCTATCCTGAAGAACCTCTCCGCAGTGCAAGCTGGAAGAAGAATCTTTAGGTATCTCAAAAGTTTCATATCTATTTATACCTAGTTATTCTCTAAGGATCCTTACAGTCCAAGAAGCAACAAGAATCCATCGAATGATCTTTAGCCAACAATTTCCTCAAAGACTCCAGATCCATCGTGGCATCCAAATCCAAAGGATCCGTCAACCACGGAATTGCTGATTTCTTCAATCTTTCTTTGTCAGAGTGGAAGCTTTCATAATCAGACATCCTGATCTTCACAACTGGAAGCTTTAGCCTCTCCAACTTGGCGACGTCCTGAGAAGGTTTTCCGGAACTCCTTCGCTTGGCCAACATCGTCGCTTTGTTGAGCAAACTCATGTTGATGATTGATGGCAGCAGACGACAAGCTTCCCCATCCACCTTTAGAAAAATGCAGATGTCTCTAGATAGGTAAATGTGACCCCGATTGAGAAACTTAAGACTCTTAGTATAGGTCATCAAGGAAATGATGTTATAAGATGCTAATTCGTTTTTAGTATTTGCAATATTTGCATACCTGCATCGGAATGGTCCTGGTCGTGACAAGTTTGGCCTTGCTGCACTGCGCAATACAAGTGCCATGTCCACCAGCCTGGAGAAGAGGAAGCTGATACGTCGTCAACCCCACGACCTCAATCAGTCCATCTTCAGTTGACGGTTCTTTGCATCCGACTCCACCTCCCCAAGGATGCGTTCCACCTCCGTACGAGGCGATATTCAAGAAAACTATGGCGTGCACCCGATGTTCCTTCAATTTCGAAGTCATGTCTGTTCCATCACATTCCAAGGTCACGAATTCAGAAAGGTCCTTCCATTTTCGACGCACCAAGTCCTTCCCTCCCATTTGACCATAGAACATCTTATTTCGCAGTCTTGAGTTGAACTTCTCCGGATGAGCCTCTGCAACATTCAATAATTAATCAAGATTATAAAAATACCCAATCTAAAATTCTGTTCAGAATCTTTTGATAGCTGAAGCTAGAAGCTATTGGATATATAAATTGCAATAAATAAAGAAAGGGGAAAACCCTCTTGAAGGATAATTGACGTGAGCATTTTGAGAGATTTTGACTCCATAAAGTCGATGTTCCTTCGATCTAGATTATTCAAAGGTATAGTCTAAGAAGATGGATCCCAGTGGCACACTTTAAGAACGTAGCAGGAAGGATGTATATTACTTATTCACCTCTAGCCTCGTGGAACTCGAGAGCAATGTGAGCATCAACCCCGAGGGAATAATAGTTGTTAACCACATTCAAGGGAAGGTTCTCTTTGCCCTTGCTGGCGTCTTCATCGCCCTTAGCATCCGGATTTCTCTCGACTGTCAACTGCCACCTGTCAAGTAGGATTGTTTCACTGTCGCCGATGTTGCTCAAAATTTTGCTGATTGGTTCATCTGTGTATCCACCACCCCAGCCTAAGGCCCTTGCAAGGTCGTTTCCGGTACCCAGGGGAAGAACACCCACTGCTGGTGATGGAGAAACACCAATTTGGTCCAAAACTGAAAGAACCCATCCTACAGTTCCATCACCGCCGCAGGCGAGGACTCGAAGATTCGGAGTCTTTTGGAAAAGCTCCAAGCTGTAAGTAAAGAAAACAGATGTTTGCATAAGTTTTAACTGAGGAAATGCCAAAATAACCAAATGAATAAATGACCCTGACCCAGTCTCTATTCAGAAAGAGATTATATCCCTGAATGGGTTCTAAATGAGAAACGGAAGAGAGTTTTAAGAATTTGATGAAGCCTAGAAGAGAATCGGAGTTGTTTCTTATGAATGTTCGAATGAAGAATTTTTTTTTAAATATATATCAAGTGCATTTCTGAGGTGTTGAATTAATGAAAAATTGACTCGATGTAATAATAATTCAATCTAACAACCAAACTGATAATTAGTTTAATTGAGTTAGGCGGGATATCAGTTTATTTTAATTTGATTAGAATAATTAAAAATAATAATTGTCGAAGTTTGATTCAATTAGATTTAAGGTAATTTCAAATTAATATAAGTCTCCAATCAAATCGATTACAAGTAAATTTAAATAAAATTAAATCAAATCAAATTCAAGTGAATTAAAAATAAATTTCAATTCTAGTGAATTTCAAGAAAATTGCAATACAAGTGAATTTAAAGAAAAATTGAATTTAAGTAAATTTGAAGTAATGAGCTTCAAATCAAATCGATTTCAAGTAAATTACAATTCAAGCGAATTTCAAGTAAATTTTAAGTAAATTTTAAGTAAATTTTAAGTGAATTTCAAGTTATTTTCTATTTCAGTGAGTCTCAAGTAAAGTTTAACTGATTATCAATTCAAGTAAATTTAAATTGAAATCATTTTCAAGGAAATTTTAATTTAATTGAAGTTCAAGAAAATTGCTATTCAAGTGGATTTAAAGAAAAATACAATTAAAATGAATTTAAAGTATTAAATTCCAACTCAAATCAATTTCAAGTATATTACAAGAAAATCTCAAGTGAATTTTACGCCAAATTCCAAGTAAGTTTCTATTCCAGTAAATTTCAAGTCCATCTGAATTCATGAGAATTTCAAGAAAATTTCCATATAATTGAATTTCAAGCAAATTGCAATACAAGTGAATTCAAGGAAGAATTTCATTAGAGTGAACTTAAATTATTAAGTTTCAAATAAAAACAATTTCAAATATAAGTATATAAGTAAGTTTTAATTTGAAAAAATTTCAAGTTAAGTAATTTCCATTCAAGCGAATTTGCAATAAATTTCAACTTTTCAGCATTGGAGTGAATTTAAAGTAATCAATTTTAAATATAATCATTTTCAGGTAAATTTCAAGAAAATTGCAAGTAAATTTTTAGCTATCTTTAATTCGGGCCCATTTCAATTCAATTTTGAGTAAGATTCAAGTAATTTTCAACGAAATTTAAATTCAAGTGAATTTCAATTCTAAATAAATCGAAGTAAATTTTGGGTAGTTCAAAGAAAATTTCAATTCAAGAAAATATGAAATCAATTAAAATCAATTACATCTAATTGAAGTCATTACAGATTATGTGATGTTTAGTGAATTACAGTGGATAAAAATTTTTACTTTGATTAAAATGCAGCGAAACTGAAAATCAAGTCACTTGTTTACATGACAATGAATTTTAAATTAAATTAAATGAATTAGGCTAATTTGAAAGTTACTAAGAATATGAATTTAATCAGGATGAGAGCCAGGTTTGTTGATTTTCACATTCTTATCCATGAGAGTGTAATGTAATCGTCCAAATTTTTTTTTAATAATTTAAAATGAGAAATTATATTCCATGGTACTAAAAAGAAGAAAATTTTTTTTTTTAATATGAAGGAGCTGAGAATTCTCTTCTAATGAATCTTCGAAATACACATGAAAATTGTGATACATGAATAAAAAAAATGCAGTAGAAGGTAGTTCTTTAAATAAATATTAATTAGAAACAATTTCGATTAGATCACCTTTGAAAATAATTACGCCAGAAAATGGTCAATTCATTAATATATTAAAAATTTCCGGCAAATGATTTGTATCTTTTCCAAAAAAAGACCAAATTTATATGTACTTTTTCATAACTTGACATTTTTGCGTTACAGTTTTTATTATTAACGCATAGCAATTTCTTTCAAATCTTTCAAGTCTATTTTCAGAAAATAAATAGAATTGAGAAATTTCATTCAGAAAAGACCTTCTTTATTATCTGCTCTCAGAATTCTAAAGTTAGAAGATCCTTTTTCTTTCGAGAGCAAAAATATGCACCCCTCGACAATTTCATTATTATCAAACTTGACTAGAACTTCACTATTCCCTTCCCATAAAAGATGCAAAGCATTCAAATTAGATTCTCACCCCATCTTTGGTCCTCCTTGGGTCAAATCGAAAACCTGCCGAGGATTCAGGAGCCACTGGAATTTTTGTAGAAGCTTTGCTCCTTGGTTGCCTCCCGACTTCGGATTGATGAAAACTATAACTGGCTTGACAGTGGTCGTAGGAATTGGTTTCACAACCCAAAATTTTCCTTCGTCCTTTTCATCCTTTTCCTTCTCCTTGTCTTTTGTTTTTCTTCGACTGGAGGCGCCAGCAGATCCTCCTGCCGATTTTTTCTTCCTGGGGGATTTTCGAAGACTGCTCTTGAAGCTCCCCTTTCTTGGGAGTTTGACTATCCAAGATGGCGGGACAATAATCGAGGATTGTGGGCCCAACTCGCAATTTTCACCGATCCTCTCTACATTGAAGCAGGATTCTTTATTGTGATAGGCAGTTTTGCACCAACTGCAGCAGACTGCTACGATTTCTTTTGAAGAAAAACTCAATTTTGACTGGAATGACTTGACACAGTTGGAGCACTTGCCCTTCTGGGATCTTCGGTGGACCCAGTGATGGTGAGTTTGGGTCTGCTCTCGATATTGTCGAACACCAACGTCCCGGAAACTTGATTTGCATTCGAAATTCAAATTTCCGGCGCAGAGGATATGGGCCACGACTCTACAAGCTGCACACTTCAGACGTGGTCCGTGTTTCTGTACAAAAAAAATTCTGTTTAAGGGGGTATTTCTATTTGACCAGAACAAAAAATCGATTTTTTCAATGGTATATAGAATGTGGAATCTGTACGCAAAGGGATTTGTTTGGTTCGGACATTTTAACGAAGCTGCAGCAGGGTCAACTGCGCAGAGCGGAGAGTACTCAGCCGCACGCTGTGTAGGGCCGCCTCGGCTGTCAGGCAGACAGGTCATAAATGTGTATAATAAAGTCATTGTTCGTATCAAACAGGTTTTCCTTCCCCAATAAGATGTTCCAAAGCATTTATAGATTTGTATCCAAGTTCTAGTCAAACCTCTCAATTTTTCTCGTCGTTTTTCTCAAAACACGATTTTTTTAAATGGCGGACATGATTCCGTCAAAACCACTGAACCTATTAAGCTCAAATTTTAAGGATATATTGAGCAGATGTTTGGCTATAGCCAGAATCAAAATAAATAAAAAATAATGATTTTTGCATTTTTAGCAAGTCAAAAACTACCCCCAAAAAAGTCAAAATTCGCAAACAAAATTTCAAATGGGCGCCATTTTGTCAATTTCCAATATTTTTTATTTGTTTTAGTCCCGGCTATAGCCGTACTCGTATATTTCAAGAATCTCTTCGATTTTTTTTTAGCTTCAGATGACATGGAGCAGCAGAATCATGTGAGCCAACTGAGGTTGTCGTTTTCGGGACATATTTTTCGAAATGCTACAGCGTCCCATATTATTTCTTCTAAAATTAGTAAACAAGTATTTTTCAGTTCAATATCTGCTTAAAAATATGAGAAAACTTCCATACAAAAATATTAACAATTGTATTTTTTATGAATTGTTGAAGAACGCCTGAAAAAAGCTCGGTCAAATAGCAGCCAGGGTGTCTACTTAAATCCTGGAAAAAATTCCCTGACAATTCCATGTTTTTCCCAGGTATTTCAACTTTTTTCCAGGTTTAGTTTTTCATAGTACGAAGCCATTCAAATATTTAGCATTTTTTAAACAATCGACTCGAAATATGTATACAGTTTAGCGAGTTTATTATAATGCTTTTTTCTCTTGATTTTTAGGGATTCAATTAATATGTTTGATTTAGAAAACTTTGAAAAATTATATTACAAGATATTCTTAAGCATAATAACACCGTCGATTAATCAAATAATTGAATAATTGATCATTTCTGTTTGTCCCTAATGTCCATGAATTTAATAATGATTCAAACAAATATTTATTTTATCTTCCGATACTTAAAATGTTGTGCATATTCACATCAAATTAATTTGGATACTATATTGAATTCAATTTAAACCACTTCAAATTCCTAACTTTTCAAGTAAAAATATTGCATTTTCAACAAGATTGAATTTTCTACCAAAAATACTATTTTTTAACAAAATACATGAATTCTCAATCCAATAGTTGAATTTTTAAGTGAATTAATAATTTTCATCCAAATAGTTGAATTTCGAACCAAAAAATATCAGTTTTAAACCAAAAATGAAATAGTTAAACTTTTAGTTAAAAAAATTAATTTTCCACACAAACGAAATTTATCGAAGTGATGAATTTTCAACTAAGATGATGAATCATCAACTGGAATAGATTAATTGTAAACAAAAAAAAATGAATTTTTGAAAAAAAATGTTTAATTTTCTACAAAAAATACTATTTTTCAACAGAATGCATGAATTCTCACTCAAACATTTGAGTCTTCAAAAACAAAAAAAGATCAATTTTCAAAGAAATAGTTGAATCTTGATCTAAAAAAGATCAGTTCAATTGATGAATATTCAACTTAAGTGATTAATCTTCCACTGGAATATTTTAATTTTTAAACAAAAAGATACATCTACAACTAAAATGATGTATCTTCAACTGGAGAGCTTGACTTTTAAACCGAAAAAATTCATTTTTACCAAAAATACGAATTTGAAAATTAAAAAGATAATTCTTCATTAAAAAATTGAATAGTTAAATTTTTATTTAAAAAATTGATTTTCAGGCAAAGATTTCTTGATTAGAATAATCGAATTTTCGACTAGAATAGACACATTTTCAGTTGAAGAAAAAAAATTAATTTTCAACCAAAAAAAAAACAAACAAATTTTTAACAAAATACTTGAAATTTTAACTGTAATAGTTCAAATTTCAGTGAAGAAATTAATTCTCAGATAAAGAAAAAAAGAATTTTCCATAAAATAGCTCATTTTTCATGAAACAGATGAATTTTCAATAATTGAAATGATGAATCTTCAACCAAAAATTTAATTTTAACCTAACAGTTTAACATTCAACCAAGTAATTGAAAATCGTCATTCCGAAAAAGGTAAATACTGAATGAAAAATGTAGTAGTTGATATTTCATCAAAAAAAGATTTTAATTTTGAATGAAAAAAAGTTCAATCCAACCAAAAATAACGAATTTTCAACATGACTTGAATCTTCAACTAAGAAAAAATTTTCAGTCAAGAGAGAGAGAGAAATTGCAAAAAACTGTTGAATTTTCAAGCTAAAAGGTGAATAATTTTCAAAGAACCATAAGAAACGGATTTTTCACTAAAATACATGAATTTTTTAAGAAGTTCATCGAATTCTTCAAATTTTCTTTAAATTTTTTTAAATTCTCTCAAATTTTACTTAAATCAATAGAGGTATTTTGATTTCTAAAATTATTTTCAATTCATCTGAATTCTTTTGAATTGTTTTGTAGTTATTTGCCACTTTTTTGGTTAGGAATTAATAGGATTTCAAATATTTGAAGAGATTTGAAATTATTTTTTGGATATCACCCTGAATTCTTATTAATTTATCCTGAATTCTTCCAATTCTTTGGAATTCTTTTGATTTTTTTCAATTTACTTGAACGCTTCTAAATTCTCTCAATTCCACTTGATTCAATAGATTTTTTTCATTTTTTTGAAGCTTTTATTTGATATATTCTGAGGATCAATTGATAAAATGATCAAAGGATTTGAAACATTTTAAGGTACTTTTTAAAATACCTTGGCATTTTCAAGAGCTTTAAATTTTTTTCAAGGATTTCAAAAGATTTGAAATATTTGAGGGTATTGTAAAAAGATTCCCAGGCATTTTCAAGGGCCTTAAAAAGTTTTAAGGGATTTCAAAAGATATCAAAGGATTTGAAATACTTCAGGAAATTTTGAAAGGTTTCCAGAAATTTTTTTATTTATTGCGATAGTTTGAAGATTCAAACCATTTCAAGGGATTTTCAAGGGTCAATTCAATCAATAGCTTTAGGGAAATTTAAGGGATTTTTATATTTTAATGGATTTCAAAGAATTTATTCACAAGAAATGAGGGATTTTGTAGGATTTCAATGATTTGAAGACATTTTCAAATATTTTCTGCAATTCATTTGGTATTCGTCCTGAATTATTTTTAATTCATCCCTAATTCTCTCATTTTTTTTTAATTCTTCTTAATTCACTCAATTTTAATCAATTCAATTAATATTTTCATATTTTTGAATTGTCTTCAATTCACTGGATGGCTGTTAAAATTCAGCCTAAGTTTCATGAATTTCATCTATTTCTTCTCATGTCCCTTGCATTTCTCTGAATTCACTCAATTCCATTTAATTCAACGGAGTTTTTTGATTCTTTAAAAAATTTCATTTGATTGATCCTGAATTCTTTTAACCTCACCTTGAATTCTTAGGCATTTCATCAAATTGTTTTGCATTTCCTTGAATTTTTCTAAGGTCATTTCAAAATTACTGAATTCAAGGAAGTTTTTTTATATTTTTACATTGTTTTCAATTCATTTGATTTTGTTAATTGGCCTTAAATTTGTATCAATCTCATCCAATTCTCTAAAAAAAATCTCTACAATCTCTGAAATCTCTATAACTCTCTGGAATGAAATGAAATTTCAATTGTGAAATTTCATTTCATTTCATTTCATTTATGCCATGCAGTTCTTTGGAAATCCGTTAGAATCTCTGGAAATTTTTTCGGGCAAACTCAATAAAAAGAAAATCAAAAAAAATGTTATATCAATTTCAAAATCTTTGGTTTTGAATATTTGATTTATTGTGAATAAAGAGTCAAATTTTTCTGAATTTTAAAAGTCGAGCTTTTTTTAAATTCAGAAGTTTTGCATTCAAATTGCTAAAATTAATATCAACATTTTAAAATAATGAATTAGGAAATATAAAAGTTAGAGCTATTGAGACTGACTCCTGTTGTTCCTATTTTATTTTCAGAAGACTATTAATTTCGAAGAGTCTTAAAAAAAGCACTTGAAATAATATTTGAATACTATTGAATACGATAACTACTTTAGCAAATCATACATTTTCGTTTCTTTTTTGGTACAAAATTCGTAATTTTCATGAAAATCTATTAGAAATTAAGAAAAACTAAATCATAAGTTTGGAGCAGACGATTATCCTAATTTTTCGTAGAAAATTGTATTTATATATGAGTGTGCGTAAAAATTTGTAATTTAGGAAAAAACGATGGAAAACTTTTCAAATTGTGAAATTTCCTTATTTTTAGTAGAAATTCTTAATTTTCTATAAAAATGTATTCAAAATTCTGAAAAACTGAAACTTCATTTTGCTCCTATTTTTTTCGTATAAAGTTATAGTTATTCATAATTGCGTGTAGAAGTTTTTAATTTTCGAAAAAAAACTATGAAAAAATACAACTCTGTTTTGTAAATCGTAAATTTTCGTTATTTTTTGTAGTAATAGGGGAACCTTTCCTACAGTGGATAATGCGACCTACAGTGGATAATTAATAATTAAGAGCGCAAATGAAAAAAATAATCAATTTTAATCATAATTTATGAAAACTTATAGTTTCTTGAATATTAATTAACTTAATTTAATTATTTTACATATATTGATATTTTGAATTAATTAATTATTAAATCCACTGCAAGTTGCATTATCTACCGTAGGAAAGTTTCTCCTACGTAATTTCCTACGAAATCTCCTAGTTTTTCGTATAGAAAATTGAATTTTTTTATAATTGTGCATAGAAATTTGTATTGAAAAAAAACTATGGAAAACGTTACAAAGCTCAAATTATGGTTACAACCTTTCTTTCCGATGACAATTGTCATTAAAAAAATCATTTTTGGGCTATTTTTTAAGGAATGCGATCAATTCTTTTACGGAATCAACCAAGAATGTCTTTCTGAAAACATTTTGCCATGATAATTTGCAAATTTAGAAGAATTATCAATTACTTGAACAATTTTCATGAACAAATTCAGGGTTTGGCTATTTTTCAACAAATAGGATTGATTTGTTTACAAAATGAACTAGGAATGTCTTTCCGATGACTCTTCGCTGTGGTGCTTTAAAAGTTCAAAAGAACTATCAATTATTTAAATAATTTTCAGAAACAAATTCACAGTTTGGATATTCTTCAGCAAATAGGCTTAATTTTTTTAGTAATCAACTAAGAATATTTGTTGAATGACTTTTTGCTGCGATACTTTGCAAATTGATAACAATTGTTGATGACTCAAACAATATCCATTAAAAAATTTAGAGTTTGGCTATTTTACAATAAATATGCTCAATTTTTATATGCTCAATCTTTACTATGATAGTTGTTTTTTTAAAAGTTGTTTCCATATTTAATCATTTTTTTTAATTTGTAAAGTATCGTTCTTATGTTGACTCTTAGTCAATTCGTAGATATTATAAGTTGATTCTTTTAACAAATGAACATAGCCAAACTTTAAGAATAACTCTTGTTCGTCAATTTGTTTATAACGTAATAAATTTTTTTCTGGAATAATTCACAATCATGGAAAATTATTTCTAGATAGTTTTAGTAGAGATATAAGACCTTGTTTGATAAATCTAAAAATCTTTTTAAAAAGTAGGACTTCTGAAAAGTTCTAAGAAATGTACATTTTGTTGCTAAATGGAAAAATAACAAATTTTGTTATCAAAAATCCAAACACATACATTTTTACGAAATGTAAAAAACTTTCCTGAAAAACCCATCTAAATCGAATGCATAATGTAGGCTAAAAATGGATTTGTCAAGGAGACTTTTTTTACCCCTGTGTGCGCCCACCCTCAAATAGAACCTTGTCATTTAGACACGTGTAATTTCTTTTTAAATTGAACTTATAACATTTTTTCAGCATCTTCTCATGCAGATTTAATAATGATAAAAAATTCAAAGCATTCATCTAATTTAGGTCACGTTAAACGTAATAAAACTTGCGTCTTCTACCGCGGTTTTACTACCGTTGATGATATTCAAATTTCTTTTTATTTGCTTGAGACCTATAATACTAGTATTACTATTTCTCTTAAATCTTTTATGAACCCGAATAAATTTGCATTAATGGGGGTGGTTCAGAAATGCATTGCAAAGTTTTTTCAAATTTTCATGCATATCGCTCCTAAATTTGTTTAAATCTACAAAAAAAAATAAATACGTTTTTTGGTTGAAAAAAAATTATATTTAGAGATTCCGCAAGCCCAAATAAGTTTAACTCATATTTCCCAAGAGGATAAAAGATGTTTTTGTCAATTTTATACAGAATCGTCAATATTAGGCGAATCGATTCGAAACTCAATATTTCTGTTCACAATTAGCTATAGAATATAAGTGAATCATTATTTTTTAATTATAACCCTTATAAGTCTATTTTAAATACAAGTTTTCCCTAATACATAAAATACTACTTTCTACTGATTTTTCACTCTGTGAAGTGATAATAATTGCAAGCTAACAAAATTTTCTTTAGCTTTTTAGTTATGAACAAATAATGAATAAACATTAGAGAGAATTATTTTTCTAAATCTCTTTCTGTTTTGTGAATATATTTTTCTGTAATAAAAGAGATTATTTTAATTTTTTTTTCTCAAAAAAGATCTTGTCTTTTCACTCCGCTGGGAATCGAACCTCAGAGCTTCCGATTGCCGGTGAGCTGCTTTCCCACTAAGCTACTAGAGAGATCAAGAGAAGATACTTTTCTCAGAAAATACACGCATTATTTTGATAAATGGTACAAGTTAAATTTGTCAAGGAATCTGTATTATCATCAGAGAATAACATAAATTTTTAATGTCTTTCCATACTAGATGGAGATATGAATGAAAAATTATTTTAATTAATTTTTTTCTGAAAAAAAATCTTCTTTCGCTCCGCTGGGAATCGAACCTCAGAACTTCCGAGTGCCGGTCGGGTGCTTTCCCATTAAGCTACTAGAGAGATCGAGAGAAGAAACTTTTTTCAGAAAATACGCGCATTATTTTTCTAGAAATAATATTATTCATCATAATATTTTGAATAATAATATTTGATAATGTTATCCTGTTATTCTCTAATGATAATACAGATTCCATATAAAAGAGATATTTGAAATATTCTTCAAATATTCTATATGGATCATATTAAATGTAAATTTTCTCTGAAGTAGTTACTGAGTATAATTCAAATTAGTATCAATATTTATTATTTGTTCCTAATTAAAAATTCGAAGGAAGCTAGAAATTTCAAATTAAACCGCAACAATCTAGCATTACTCTAATATAGTTATAAATGATACAAATTTGTTCGAACAATAATTTTTGTCGAATTGCATTGATTATAACCACTATTTAAGTGAAACTAGCTGTGAATTCGATCTCGAGTGTTTCCACTTTGTTTGTATTTATAATTATATGGTGCTCATTTCACGAGCACTTTGCTTCCCGATAGCAAATGTATTTGCTTCCTCATAGAGGAAGCATTAGTTATTTTTTTCAATAATAGGCAAACCGAAGTCTTCATTTTGCTCAATTTAAAAATAGAAATTTACCAAAAATGAAAAATTACAGACTAATACAAAAATGTTTTAAATAACAAGACAAATCAGACAAATCAAATCTTGGGTTCGAAATAATAATTTTTTGAGCTGGAAAAGGGAAAGGAAAAGTTCTGTCGCACCCTATCCCTTTCCCAGCTGTACGATTTCTTCACAAAACTTGTCATAATATTACTCTATTTGAAAATTTATGATCAAAAAGTCTTTTCTATTCATGCATCAGCTTTAAATTATGTCGATGAAAGAAGTTTTTCTGTTTGAACCTGATGATTCAGATATTATAAATGAGCAGAAATTCCCTAATCTTCAATAAAGTGTATTATTATTATTATAGATCAATCAATTTGCCTTGAATCAAGAGATTTTTTCCGTTCTTGCATCAATTTTGAATTATGTTACTGAAAAGAAGTTTTACTATGAAAAACCGTGTTCTCAAATATTATGCAATTTCACAATTTCCATAGTCTTCAATAAAATGTCTTAATATTATAGGTCAGTCGATTGATCTCGAATCAACACATATTTTCTGTT
>CAKNXH010002101.1:211728-257017 GCA_932178445.1 Andricus quercusramuli | reverse complement strand
GAAAATTATTGTTTTCTAGTAACGGAAAACAGAATAGTATGGTTAACGTTCTCCTACGAAATGGTCGAGATAAGAAAACTAGTACTAATATAATAATATATTACGCTTCAAATTATAATGCTAGAAGAAAATTAATGATACCAATTTCCTTATCTCGACCATTTCATTTGAAAACGATAACAGACACTACATTAACGGTAAGACAAGAAAATTGTTATGAGACAAAAAACTTTCTTTTTAATTTTGCATATATGAAGTAATAAATGATTAAATTTTCTATGACCATTGATCCTATTATTAAAAAATAATCAAAAAACTATACCTTATCACGTTTGAAAGGTTCAAAAAGCCAAATAGTTATTTTTGGAAAAATGTAAATTTATTCAAATATTTCAAAAAAATTCCTATATACCAAAAAGACGTACTATAGATATCTATAGATCATCGGATTCGTAGTATTTTTTAAAAATATATAATATAGACGTTGAAGTACAGTTTAAATTTTTATTGATCTTGAATTCAATTTTTAAAAAAACTGTCTAAATATTCAAACATCCATTATCAGCTAACTTAATCACACACAAAAATGTACCGAAATTCTAATTGAATTAAAGACATAATCAAAATAAAGGTATAGCTATATAAAGATTTAATTAAATTAGGATTAGAATTGAAAGATAATGATAACACTAATTAAATTGATACTTTCTTACTCTCCTAATTAAATTAACTTACAATTAGGACTACCTCCTAAATATTTCATTAAAATATTTCTCCACTGCTTTTTCTCTAGTTTTTCAAATTTTAATTATACATTCTTACGACTCAACATTAAATATTTATCTTGATTGAATAGGTGAAACCTTGAAGTGTTAAGTATTTGCAGAAAAACAAGAAAGTATTGAATCTTCTTTAAATTCTTCTTCCTGAAGAAAAATGGTACGTATTTAAAATACATTTTCAGGTGGTCCAAATTTTGTTGTTGACTTTTCATGCATATCGCCCCCAAATATGTTTGAATCCACACAATTTTCTAAAAATTATATCTAGAGGTTTCGCAAGCCCCATGAAGTTTAACACGTATTTCCCATAATAAAAAAAATAGTTTTCTTAATTTTTATTCAGAATCGTCAATATTAGGGAATCCAGTTGAAACTCCACATTTATCTTCACAATTAGTCATAAAATACGAATTAAAAGTCACTTTTTAAATATCATCTCCATAAGTCTGTTTTATAGACTCCCAAAAAAATCCCATAGGTGAAAAATTGGATTTTGAGAGTTTTTGGCGTTAATTATGATTTGTTGCTCTTTTTTAAATACATATTTTTTCTAGTGCGTCCTATACTACTTTCTACTTACAATCAAATGTTTACATGAATTTTTAAAACCATTCATTATTATTTATAATGATATTTTCTTAGAATAATGCTATGGGGTTGCAGTTTTTTCTAGAATTTTTTACTCTTTGTCCAATTTTAAATTACAGTACGGAGATAATTGATTCAAGTTAACAAAATAATTGTTTAAACAAATTATTATTTTTAGTAATATTCTCTTTGAATAATGTTAGGAAGTTGCGATTTTTAAATAAAAAATATTTCTAATAAATGAAATACTACTTTCTACTGCTGACTAAATGTTTACATAAATTGTTTAAACAATATATTATTGTTTTTAGTAATTTTCTCTTCGAATAGAGCTAGAAAGTCATGGTTTTTTTAATTGTTTAAATAATATATTTTCATTTATCAAAATATTCTCTTAAAACAATGCTGAAATGTTGCAGTTTTTCTATAATCCTTTACTTGTATCCACTTTTTAATCACTGTGAGGTAATAATCAAGTCAATTTAACATACCTGATTGTTCAAACAAATTTATATTATTTCTAATAATATTCTCTTTTGATAATGTTAGAAAGTTTCCGTTTTCCCAAAATTTAAAAATTTTTGTCCACTCTACACTCAAGTTGTGGTAATAATTAGAGCGATTGAGCAAACATGATTGTATAAAGAAATTATTATTTTTTATAACTATATTCTCCTATAGAGATGATAGATAGTTGAGGGGTTTTCCATTATTTTTATTTTTTATCCACTTTTCACATTATTCACTTAACTTTGGCTTTTTAGTTATAAAAAAATAATTAATGAATATGAGAGGGAATCATTTTGTTTTTAATTTTGTTATTTTTTGTGAATATGTTTTTTAGAAATAAAGTACTACTTTTAATATTCTGCAAATTTTCTATATGGGTTATATTAAATATAACCTTACCTTAAAGTAGCTACTAAAGCCTTTTTGTTTGAATTAATATTATTAATATTTATTTATTTTTTTAACTAAAAAGTCAATGATAGCTGAAAATGTCAGAAAAACCCGCAACTCTCTGCATTGTTCTAAGAGAAGATAGTTGTGAAAAAAAAATTGTTTGAACAATTTCGCTTAACTTGTATTCATTATTATTTTACTAGGTGAACAATAGAAGAAAAATTAAATTGAAAAAATTGCAACTATCCAGCATTACTATAGGAAAAGATACAATACAACAATAATAATTTGCTTGAAGAATTATTTTTGTTAAAATGCGTTAATTATTACCTCGCTCTGAGTGAATAGTTGATAAAAACTTGAAAATATCAGAAAACCGCCACTATCTAGCATTATAATCGGAGAATATAGTTTAAAACGATAATAATTTGTTTAAACAATTACTTTCATCAAATTGCATTAATTATTACCTCGCTCTAAGTGAAAAGTGGACAGAAAGTTGAATATTTCAGAAAAAAACCCGCAACTTTCTGGCATTATTCAAAGGAAATATTATTGAAAATAATAATAAATTATTTAAACAATCATTTTTGTCAACTTGGATTAATTAGTATCTTACTCTAATTGAAAAGTTGAAAGAAGTCGACAATTTTAGAATAAAATGCATCTCTCTTACATTATGCTAAGAGAATATTGTTATAAGAAATAATAGAAGGTTTAGACAAATATTTCTGTTAAATTCAATTTATTATTGCCTTGCTCTAACTGAAAAGTTGAAAAAAAGTTGAAAAATTCAGGAAAAACTATTCTATGCGAAATTTTCTACAAACAACAATAAATTGTTTGAAAAAATTGTTTAAAACTCGAATCATCAATATAAAGTAATTATTTATGTAATAGAAACAAATTGTATTCAAAAAACCGCAAAAAAAATCATAATTAGCGCCAAAAACTCGCAACAGCCAATTTTTTACTGATGGGTTTTTTTGCGCATAATTAAACAAATTTATCGGGGTGATTTTTAAAAAGCAATTTTTGATTCGTATTCTGTGGCTAATTGTAAAGAGAAATGTTGAGTAAATATCATTTTTTCTAAAACAAAAAAAAACGCATTTATTTCTTCGTGTATTTAAACAAATTTAGGTGCGATATGTATGCACATTTGAGATAAATAATTTTGGACCACCCTAGTAAACTTAGTGACATGAATATTGGATGAATTTCCGCGCGGTGCGTGAAAACTGGAAGAAACTTAGAACAAACATAAATTATGGCAAAAGACGTATCGTAGTCAGGTTTCTCAAGACGTCACCTACTATCAATCCACAACTTCTTAATTAACCTTTGAAATAAGCTCAGAGATTGTGTGCGAAGTCACTAATTAATTATATGCGAAATTTCGAATGTTCAGTATAAGAGGTAAAACAATAATTAGACTAATTAACAAATCAGCCAGTACCGTAAAATACTTAATTACCTCCAAGCAAAAGAGAGATTATTATTAATATTATTACATCCTCTCTTTTTTCGAAACCCTAGACTTTTATTTCATTTTATTATACAAGTGGGTCATTCCAAAGTTTTTGTTTGACCTTCAAGTTTGGCCGTGCGGTCTCACAGACCGCACCATGGTTCTGATTTGTGGGGCTCTCTCCTTTGGCCTTCCTAAAAGCTGCCCTTATTAGTAGCTTTAGTTTTACTCGTGCTTTCACCGAGGTATGTGGACAACGTGTGGTCCTGGGTAATATTAACATTGAAAACTCATAGGAGGGCCGTTAGACCGCACGGCCACGGTAGTGTTGTAGTTTTATATTCCTGTTACAATTTGTTTCGAGGTGTGTAAAACGCAAGATATTAGATACAAACTTGAGCTTGATGCAGGTACCTCAGAGTAGGGGACGCCGCTGTCCCAGAAAAATTTTACATCTCGATTATCTTTCATTTGAGCAAAAAGTGACAAATTAGTATAGACGTATGGACGTGAGGTCTCCCAGACCGCAGCATGCTTGTGAATTGTGGATCACTCCCCCCACTGGTGTAAAAGATTATTAATAATGAGAGTTGATAACATTTATTAATTTATTACTTATTTCAATGTCCCTTCATATAGTTGTATAAATTAGATAACAAAAACTTTTTCACTTACTTAATTATATGTAAGTATATACAGCGATCTGTGAGACCTCAAAAATGAAATCACGTCCATGCAACATTGTCAACGATTTAGTTCTCGATTTTTTCCTGATTCAAGACGTCTACTTAAATCCTGGGGAAAAATCCCTGACAATTCCAGGTTTTTCCAAGTATCTCAAGATTTTTTCAGATATTACTTTTAATTGTACGGAGCAATTTAAGTATTTCGCATTTTTAGTTGAAAATCGACTCGGAATGTGTATACAATTTCGCGAGATTATTATAATCAATGTTATTTTCAATCCTCATAAATATCGAAATGTGTAAAAATAGTTTATTTGTTCCTAAAGTTCACGAATTTTTATAATAATTGAAACAAAATCTTTATTTAACCTAATACTTAAAATTCAGCGCATATTTAACATATTAATATTTTCAATCAAAGACATTTTCCAGGTGATCACAAATTATATGAGAGCAGGGGAAATCAAGATATTTTTCACGAAGATAGGAAATTATATGCTGTTGAATTTCCAATCAAAAAGATTAATTTTTTACAAAAAAAGACAAATTTTCTACAAAATAAATGATCTTTAAACCGAATAGTGCGAGTTTAAACTAAGGATGATAAATTGTCGAAAAAACAAATGGAATAACTAAATTTTCAGTTAACATGATTAATTCTCATCAAAAAATAAAAACGAATTTTCAATAAAAAAGTTAAATTCTCAACCACGCGGATGAATTTTCAACTAAAATTATGAATCTTCAACTGCAGTGGTTTATTTTAAACCCTAAAGATGAAATTTCAACAAAATAGTTACATTATCAACCGTAGAGAGGAATTTTTAACTAAAATGATGAATCATAAACACAAAAGTGCATTTTTAACAAAGGAGTTCATTTGTCATCCAAGTAATTCAATTTTTGATCAAAAAGATGAATTATCAACAAAAAATGTAATAGTTGATATTTCATCCAAAAAAGATTTTAATTTTAAATCAAAAACCACTGAATTAAAAACAGAAGAATTCTTAGCGAAAACTTAATATTTGGTATATCAATTAAAAAATGTTTCAATTTATATCAAAAATAGTTATATTCAAGCAAAAAAGACGAATTTCCGACAAAATAGTTCAATCAAAAAAGTTTCATTTTCTACCAAAATAGTTTAATATTGATCTGAAAAGATGAATTTTCAACCCAAAAAAATTAATTTTGAACCAATGAGATGAGTTTTCAATCAAAATAATGAATTTTCAACCAAAAAATGAATTTTCAAGAAAAATTTTAATTTTCAAAAAGTAGATGAATTTATTAACCAAAAAAGATGAGCTCTTTACGAAAAATGTAATAGTTGAAATTTCAACCAACGTTACATTTAACCAAAGGAGACGAATTTTTAGCAAAATGATTTTTTACTCAAAGGAGAGAAATAGTTGTAATCAATCTGTTAAATTTTCAAGCATAAGGATTAATTTTTAACCAAAAAGATTAAGTTTCTACCAAAAAGGACGAATTTTATACAAAATACGTCAATTTTCAACCAAATAATTGAATTTTCCACACAAAAAAAGATAAATTTTCTATATATTTTTCAAATATAATTGTTAGTTCTTTGGTTAAAAAAATTAATCTCCAACAACAAATAAAAAAACAAATTTTCAATTATATAGTTAAATCCAGTAAGAGTGACGCTATTTTTTACGAAAAAAAATTTTCTTGTAGTTTTTCTAATTGATCAAGAAAGTTGTTGATTTTTAATGATGCACTTTTATAACAAGCTTGAAGATCTTGAAAAATAACAACTATTTTGTGTCAGATAATAATAATAACATAATAATAACATACCAACACTGACAAAATTTTATTTGTAATAAAATTTTATTATAACAATAATGAAATGAATTGTTTAATCATTCCTATTATTCAAACTGTATTTTATTAACCAAGTGAAAGTATTGAATTGAAAAAAAGAACTAACTTTTTTGTCAAAAAACACCCAAACTCTGCATTATTTTGTAAATGAAATATGTCTATAATATTAATAATACTCATTGACTAAAAATTGTTCCCATCACGGTAATATTTTGAAACAAATTACAGATAAAGTAAGGAAGAATAATCTGAAAATAATAAAAATAATAAGAAATAAACTCTGAACAAATAATTTGTTTGCAAACCAAATTTTTCGTTGATAAGTTAATATTGAATTATCTTTATGAAATGTTGCCCTATCGAATTTAGGCAATTGAAAAAATGTTTGCACCATTGACAACACACCGAAAACACACTGAATTGAAAAATCGGTCACTTTTATATAGACATATATATATTTGTTTCTTTATGAAAACTATAGAGATCTTTATCTAAATTTTGCCTCTATTCGGAATTTTATTAGCTTTTTCATTGAATATTTAAATCGGTCAATATTTGTAGGCTCAATAGTACATATAACATTTTTTTATAAATTCGGCAAGGGTGTACATTTCCTCATTAATTACTTACAAAAATATATTGAATAAATTGCCTTTATTCTTTAAAATTATATTTACTAACACATACGAATTTCATGAAAAAAAGTTCTTGTTTATTATTATCTAGAATTGCCCCGGCGGAAAATTATATATGTATAGTTTATACACAGAGGGAAACATTATGTATAATTCTCATTTCTTATACAACAAATATATAAAACCATTGAAAAGTATGTATAATATTTCACAATTACACGGGTGTCTTTTTGAATCTTCTTTACAAAAAAACCAAATCAACAATTTTTTTAAATCAAAATTAATCATTTTAGAAAACTAATAATTGTAGAGAAATATGTTGAACATAAAATAGTTGCCATTTTTCAAGATTTTCAAGCCTGTTATAAAAGTGCATTATAAAAAATTCCACTCCTTTCTTGATGATTCAGAAAAACTATTAGGAATTTTTTTTCATCGTAAAAATTAGTGTCAATCTTGAAGTATTGACTACATGGAAAAAAATGAAGATTTAACAAAAAATTTCCATCCACTTTTTTTTTATTTAGTATGACATACCATATAACTTTATAGAAAATCGAACGCTGTTATTACCTTTTTTAACTTTGGTGAAATTTAGTGAATTTTGTAGACAACATTGAAGATGGTCTTATTTTTTCAGTTTCCTAAAACTTCTATCTAAAAATAATAAATTCAGCCATTAAACTTTAAAATCAGTTGCGAATCGCCTTTTTATGCAGCTTTGAAAAGAAGAGCAAAATTTACGAAAAATTCAAATTAAAAGAAAAAATGCACGTAAAATTCGAAAAATCTAATATTTTGTTTTTAGGGGGTTTGGGCCCACCTACTATTAGAAAATAAATCTACAGCTAGATCCATGACATGATCCTACAGAATTTTGGCTGGAATTAAAAAAAATCTTTAGAATAAACCAAACATGAATTTACTTTTTATGAAAGAGAATATTGAGGATTTTTAAAATTTTCCTGATAGCATCCTCTCAGCATCATTGGTTGGCAAGGTTCTCATTGCTGCAACGTTGCTGAATTCTAAATATCCTGCAGCAAAACCCCAGCAGTAACTTGACAGGCATTGACAAAAAAACATTCAATCAACTTTGCATAAAAAATGAAATCAACCTTGTAGCAAAGTTGCAGCAACCTTGCAGGAAATTTGCAGGGTGATTATAATCTTAGATGCTATTTGGGATGAATTTTGATAGTCACATTTTGGATATTAGTGTTGAGAAAAAAAAATTGTCAAAAGAATTTTACTCAACGATTCATGTTCCGAATGCCAACCTGTCCTCCGAATCGGGCTTCGGATCTTCGCGGCACCGCAAATTTGTTCCCTCCGTGTAACGTACTCGATGTCCTAGCTTCATTGGCACTCCGAGCAACCTACAATGCACACGAGATACCGAATCTTCAAATTATTTTGGATAAAAAGACGAAGAAGATTTAAATATAAAATTTTCGGAAATATTTATTTAATAATTAACTAGCAAAAATAGTGCGCTACGCGCGTTTATGCCACATTTCTTATTTTAATTGCGTGATCAATAAATCAAAATATATACTTGAATTTGAAGTACTATAAAATATATATAATTATAATAAATTAAAATAAACAATCAAATAGCTACATCGGCTTCCATACGATTTTAATTTTATTCATTTTTAATTTTTATTTTAATCGGCTTTCAGTAATCTGTAACTTTTATTGGAATGCCAGATTTTATACCAATGATAATTAGAAGCAAATAACTGTATTATAAGTTGATGTGGGATTTTTTTATGAAGTTATGAACATTTCAATTTTATACAGCTGATGTGATACCGACTATCAAAAAAAGTTGTAAAGCATTAAAATGTGATAACTGATATTATTTATACTAATACAGGTATTTCATTTTTTCATCTTGAGTTAGATAGAACTTTCAGTTTTATTCCAAAATCCATTTGAATATTCAAAAAAAAAATTTCAGTCTGAGTTTTACTAATTCCTTTCATTTTTGACATAGACCCACTTTATAGTTTAAAATCATAAAATTTTGAATATCTTTTTGAAATAGGTCTATCCTGAAGATTTGCAATCAAATATCCTTTCATTCTTAATCTGGATAATTTAAAATGATGTAATTTTTATTTTTTTAATAGTTTAATTTTAAAGATTGACAACTGAATGCTCTTCAAGTTCAAAAATGTATAAATAGAAATTCTTATAACTTAACTATTTGCAATTTGAAATTCTTCAATTTATAAGTAAAAATTATTCTTGGATGATTTTGGAAATCAAAAGTTAAGTTTTCAATTCTAAATCTTCAAATTTCGAGGATTTAAAATGTAAAGCATTAAAATTACAGAGTTTTCAATTTTAAATCTCAAAACTTGCATAATTTTGAATTATAAATTGTCAAAATTGAAAAATCTTAAATTTTAAAGTTTTTCAATTTAAAATTCTAGAATTTTGAAGATTTAACATTGAAAGTTGTTAAATTTAAATTATTTGCAGTTTAGAATTCTTCAATTTTAAAGATTCACATTTTAAGTTCTACAATTTTGTAAAGTTACAAATAAAAACTCTTGAATTTTGAAAGAACATATAAATAAAAAATCTTAATTTTGGATGATTTTGAAGGTCAAAGATCAAGTTCCCAATTCTGAATCTTCCAAATTGAAGAAATTTCGAATTTAAAGCATTCAAATTAAAAGATTTACAAATCGTGAATTTTAAAAACTGAAAATTCTTTGATATTTACAATTCAAAGTTCTGAAATTTTGAAGAGTTACAATTGAAACTTCCCAAATTTTGAAAATATAGAATTGCAAACTATTGAATATTGAATATTGAATATTGAAAATATTGAATATTTTAAAGATATTGACATTGGAACTTTTTTTTTTATCAGTTCAATTTTGAAAATTCACAATTGACAATTCTTCTATATTGAACACATGCCAATAAACATTTTAAAATAATATTTTTTTATAAATGAAAATTGATAAATTTGGATGATTTTGACGATCGAGAGTCAAATTTTCAGTTCCGAATCTTCCAAATTTCGAATTTGAAGCATCGAAATTACAGAATTTAAACATTAATCAATTAATGAATGAATGAATTAATTAATTAATTTAATTAATGATTTCGAAGTTCAAAAGTGATGTTTTTATTGCTAAATCATCCAAATTCTACCATTTTTAAGATTTACAATTAAAAATTCTTCAATTTCAACGATTTCCAGTTTAAAATTCTTAAATTTTGAATGCAAATCATCAAAATTACAGAATTTTTTATTTATAAACTTGAAACTTGCATAAGTTTTAATTGTAAATTGTCAAAGTTGAAAGCTCATCAATTTGAACGATTTATAATTCAAAGTTCTGCAATTTTTAAGATTTGCAATTAAAAACTGTTCAATTTTCAAGGTGTATAAACCTAAACTCCTAAATTAGGATGATTTTGAACATTAAAAGTCAAGTTTTCAATTCGAAGTCTTGCAAGATTTCGAATTAGAAGCTTGATTTTTTATTGATACATCTTTGCAATTAAACAGTTTTCAGTTATAACTCTTGGAAGATTTCCAATTGAAACTTGACTTTTGATTTTCAAAATGATCCAAGCTTAAGAATTTTAGAATTTAAAGCATCAGGATTACAGAATTTGAAATCGTAAAACTTAAAACTTGCATAATTTTTAATTGTAAATTGTCAAAATGAAAAAGTCATCAATTTCAAAGATGTCTAAATAAAAATTCTTACATTTAGATGATTCTTAAGATCAAAAGTCAAGTTTTCCATTTTAAATCATCCAAATTGAAAAAAAATGTAACTTGAATCATACTAATGACCGAATTTCCAATATTGTAAAACTTAAAACTTGCATAACTATTAATTGTAAATTGTCAATATTTGAAACTCTTCAATTTTAAAGATTCACAATTCAATGTTATACAATTTTGATGAGGTACAATTAAAAATTCTTGAATTTTCAAAAAATACAATTGCAAATTATTTAATTTTCAAAATTTATATTCGGAAGGTATGTAATTTTGAACGTTTTCCTTTATTGAGTTCAATTTCACAGACTTATGATTCAAAATTCTTCAATTTTAACGATTTCCAATTCAAAATTGTTTAATGTTGAATATTTGCAATTGATGACTCTTCTATATTCAATGTGTATAATAGAAAATGATGCAATTTTAAATGCTTTGTTTGGAATAGTTCAGTTTTGAAGGTTTAAAATTGAAATCTATTCAATTTTATAGATTTTGAATTGCAAATCAGTCAATTGTAAACAGTTACTCGAATCAGTGACTGCAAATTTAAGAATTTCTCATGAAGAAATGTTATACATACTGGGAAACATTAGGTATAATTTCCATTTATTCTTTTGTATAAAACGAGTGACAAACAAATTCATTTTTTGTTTGATTAATTGTTTTGTGTACAACAAATCAAAATTATACGTATTATTTCCCAATATCCGTCACTTTGCCGCCTGGCTTACTATTATCAGGAAGTAACTTTAGCTGTAATTAGTTCCTTTTTTTAAGGAACTTCCCAACTAATTTTGAACGATCCTCAATTCTGAATGATTCTAAAAAATAATTCTTAGATTGATCTAATATGATGAAAATTTAATATCCTTTAAACTAAATAATTCCTATTCAATCGCAACAACAAAGGGATCAAACTTGAGATATGAGGTCTCACGTCTTGTGTTGGCAATCAATTATTAATTTGGATAGTAAAAATAAACGATAAATTAAGACTGAAAAATGATCGTTTGACAAAAAAATAGGGAAGTGAAATATTCTTAAAAAAGGGGCGAAGTTCCAATAAAAGACAATTTTAAGTCAGCAGTTTTATACATATTTTTTATTTACACACTTTTAACGTATTTTAGCCTCAATTTCAAATTGTAATTTCAAAAAAGCTTTTATAATTATTCGTTTTTCCAAGAGAAATTTGTCAAAGGCAGGGAAATTAACGAAAACTTGCTTTGTCAGGATCACCCAAGGGATTGTTTTAATATAAGTGGTTTGTCAAAGTGAAAAATGTCGAGCGACTATAATTATCATTTGAGAAATGTGCGACGTATGTCTTCCCTTAAGAGGAAAAGTCGAGAGAGGCTTTCCCGATAATTACGAGACTTTTCCCTAGTATTATCAGTGAAAACAGTGTGGGTCTACATTTTTATAAAGTCGGATCGAGTTCTCAGTTGAAGCGTCTAGAAATTACAGTGCCTTCATTATGGACTACGAGATTTACTGCTCGTTACGTGCTTCTCGAGCCTTGAAAATTGATTCCCGGGTGGTGGAATAATGAGAAATGCAAAAGAAAGACAGAACATGATTAAGAGAGAGATAGAGAGAAAATTAAAAAGAGAGAAAGGGGGGTAATAGAGACAGAAAAGGGTGGAAAAAGACTGAGTCGAGTTGCTCGTGTACATTGAAGGTGATAGAAGGCTAGCCCGCATATCATACGAGGGGGTATCCACTCGTCAAAAACCTGTACGGATTGATATCTATTACGCCTTATTACGCCTTATTACGCGCAATAATAGCATTATTACGCATTATTACGCAATTATTACTCATTATTACGCTATTATTACGTGGATCAGTGTGTTGGATGAGTTAATTTTCTTGAGTAAATAGTTACAGTTACCAGATAAATGTTTTAATTTTTTTTTCAAATCTTTATTTTTTTTCCATTTCAAGTTACTAGAGGAGTTACTTTTTTCACTTACTTGATTTTATAATTAAAAAATCAAACAACTAGATAATAATTACTAAAAACCTAATTCAAAACGAATAAAGCAATAGTTTAAGTAAATCAAAAATTCACAATGTATTTTGGCAAGTCAAAAAAATATATATTTAGAATAAAATTCTAATTGAGTAACAGATATATGTCACTCGGAATATCCTGCCCATGATATCAGATTCTGAACTGGTTTTGTTTTTCCGCATTGTTCGGCAGGATCACAAGCATTACTTTGGTTTTTTTTACTCTGTTTTCATCATCCATTATTAATGATTTTTCATGTTGAGTTTCGAGTTAAAATCACAACTCGCGTAATTGATTCTTACAATTATATTCCCCCGTTTCACAGTACCATGCAATTCATAACTTTTGGCTGATAATGTCACTGATAATTCCAACAAAAGAGGTGAATTTCCAAATAAGAACGATTTTTAGTCACACTTTTCAACCAAACAGTTGTATTTTTAACCAAAAAATACAATAATTTTCCACCGGAAGAAATTAATTTTCGAACCAAAAGAATAAATTTTCAACAAAAAAGTTAGTTTGCAACCAGGTAGTTGAACTTTCTACGTGAATAGTTGAATTCTGAACAAAATACATGCATTTTCAACCGAATATTTGAATTTTCATATCGAAAATAATAATTTTCATATTGAAAATAATAATTTTCATCAAAAAAGTTAATTTTCAACCAAATAGTTTAATGTTCTACCAATTTTAAATCAAAAAAACGAATTTTCAACAGAAGAGATAAATTTTCAACAAAAAAGTTCGTTCTTAACCAAATAGTTGTATCTTTCAATAAAATATTAGAATCTTATACCCGAAAAAATGAATTTGAAACAAAATAGTTAAATTCTTCAACCGAAGAAATGAATTTCAAATCAAATTATGAATCCTCAACTGAAAAACTGAATTCTTTACAAAAACTATAATTCAACTTTCATCCAAGTTAATTTCCAGGCATATAGTTGCATTTTCAATCAAAATATATGATTTTCTACGAAGAAGATTACTTTTCTACCAAAAATATAAATTATCAGTCCAAAAACTGATTTTCAATTAAAATGAAATGAGTTTTCAAAAAACTAGTTTAACTTTCAACCAAGTAGTTAAATTTTCAACTAGTAAATTTTCAAACGAAAAACAAGACTATTCAACCAAAAATATAATTATAGGATATTATTTCAACTAAACAAGATTTTACTTTGAAATCAAACACAGTTGAATTTATCCAAAAAAGACGAATTTTCAATAAAATAGCTAAATCCTCAACCAAATCAGATTAATTTTCTGTCAAGATTGCTGAATTTTCATCCAAAAAAGACAAGATTTTTTATATCAAAGAAGATGAATTTTTTAATGAAAACCCCAAATTTTGAACCAAGAAAGAAATAAAAATTTCCACTACATTTTTGAATTTTCAAACAAAAAAGACTAATGTTCTACAAAAGAGTTTTATTTTCAAACCGAAAATATGAATTTTTAACAAAAAAGGTTCTTTTTAACCAAACAGTTGATTCTACCTAAAATATATGAAATGTCGACCAAAATAGATGGATTCTCAACGAAACATATAATATTTGATATTATTTCAAAATGAAAAAAAAATAAAAATATAATTTCAAATCAATCACAGTTGAATTTAACGAAAAAGGACGGATTTCCAACAAAATAGCTGAATCCTTATTCAAGAGAGATTATTTTCTACCCATAACTGATAACCCATAACTGACCCATGAACCTCTTTTAATAGAAGCTATACAAAAAACACAAAGTGACTTCAAAGTAACTAAAATTAAGTTCCAAGTTGCTTTTTAAAATGCTACAACGAAATTACCCTGAAAGTTGCAGATATCGTAACTTCTAAGTAACTTAGTTACTTGTAACGAGTGCACTAAAAAAAAACGCCAAGACCTACGAATCTAAAGTGGAAATACAGCGAATTTTAAACATTTTGATTTTGGTATTGAATGAAATTATCTTCATAACTTGTGGCTTGAACATTTTTTTGAACATGGGTGGGGTTTTTAGAACAGAAACACTAGAAAAAAGTCGAAAAGATCCAGGAGTCTAAATTAGAAGTACAGCAAACTTTTAAAATTTGTGATTCGGTACTTAATAGAATTACTTTCTTAATTTTTATAATTTTTTCAAGCATTTGTGGAATTCCTTAGCACATGAATACACTATTAAAAATCGACATTAATGCTATTACATACTAATTTCCAAATTTTCTGCAATTCTAATTTTGACCCCCTGGATGTTGTCGATTCTTTTTCAAGTGCATCTCTATGCCGAAAAAGTTTACACATGCTCAGAAAAATGTTTTAAGCACAAGTTATAAAGATAATCTTATTATATACCGAAATAAAAATTTAAAAATTCGCTTCAGAGAATAAATAAATAAATTTCGCAAAAAATTGAAAAGAGTTTTTTGACAGCACTTTTGTCATTTTTTCAATTGAATTATTAAAAATATGATAATATACCGTTTTCAATGGGTCTTGCAAACCGAAGAGTGACTTTCTTACTTTTAGTCGCTTCTTTTGAAAGTCGACACTGCTCTCAGTTTTCTTTTCAAAATATATCATTACTTCAACGCATTTGAATTCAATGTCATTAGATGCGTTTAAATTGAAATATAAAATTGCTTTGTTTTAAAATGAAAATTCCTAAAAATATTTTACTTATTTTCACAATGGTAATTTATAAGTTTTAAAATTGAATAATTGTAGGTGCGAACATGAAAAATTAGACTAATTTCAAATTTATAGTGTATTATGAATTAAGCCATTTGAACCTCGAAGTTTTTAGAAACTTTTTAAACTTTTTTCAACACTTTTCCGTGCGTATATGCATATCTGATGACATTTTCAGCGTGGTGAGAAGTGTAAGTAAACATAATTATAAAATATGATTATTTTTTTGAATTCGTGAGAAGAGAAAGAGCTGTTTAGCCTACAAAACAGCTTAAAAATCAAAAATTTACTGAAGAAAATGATAAATATTTTTTCGTTTACAATAAAAAAATAAGCAAATTTTACACCAGAAATTACAAGAAGAATGGTGTTCTTGTATGTCACGATGTTCTTCAAAGGGCTAATCGTAATTTCAAAAATATTTAAAGCCTCAATTAGTAAGGCTATTATAGACTTTTATAGTTGAGGCTTTTCAAGTTTTTAGTATTAAGTATATCGAATAATTTCAAATTTAAATATATTCAAATTTGAATTTGAGAATTGATTTAAAATTATTTAAATATATATCAGGAGTTGGATGAAATTACCTGAAGTCGGGCCCATAGTCAAGGCCCCTCGCTTCTTTTAATTGCAACTCACTCAAAAAACAGGGTTTTCGGCATCTTTTTTCAAGCATCGACTTTCACCGTCAAATTGAGAAACTTGTAAGTCTTTTAATATCAATAAATTAAAATTTTATCTTGTAGAATTTCAATAGTGGTTTTACGCCCTCACCATTGACCATAAGCATTTTTTGAAAAAATTAATATTTGACCTTCAAAATTGATGGTCCAAAATAAATTTCACTTTTTTTCGAATTTGGACCACTTTTTTGTGTATCTTTAGGTTTAAGAGAAAGCTGAGCTTTTTTTCCTACAAAAAACTTAAGATTACAAAATGACATGAGGTTTGTTCATTTATGAAAAATTAGGATTTTTCACGCCCTTTTCACTAAACGTAAGTATTTAAAAAAAGACACGGTCCTTGATTTCGGAATATTCTTTCTAATCCCTTTTCCAGCTCGTTCGGTGTTAACGTTATGGAATGTAGGGGAGAAACCTTAGTTTTTATGGCCTAAAATTAAACTAAAAAAATAGCCAGAATGTGGAAAAAGTGAAATTTATTTATCAACTTCACTTTTGAAGGTCAAATACGTACTTTTTTAACACACTGCCTATGATTACGGAATTTTTCGTCACGTTAGCCCTGAACGAGCTGGATAAGGGGTGAGAGTTACGGAAAATTCCGTAACCATAGACAGAGCGTTAAAAAAAACATATTTGACCTTCCAAAATGAAGGTAAAAATACATTTCACTCTTTTCACATCCTGACTATTTTTTTGGTTTAATTTTAGGCTTAAAAGAAAGGTGATATTTTTTCCCCTAGAAGAAGTTATTGACAAAAAAGTTGACCAACACTTTTCTATTTATGAAAATAAACGCACTTTTTATCTTACGGTATTTAAAGGAAGAAAGCTCAACTTTCTTTTAGGCCTAAAACTAAACAAAACAAAATATTGTCCAAATTCTGGAAAAAGTGAAATTTATTTTTTACATTCATTTTTGAAGGACGAAAGATTTTTAATTTAAATTCCTATGCTCGATGAAAAGTCGTAAGAAATCCTATCGAAAATGTGGGAAACAACATTTTGTTTTCATGTTGAGCCCAAAAAACCCAAAAATATCACCTTCTCCTTCTCGGTAAATATTTGTCTCAATTGTAACATTTTTTCCCATAAAATGCAATCCAGGAGGACTACACTTTTCCGAAGTTTGAATCCGATTAGAGAAATTTGATTTTCCAGATAAGGTCAGATCAGAAATAATGACAATGACCCACATGCGAATTGCTATAAAAAGTTGAAAACTTCATTTAGCAACCTGAAATCGAAAGGGGTGGATGAGTGCTGGGGAAAGTGGGGTAGAGATTAAAAAATGTGAACATAGAAGGGATTAAGAGTTGAAGTGAATTGTGGGTAAAGAGAAAAGATTTTAGTAGAGGATTGTGGAATAGAAGGTAGTGAGTGATAAGGGAGAGTGACAGTGCTCAAGAAAAAAATGGGAAGTGGTATATGGGAGCGTAGGTAAGGAAAAGGGTCCGGAGGGAGAAGAAAGGGTGTCCTAGGTTTATAGCTTCGAGAGGAAAAGAGATTAAGAATAAAAGTGAAGTGGAGGTAGAGGTGCAAATATTGTAATGAGAGAATTGCGTGAGTTTACTGGGTAAGGAGGGCAAAAGACAGAAATGGAGAGTGAGAGATTAGATAGTATTAGAGTCGGATGTCTGATTCTAGAAGAAAATGAGGGGTAAACAAAAGGGGGTGGAGGGGAAAAAATTGCTGCAGAGGATTGTTTGTTCGGGGACGTAGCGTGATGAGGACGACGAGTACAACATAAAACGGAGAATGAGAAGTGGTAAAAGAAGGAGTGGGTAAGGGAAAAGGAAAAAAGAAAAAAGTTGCAGGGACTGAGATGGAAGGTGGAACAGATTTTGAGGTTAGAGTGAAAAGGGAAATGATTGGTGAGGGGGAAGATATTGCAGTGGGAGTTTGGGGGATGGGGCTACAGGAAACAGTGAGTGACGAGTGTGAAAGTGTGGTAGTGCAGATAGGGTGATAGGTATAACAGCGGTTCAAGGGTAAGTGGCGATGCTAAGAGTAAGAGTGGAACAGAGGGTCAAGGTCAGGGTGAGAAGGTGAAAGTTAGGGTGAAAAGGGTGAGATTTATCAAAATGATGAGGGGTAGATAAAGCCAAAAACAAAGGGAAAATAAGGGGTGTGGAGAAAAAAGTGGAAAGGTATGGTAATCTTAATGGTGGGTAAACATTTGAGAGAGGGTCATGTAAAGAGAATAAATAAAGAAGATGGGGTGCTGATTTCTGATAGAAACCAAAATCCCTTTAAAGTTCAGAGAAAAAAAAACTACTACTTCTGTTGAAGTTTAATTTATTTCTTGATGCTACCTCGTTTCATATGCACTTTGTGAGGAGCACTCAGCACGAGGTGAACGTTAAAAAGAGTACCGTGAGAACCGTGTCTGTTCTTTTAAAAGTTTCAGTTTTCACTAGACCTCGGATATGCGATATTATGCTTATGGAATGCATGAATTCACAATTTTCGTATACGTGTATATATATGTTATACATTTTTATTGTGCATTGTGTGCACGTGCTGGAAATACACAAATAGCGACAAAACTTCCTCCTGAACGTGGACATTTTATTGTCCCGCTCCTCCTGAAGGATGCTGTACGAGTTTTTAATCTCCCTAAGTACGATAAGAAGGCCGGGAAAGTCGTTACTACCTAAATGGTATTACGGGGGATAAAGGAAACGAGAGCGAGCGAAAAGAGAGTTATTCAATATGTCTGACGTGTAGCCATTAAAGCAAAATGCTACTTTTTTATTGGTTCCAGAATCATAAACTTTGAAAGTTTTCTTTCTTTTTTTTCATTCAGAGGGAGACATTAAAGTATGCTTCAAAGCGTCTGGCCATTGAAGAACTTTCTTGAATGAAAGATCTGCAAAGTTCAGATATGCTCAATTTAATGCGAAACTGACAATGATTAGCTGGATTTCAAATAAGGGGCCGTCAATGAACTGCGTGCCCATTTGAGGGGGGGGGGGGGAGCAAAAACGACGGTTGATACCCAGTGGGGGGGAGGTCCAGTATAAATAATGTTGAGAACCTGGATAACATTTAGTACGTTTCCTGATGATAAATTTGAACAAAGTTTGCGAATGTTGCGAAAGACAAACCTGCAACGGTAGAGTTGAATAATAACTTAATAAGTTTGGAAATTACCCATTTTTCTCCTTTTTTTTTTTTTTGCCTAAATACGAACTGAGTTGATAGAATCCAATAAGTCCATCTATTTTTCGCTAAAAGATCATTTTTTATTGAAAAGTCTAATATTATATTTTTAGTTTGGAATTCATCTCTTTTGGTTAAAAATTCCACTATTCGGATGAAAATTTATTTTTTTTAGTTGAAAATTCGTATTTAAAAACAAAAAATTAATTTTACCAGCCTTCAATGTAACTATTCCACTCTGGGTTGAAAATTAATATTTTTAATTAAAAATTGATCAACTGTTTCTTGAAAAAATTCAACTTATCAGCTTAAAAACTAATAATAATAACTCTTTTGATAAAAATTTGACTTTTTGGGTAAACAATTATTAGTTTTTGTTGAAAATTCATCTATTTCTTTGGTGATGTAATTATTTGGTTAGAAAAAAAATTTTCATTAAATTTAACTGGTTGAAAATTTGATCCTTTCAAAAAAAGATAAGTCTTTAACGAATTGGTTAAAGACTTATCTCTTTTTGTTCAAAATTCAGCTATTTTCTTGAAAATATTACTGTTTTGGTTAAATTTTCATCATTTTTTTGTCAATGTCTCCATTTGGTTAAAAGTACATCTCTGTACGTTAAAAATTCAAGTATTTCGTTAAAAAATCATGCTTTTCGATTGAAAATACATCTTTAATACTGAAAAATCAATCTTTTTTGTTGAAAATTCATTTATTTGTTTAAGGATTAAATTATTTTGTTAGAAATTAGTTAGAAGAATAACGTTCTTGGTTGAAAATTCATCGATTTTTATTTAAAATGCAATTGCTCGGTTTTGAATACTTCTCTTTCGATTAAGGATTACACTATTTTGTTGAGAATTCGTATCTTTTTGTTAAATTCAACTGTTTTTTTATTATAAATTAACATTGTTTTTGGTTGAATTATCAACTCTTACATACTTCGTTAAGAAATCTTTTTTCAGTTGTTTAAAGCGAAACTTATTTTAAAAAAATGAATTTTTTTTGTTGAAGATTTTAATTTTAGTTTAAAATTAAACTATTTGGTTATAACTTACATTTTTGTTTAAAATCATATTTTCGTGTTGAAAAAATTCAATTGTTTTGGAGATAATTCATCTGCTTGGCTTCAAAATTCAACAATGTTGTGGAAAATTCACGTGATTTTATACAAAAATGCGTATTTTTTTTTTTAGAATATCAATCTTCCTGGTTAAACATCCAATTTTTTTGGTTGAAAACTTGACTATTTAATGAAAATGTCACCTATATGGTTGAAAATTGAACCACTCAGTTGAACGTTGAAATAATTTTTGAAAAATTCATTTTTTTTAGATACACCTCTTTGATCGAAGATTTAACTAATTTTTCTTAATTCGTTTTTTTTTTGTTGTGGAAAATTCATTTTTTTTTTCTGAAAATTTAACATTTCCATTTTTGGTTGAGAATTTATCTTTGGAAGTTAAACATTCAACTATTTGGAAGAAAATTGAATTATTTGGTCGAAAATTGATTTATTTTGTTGAAAAAAAAACTTTTTTTTCTGTAGGAAATTAATTTTTTGAACTAAACATTTGACAATTCCATTTTTGGTTCAAAAATTACCTTCTTTATTTCAAAATTCATCTTTCCTGATTGAAAATTAACACTTTTTCTTTTTTGTTTGAAAATCATTTATTTGTTTGAGGATTCAACTCTTTTGTTGAAAATTCTTTGTGTTTCGTTGAATTTGACTAGTTGAAATTTTTAAAAATAATTTTTCACATTAAAAAATCAACTCTATAGGTTAAGAATTCAAGTGTATATTGTTAAAAATTCATCCTGTTGGATTAAAAATTCATCTTTTATAGTGGAAAAGTCATCTTTCTTGGTTAAGAATCAACTTTCATGTTGAAAATCCAACTGTCTTCGATATATTCACTTTTGTCACTTCAAAATTTAACTACTTGTTTAAAATTTCAACTATTTTCTTGAAAATTCATCTCTTTTGCTCAAAAGTTCAACTATTTGGTTTTTAATGCAAGTGTTTGACTAAAAATAATTTTGTTGTTGTTGAAAATCAGTCTTTTTGGTTTCAAAATTCATCCCTTTTGGTAGAAAATGTATATTTTTTGTTTGAGAATTCAACTATTTTGTTAAAAATGCAATATATTTCGACTCAAAATGTTAGGAATTTACATTGTTTCATATTGAATTCAATATGAAACAATTTGATCAAATTAATTCAAAAGAATTCATTCCCCTATATTCCTAAAAATTAGACTGCTACCCCTGTTTTGAGAGAATTTTGGACCTGGAAAAAATATCGATTGAGTGGAAAATATTTGAATCGGAGAATTTAAGAACGTGGATTCAGGCGAATTCCGGTCTATTGGTTTGTGAAATTTTTAATCGGTCCTATAAATGTAATCATTTCAATCAGTCATTATAGAGCCATCACCGATTTAGACAAATTTCGTCGAATTATTTTCATTTATTTTTTAATCGGGACCATTGGAACGACATTTACCAGCTGAGTTTCTTTTATTTCAGACAACTCAGCCAGTAAATTTTCGTACTGATTAAAAAACTTAGAAATAATTCAACGGGATTAGCCTGAATTGGTGGTGGCTGGTGGCAGATTGAAATAATTAAAATTCGCGTGAATTGGCATTCTTAAATTCTCCGATTGAAATAATTCCCATTCTATTATTGGCAACTGAATCCATTAGAAACGTGAAAGAACGCAAAATATACGCGAAATTCGTGTTTATCCAATGGCTACATTACTTATGGGAGGGGTTCAAAAATAGTCCCCAATTGGTAACGTAGTTTATAGACGACCCCTAATCCGCATGGAAAAATTCCATGGCAATCTAGTGAACTAATATTCCGAAAGTCTAGAAGATGTCATCTGGCCCAGGTCTGGCCCTAGACCTGCCCTGTTATGACATAATCCAGAACGTCTAGTCTGGAAGGCCTGATTCGGCCCAGGACCGGCGCTGATCAGCTAAGTACACTTATAGTGAAGAATGCTTTTTTTCCAATTCATTAGAAAAATAAAGGGAGTCTAGGCAGCGGCTGACCAGGCTCTAACCAGTGCCCAATTAGCCATTGACTAGTAGCTGACCAGATGATAACTAGCGGCTGGCCATGTGGTCTGGCCTGGAGCGGGCCAGCGCCAGAAGATCTTTCCCCACGCAAGTGAAGCTTTACCATTTCAAAAATCTTATTTATTTTTTCTAGAAGTAATTAGGAAGAAAAATTGTCATCTGAAAATCCGTAACTTTCTTAGTAACTCCTCTGCATGCAGCGAGATAACCAACCCCATTAAGAATTTCCGGGGCACTTTTGAAAATGAATTTAAATTTTAATTGCGCTCATTTAGCTCTTAATGCGACTAATAGAAAATGAGTGTCGCTTCATTAAAAAATCTTTCTTTTCTTCTTCCTTTAAGCCAGGATTTCAAGATTCTGGCAACCTTTGTTCCAAGTAAATGAGAAAATTTTCTCTTCTTTGGCAGCAGGTCCACTTGTACCCGCACTTTTGTCGCATACTTTTTTTGTCCCTTACACAGACACATTTTAAGCGTGTGTGTCGATGGACGTTCCAGATTTAAAAGTAGGGCAAATTCTCGAAAGCGCGATTGTTCAATATATATATATGTGCATATGTGTGGCATTTACACCACTTTATTCAGCACTCAAATTCTCACACATACACACACACACTCTTTTACACTCTTTCCATCATCGTAATCCTCTTTCCTTAAAAAGGGGTTTTCCACAACTTTTGCTAAACCTAGGGGCACAAATGTCCTAAGGAGAGGGACAAAACTCTACCTCGACTAAGAACGAAAATGCCAGGTAGTGTGTGTTTTATTTGGACTTGAAATTTCTGTATATAAAGATCATGACCCCAAAGTAAAATTGTAAAATTCGTAGTACCCAATATTTGTCCAGTTTCGAGAAAAACGACTTTGAAGTTTTCGTTGTCGGTGTTACAGAATAAAACAATATTTCTTCAAACTGGCCATTCGGCTCAGGTGGTAGCGCGTCGGGTTCGTAGTCGGAAGGTTGCGGGCTCGATTCTCGCTGATTCTTTGCTTTTAAAATAAGAAAAAAATGTTCTCAAAAATCACACTTTTTTCCTGATATGAAGTTTTATAGATAGTTTTTGACACATTATATCGTTCCTTCCAATGAAATAACATTTTTCTGATTCGAAGAAAAAACAACAGTAAAATACAATAAATGTGAAGAAAAAAAAAAAAAATTTGCTTTCTCTTGAAAGTCAATTATACCCTCTGAAATACTCCTCAAAATTCTAACGAAAAAAAAGGTATTGTGAACATTTCAGGTTTTAATCTCTCAGAAAAACGAAATGGCTTTACCATTTTTTATTCTTTATTCGTCTTTATCATCGGCTTTAAAGGAGGGGAAAAAACTTGCCGAACTGGAATAAGAAATACATCAATAGCTCATAAATTACAAAAAGGGCAAGGTAAAAATAATTATTTGTTTTCTTCCGAAAAAAAATACCAAATGGGAAATATATGGTAGACTCTTTTGGTGCCCATTTTAAAATTTTGAGGCAAATGAAAGAGGAGTTTTTGAGAAATTTCTTTTATGAAAAAAATTCTGAAGAATTTTGTGTAGGAGGAGTTTTCAATAGTAAAGAGCAATGAACACTAAAAATTAGAAGAAGAAAATTGGGCAAATTACAGTTTTCTCAAATTTTGAATTTCTCATTCGTTTGGAAAAGCTCTTGGAATGGTTTTTAATTGAAAAAACATTGCGCTGTATTTTTCATATTTGTAGAAACGTTTCAAAATCGAGAATTCTGTTTATTTTCTATTTTAAACATTTTCAATGCAAAATTCTGAAATATTGAAGGGTTGCAGCTTTTAGAATATAAAAAAAAATATTTGGCTGTCAAAAATGTATTGCAGGTACAAAAAAAAACACTCAACAAAGGATTATTTATTTCAAGAGCTTTCAGTTTCCAATGATGGTTATCACTATTTTTAAAACAAGTATATTTTTTAAACTTTTGAAATAATATTGTAGTTAGATGAAAAAAATCTAACGTAATATTTGTCATTATTCTGTAATAATTGCTATTTTCCATCATTCTAAGGTGGTTTGAAAGCCCAGACAAAGTCTTGTTAATCAAATGAAAGAAAAGTTATCAATTGAACTTTTTTAAGCCACTCTACTGCAGTGGCGAATTCAATATTTTTATACTCAAATTTATAAAAAGTAACTTCTTTTATAAAGATTTCCCTAACACTTATGATTAGTTATTTCCTTTTTTTAGTATTTACTTCCTATTTATATTCTATTTAATCACCCATTTAGGATCCCTCTTTTCTACAATTTATTTCCTATTTAATATTCGATTAAATCTGTCCTGACATTTACTATCCGCAAGCTGATAACTTAATTATACTCTGATTCGAGTAGCTTTCTCACAAGTTGCAAAGAGGGTTGAATAGTAGTAAACTAAGTCACTATATTCAGTAAATTACGCTATTTCTTAGTTAATTCTTAGCGAAAAAAAAAGAAAAAAAGTATGGGAAATTGATAGTATAACATAATTCCAAAAAGTTTTATGATGTCTAATATGACTTATTAAAATGTATTTGAAAATGTATGTAGGGCACTTTATAAAAAAGTTCCTTCATATATTTAATTATGAATATTTTTCCCAAATCTCTTGGCCAACTTTGATTTCACATATTCATGTAATTTTACGTGCCAGATTTTTTTTGTATCGCAGATGTTTTTCTTGGGATATAAATCTTTTTGTAAACAAATTATAACGTTTATAAAAATTAAACTTGGATTGCTAAAATAGAGTGAACATTAAATTAGTTATTCTATCATGTGTTGTATTCAATTCTTAAATATTGATTGCGCAATTTTTAATTTTTAGTATTCTAATATTTCAAATTAATCAACTGTTAAATAATAAAATTAATCAAAAATTAGTGAAGTTTATGAAAATAATTTAAATCTTTTGATATTTAACATTGATAAAATCTTCGATCGATTCACATTTCTTGTAATATGATACATTTCATCTCATATTGTTTCGTTTTCAAATTTAATTTGAAAAAAAAATTATTTTAAATTATTTTTGTGTTTTTTTTTAAGGAAAAGATAAATACTTTTGTCAACAAATTATTAAAGTTATGAAATTCCTAAAATAGGATTATCATGAAATTGCTTTTCTGCAATGATACTGATGTATTCTATCTCTCTCTAAAATCTTTATTGTGCAGTTTTTAATTTTTATTATTCTAATTTTTCAAATTAATAAATAATTCGTGAAATTCATTGAAATGATTCAAATCTATTAATATTTAACTTTAATTAAATCTCTGATACATTCACATTTCTTTTGGTATAATACAATATTTGTTCCTCATCATATTGTTTCGTTCTGTGAATAAACATAAAAATAAAATAAATAAGAAACTAATAAAATGAACTTAAAAAAGTATTTTTTCGTGTTTTCAGAAAAGTACAAATATTGTTTTGGAAATGTTATAAAATTGAGTATAACGTGATTATAATTTCGTTGAAGAAGCAAAGCATTGAAAAAAATCTGTCATTAGAGTGAAATTGTTTGATTATTTTTGTACCATTTGACCAAAATACTGATATGTCTTGGTCTCTCCCGACTGATATTTTTTTTCTAAAAAGATAGTTCTGCAGGAGGTTCAATTTACCGCGAAATTAGGAACAGTTATGAGACAAAACAATCATCATAATTTTTAATGATAGCAGGAAATTCATTGCATTAAAAAATTAGACAGGGTGCCCAAAAAGTAACGAAACACCTAAATAATTTTCAAAGAGGTCGAGGTTATTCTTGAAGTGACTTTCAACGAGGAATCCAGTGGTCACCTTTAATTTGACCTTGAGTTTGACCTTTAAGGTCATTTCAAGGTCAACTTTGTTTTTTAATGGGAACCCCTATTTTTAACAACGGCAATCAAAAGACCGGGAAATTTTACATTAAAAAATGTACTTAGGTCATGTGTGAAGGGTGACCTTGAACTCTAGCTGAAGGTTATTAGGCTTAACCCAGGTATGGGGCGGGTCCAATCTGTACTGCTGCGGCTCAGGTGTTTACGAAAAATGTTGAGATAATTCTTGGAGTAAATTTTAACGAGGAATCCAGTGGTGACCTTGAATCTGACCTTGAGCTTAACCTCCAAGGTTATTTCGAAGCCAACTTTTGTTTTTTCAATTGGGAACCCCTATTTTTGACAACGGCAATCGAAAGAGCGGCAAATTTTGCGTCCAAAAATGTACTCAGGTTATAGGTCAAGGATAACCTCGAACATATTCAGCTGAAGGTTATTAGGCTTATACCAGGTATGAGGCAGGTCCAATCTGTTCTGCTGCGGCTCAGGTGTTTACGAAAACCGTCGAGGTCATTATTGAGTAACAATTAACGAGGAATTCAGTAGTGACCTTGAATTTGACCTTGAGCTTGACCTTCGAGGTGATGTTCAAGGTCGTCCTTGACCTATAACCTGAGTACATGTTTGCACGCAAAATTTCCCGCTCTTCCAATTGCCGTTGTCAAAAATAGGTGTTCCCAATTTAAAAAACAAAGTAGGCCTTGAAATAACCTTGGAGGTTAAGCTCAAGGTCAAATTCAATGTCAGCAATGGATTCCTCGTTAAAAGTTATTCCAAGAATGATCTCGACATTTTTCGTAAACACCTGAGCCGCAGCAGTACAGATTGGACTCGCCCCATACCTGGGTCAAGCCTAATAACCTTCAGCTGGAGTTCAAGGTCATCCTTGACCCATGACCTAAGTACATTTTTGAACGTAAAATTTCCCGCTCTTTCGATTGCCGTTGTCAAAAATAGGGGTTCCCATTTAAAAAAATAAATTTGACCCAGAAATGACCTTGAAGGTCAAACTCAAGGTCAAATTCCTTGGCCATTTTGAAAAATATTTTACCTGGAAAATTATTTAGGTGTTTCGTTACTTTTTGGACACCCTGTATAATGGTGTAACTGCGATATTAACCAAAGAATAAGATTTTGAAATTGTTAATTGCGTCACTGAAAGAAAGAACACAGCGAACATCAACATTCTGAGAGAAGCTTATTTTAATATTTATATGTATTGTCAGTATAAAATTAAATCATGACTTGTAATTGAAAGTATAAGAGAAGAAAAATTATTATTATTATTATTATTAAAATCAGAAAAACTCAGGAAACAAGGACTAAAAATGTTAAACTTTCAGAAAAAGGTGCAATTGAAATTGGAAAATTTTTTACTCTATGACCTTCAGACATGAACAATTTCAACATTAGGTTTTCAAGCTGGGAAATTTGACGAATATGAAACTTTTCAAATTGGTTTGTCGCAAACTAAAAGCGTTCAAAATAAAAATTTTGAATCAGGAGTAATTAAAATTGTACAATGTTATTTTGTACATAATTTCAAATTGTAGGCTTTTGAAAATTCACTATTTTTTAATTGGAATCAAACATTTTATGGAAAGTAAGTAAATCAAAATTTGACAGATTGCAAATGAAGCTTTCGAAATCGCTAATCTATTATATGTACAAATGTAAATTTGAAAATTTTGAATTTTGAACGATTTAAATATTGAACACACTAAAACTGAAGTCGAATTTTGAATATTTAAATTTGAACTTATTCTTCTAATGTGAAAGGAGCTTAAATTTAAACTTTTCAATCCCTACGGTTTCAGATTGATCGCGTTTAAAATGGTTGAACTTTAAATAGAAACGCTTAAAATTGATCAAATTGAAGCTAAAGCCTTCTAAAATAGAACACAATCAAATTAACTGAAAACTACTGAAATTGTAAGATTGTAAATTGAATCGTACAAAACTCTCTATGTTCAACTTATATGATCAAAACTCAATAATTGTAGGGAAAGCTTTGAAAATTAAATTTTAATTTCAATTTTGAATTTTATAAAATTTGACGGAAAACAAATGAAAGAGTTTTTGGTCTGGTTTCAGATTAAAAGTACAAAATCAAAAAATTTGATATAGAAGCTATGAAATATTACGATTTCGATTACCTAAAATTGAAGAATCTTGAGTTATGTGCAACCTGATAACTTAATTATACTCTGATTCCAGTAGTTTTTTCTCAAGATGTAAAAAGGGTCAAATACGGTAAGCTTAGTGAATTATTTAAAATGGTGTTTAGATTTCCGACCAGATTTTATATTAGTAAAAGGTGTTCAAAGTTTTCGGATATCTAATCAGCATATTGAATAAATTTCGTTATTTCTTAGTTAATTATTAGTAGAAAGAAATGACTTATTGAATTATTGCTGTCTCTGTCCGCCCTAAGTAGAAAATCTATTCTCGGACTCGAGGCATTTCGATCTCGAGGCAAACAATCGTGATTGCCTATTGTCGATTGTCGACTCAACATTTCTTTTTTTTTATTATTATTAAGGTAGTTTCCGAGTCCCACACTCGTACAAATATTGGAGTCCTGTGGGGCGCCTGTCGTTGTATGCTGTATTGAAAAAATTGCATGGTCCCGCATACTCAATATTTTATTGCGCTCCTGGCTTAGAATTCTTAGTGTGTGTGTATACGTATAGTCACCAATCCTTTGTCAGCGGCAGATTCGTAGATCGTGAAACGTCGAAATTTAAAACTAACCATCGCTGACCAACTGTGTGTAAACGTGTGTATGAGTGTATCAAGATCCTGCACCAAGCAAGCAGGAGAGAGGGAACAGTGTTGCCGGATCGCGAATCTTTGACGTTCATGCGTTTGAAAGTAATTAAAATTTCAATGTTTTTCATTCGATTATTTAGAAAAGTACGTGGTGACGGGATTTTATTATTTTTCTGACATATTTGTATTTTCAAGCAGCACAAGTAGACATATTCTTTTTATTTCTCTACCAGAGCATTTTATTACTACAAATTAAAATATGCACTGTAAAAAAAAAAAAAAAGTACGGTTTCGAATGGTAAAATCACAAGAAATTTTTGTGTATTTTTCTCACTTGTCTCGTAGAAGTTTTACCAATGTTGAGGTTAGAAAGTCCAGAAGCATTGTAATTTTACCACTCTGAGTCTGACAATATGACATCCGTTTGGTAATGTACAGGTTCATACCGCAATCGTACCACCTTCAGAGCAGGTAATAATCCGTCCCTCTCTGAGAGTGGTGATTTTCCTGAGTTTTTAAGAAATAATGAAACTGTGAAAAGTTCCTGTTGCAAATGTAACTTCACTTGTTGAAATTGTGAAGTGACAAGATTCCCGTAATATTGGATAATGTAGATAATAAAAATACTAGTTTTCGTGAAATTTCAGAATGGCGGGAAACAACAAGAATTTGTATCATTCGAATTATTTCTGGAAATTTTTTTGAAAATGGTAGAAAGAATTAACAATTCGTGTTAACTTTTTATTCATTATAGAATTAAGGAATTAATTATGCTAATTATGCTAATTGTCATCTATTATTCATATAATAATAACTTTTATATCGATCCAGTGATGAATTATATCTGATTTATCATTCGCGCGTGTGAAATGTGCGAATGTGAAGTGCGCGTCTTTCGTCGCATATGTGCCATGTGGTCGTATGTCGCGCGTAATGCGTAATATGTCGGAGCGTCAAGTACGGTCTCTTTGCATTATAGAATTGAGAGAAAATCTTTTTCCACAGTGATTGCAGTGAAAAAACCAATCGGAAGGTAAGCTAATGTCTTTATTATACTTCCTTGTTATCGAAATTGCAGGAATCGAGTTTCTAAGCTAACTAATATTATTATATATTTAGAAAAGAGAAAAGTTAGGTTAGTATTGCGCGTCGTCAATTTTTCAACAAATTTCGGTGAGTTTCAAAACTTTAGCAGGAAGTGGAACTTTTTCAAAATATTTAAAATAATTTTTAAACCTTTTTCAGACAGAATGTTTAAAAATACTTTCACAGTATTTTGGGGAGTACTCACATATTGTTAAACCATTGTGTCCAGCGACCTTGAAAACCTGGAATTCTCTTTGAATTTTGTTATAAACCTCGGAAATTTGGAAATCTCCTTGAATTTTTAACGAGAACCTTGAATTTGATTTTTTTTCGCTTTTAAAACAGTAATTTGATTGCAATGTGAAGAGTAATTTAAACTTTGAGTCTATTATGAGAGAAACATCTCGTTCAGAAAAAATCTTGCTGCCGAAAAGTTTTTTATTGATCAAGATATAATTTATCTGGCTGAATAAATGAACAGATTTCAATGCACTTCTTATATACCGTACCAATTATTTTTTAGATTCCCAAGAACAATCTTTAATATTGTGAATAATTTGATATTTTTTTATTTTCTTCTCTGCTAATATAGAATATTTAAGTATAAATTTTGATGTGATATTTCAACTTAAAAATTATAAAAATTATTAGTTGAAAATTTCGATGTTAATTCACTTTCAGAATTATAAAGAGTTATGGTCATACATTCAAACAAACATTGCAAAATATTTTAATTATTTCTAACGTTTCAACATATGTTGAATATTTTTAACATTTCACAAAGATTTAAGAATAATTTCACAAAAATTCAAAAACTTTAAACCTTCAACGGATTTTAAAGATTTGAAAAAGGTACATTACATCAGATTTGAAAAAATTCAAAGATTTTATGTTATTTCAGGAGGTTTCAAAACATCTTAGAAGATTTCATAAGATTTTAAATAATTTAATGATTTCAAAGAATACAAAAGATTTTACGAAGAAAGAGTTAAGAATGATTTCATGAATATTTCAAAAGATCTCACAAATATGTCAAGGATTTCAAAGATTTGACAAAGAAAGATTTCAAAATATTTCAAACATTGTTTTCATTTTCTTCTAGTTCCAAGTGAAGCCAGAAGACCTGCTGTCCGATGTCGAGTACCCAGTCATAGCGTTCAGAAGTTAGTATTTCACTTTTTTCAATTTATATTAATTTCATAAGCCATACGTTTAAATTTTATCTTCACATTTCTCTTTCTTACAGTGCAGAACGAAGTTCACGAAAATGATGAGAACGAGAGTGAAGAAGAGCGCCAGGCGAGGGAGGAGGATGAGAAAGTCAAGTATTTCTTATTTTACGATCATAAGGTAGTTATGAAATGCGAAACTTTTACAAAAGCTTTAGAAGCTTTAATTGCCACGTACTTCGTCTTCAATAAGACTTATCCAAAAGCGCATGGATGTACCATGCTTTTTTTGCAAATGTACCTTTTGAATATTTATACTCCTGATAGTATATGCAGGGCTAAAAGCGAAAACTGTAAACGGAAGGTTCTCACGCTATTTAAATCGCTTCAGAAAATTAATATAACCGATTTTCCACCTCTGTAATTGAAAGTTCGGGAATATTGAGTCTCATTTTGTATACGAATTTTGTTTCTATTTCATAAGAGAAAACCTTTATATTGTAGAGTCAAGTTCCAGTTGTGATATCGTTAGAAGTTGATGAAAAGTCTGGCTTTATAAGTATTATATTTATTTATCTCTTCAGAGAGTGCCTTTAAAGGTCTAAGGCTTGTGATGTATGTCTCTTCATTGGAAAAATTTTAAAGGTGTTTGTTAACTAGGTCACGTGACCAATGTCTTTGAGGCATTTAAGATAAATAATAATAATTGAAAGATATTTTCCATAGTACAAAGACATAAATGAGAGAACAAGAAGGAACTTTCATCTGCCATGGAAAATTCATTGTATTTATTATTTTTAAAACAAGATGCCTGGAAAAAAATTGACTTGGTATGTGTTCGATATTTATGCTAGTCAATGTTAGCATGTATTGCAAAACGCAAATGGATATTTTATAGGGAAAACATAATCGCCAAAAATATAATTTGTTAATAACAATAAGGTAGTAGCGTTTCCACTATTTCAAACTCTATATTAAAAAACTATAAGCTCTAATATTTATTTCGTAATTTACATTGCGAGTACAATTAATGGTTTACAGTGTTCAGATGTAGAGTTTAAACTTAGGGAGCGTTCACATATTACGTAACATTAAAAAGGGGGAGGGGGTTCTGAAACAATTTGAAGTTTAGAAACGATTCAAAAATAATTAACACTTGTGACGTTTTTTTTAAAAAAGAATTTTGTAAGGTTTGACGAAAATGAAAACATATTTTTTAGGTTCCTAGGAAAAATTTTAATGATTTTTTATTTGGAAAAATTAATTTGAAGAAAAAATTAAAAAAGGTTTTTAAACATTTCAAACAATTTTCTAAAATTTCGAAAGTGTGTGGAAGATTTTAAAGAAAATTTTTTCAATTTGGCAAGATTAAAAAATGAAAAAAAAATCTAGTAAATTCAAGAAATATTTAGAAGAATTGAAGACATTCAAAAAGAATATCAAAGTTTACAATATTTTTAGAAATACAGATTTTGAAAGATGTAAAAAAAAAAACTTTAGAAGCGTTGAAATAATTGCAAAAGGTTTCAAAAGAATAAACAAATTTTTTTCAAATTCCTCGGAAATTTTAAAAGATTATAAGGCTTTTTTTAGATTTTAAATTATTCTTCAAAACTTTAAGAAAAATTTGAGCCAACTAAAAATATTGTTAGGAATTTGAAACGTTTTATATAAATTAGAAATGCTAAAAAACTTGAAAAAATTTCCGAAAATTTATCAAATACTTCTTGATTTCTTCCTAAAAGTTCTCTTAAAAATCTGTAAATAATACTAAAATTTTTTCTAGTATTTTTCAAAATCCTATGAAATGCAAAAAACTCTTTAAAATCTTCTAAATTCTTTTTGACGCATCTGAGATATTCAAAAATCTTATTTAATTTTTTCAAGAATCTTATAAAAATTATATTTATATGAATTTAAAAACAAACTGATACTACTTATTTTCTTGTTCTCAATTCTAGGAATTTAATTTCAGCTCGAATTTAAGTATTCAAAAACTTTTAACAAATAGTTATTTGAAATTCGTATATTGTAGGGGAGACCACCCTACAGTAGATAATTATCCTACAGTAGATAATCATCAATTTAAAATACTAATGCATGTAAAATAATTAATTAAATATATTTAAAAAATAAAACACGATAGGCTTCAATATATTAAAAACAGAATTGATTATTTTACTAATGTTTGTTTTTATAATTAATAATGGAAAAAATGTTTTCAATAAAAATTTTCAATTATTGATGAGAGACGGGACAGGGTCCAAGGGGAATGTTTGGTCCGTTACAGGGGGGGCAGGGGGGGGGGGTAAAGACGTCGAAAATAATGTTACGCGATATGTGAACGCTCCCTCATTGTACAGTTGTTCAAAACACTTTAATTTAAAAAAATTATGTGTTTCCTTCGAGAGTAACATTTTGTAAAACTGTATTGTTTCCAATTTTAAAAATAAGTTCGAAATCTTGATATATGTATAGTTCTTCGTTAAAAAAAAACATTGTGTTTTTTTTTAAATTCTACCACTTCATTTTAATTTTACTTATGCCTTTATTAATTTTAACTTACTTTGGTTAAAGTAGAGAGAAGGTATAGTTGTGTCAAAAATGAGGCCTCTGTCTTGTAACCGATTTTTTGAAAATGGTACAATTGTTGAAAAACATAATTTATGAAATCTTTCTCTTAAGAGAAAGATTGACGGTTTTTCGATTTTTTCCTTCTTCGTCAACGTTGTTTCTTCATGTTTAATTTAAAAGAAGATTTAAAAAGGCAATAACTTGTGCTCTCAAAGTATACTTTATGTATATAATAAAGATTTGTAAAAGTTTTATCCACTGTTACATTTTATAAATAAAATATACTCTCATAATACATGCGAAAATTTATTTCTTAAAAGCGTGCATTTTCCTTTATAAATATAAGAAAAATTTTGATTTTCAAAAATGTTATTACTTTTGGTGAATTTCCTTATTTAAAGAGGAAATTTACAACTTCTTGTAAAACTGAAATTTTAAGCATTTCTGCTGCCGATAGAGAAATTAGCATGTCTGGCACTGTAAAAATACGATGGGTTTTAGTGAAAATACCATAACCTATAAATGTACAAGTCATTGTATTTTTACGAAAAGCGTTCGGACATTTACATAACCTAAAAGCAAATTTGTAGAATGAGAGTGGATATTTCTCATTGCACGTAAAAACGTTACGCTGGTAATCGGTAATAAACCGTCCCTCTCTCAACGCGGTAAAGTTACCAGAAAATTTTTTTACAGTGTGGAGAGTGCTTGTGCATTGCCCATGCATTCTGTGTTAAAGCAGCCATCTTTAACAATAATTATCTTGACATCAGTGTGGTAGAAAAATTTGAAATTAATTTAGCATATAAAAAAACATTCTACTTGAAATAGTAGCTCAAATTTGAACAATTCTACCAGAGATCGATTTTTTCGGAAAAGAACTTCAGTTCCAATTACCCATTCTTCGAATGAAGTATAGAGTAACGTGTTCATCGCAAATGCTTACGATACAATCGATAATTATTTTTGAACAGACCTCTAAAGGAAAGACACTTCAGTATTTATAGCTGCAGATCGATCAAGTATGACCCGAGAAACTCTTCAGGGTCTGGGACCCAAAGACCGTAATAATAATTATTGAATCCACAAAGCTTCTATTTCCGTCATGACAATTAACAATAGACAATATTTTCATTGTCACTTAAGGACGCGCTTCTTGTACAAACGGTCTCAAAACTGATTAAGTCTTTACAATCAGGAAGAAAAATAGATATTAAAATAGAACAGCTAGATACTACCGAGTGATTCAATAAAAAAAAAATCTTGAAAAAAAAACTGTTTCCTTGGATATCAATGAAAACTTGGTTAAATAAAATTTTGACTGATTCGACAAAATATGTAATTGACTCAACAAAATTTATTTGTTAACTCAACCAAATACTCCATCTACAAAGAGATTTATTAGAAACAACCAAAAAATGTAGTTGTATTAACAAAATATTTTGTTGTCCATATAATAACCATATTCTATAGTTGACTCAACAAAAATGTTGTTGATTCAACCAAATCGTTATCTGAGCTTATCTTACCGACGCGGAAAAATTCTATATAGTTTATACATAATGTATTATGTATAGGCACTATATAAAAAATTATATATATTTTATACATAATCGGCAATTCACAATTTATATAATAGGAACATAATATTCCTTCATATATACCTTGTTGGACACGATTTAAGTATGTCATTGAGTTCGGACGGTATGAAGGTGCGTAATATCGGTACTCCTCCGGAAGTGAAAACGACCCCGGTGTACCTAATTATGCACCAGGTTGCTAAAAGCATCGTCCACAGGAATTTTTTCAACATTTAAACTTCGATGACAAAAAGATCAAATTATAATGTAGTTGCGCCGACCCTGGTATACTTGATCATGCACAAGGTTGCTGCAAGCATCTTCTACAGGAATTTTCCAAAGATTTAAAGTTCGTTGATGAAAAGATCGAATTAAAATGTAGTTGCGCCGACCCTGGTGTACCTGATCATGCACCAGATTGCTAAACGCATCTTCTACAGGAATTTTCTCAACATTCAAACTTCGATGATAAACAAATCAAATTTCAATGTAGTTGCACCGACCCTGGTGTACCTGACCATGCATCAGGTCGCTAAAAGCATCGTCTACAGGAATTTTCTCAAAATTTCAAGTTCGATGATAAAATGGTCAAATTCCAATGTTGTTGTGCCAGCCTTAGTGTACCTGATCATGCACCAGGGTCGGTGCAACTACATTGAAATCCGGTCTGTTTATCATCGAACTTCAAATTTTGATATAATTCTTGTAGACGATGCTTTTAGCAACCTGGTGCATGATCAGGTAAACCAGGGTCGGCGCAACTACATTTCAATTCGATCTTCTTATCATCGGAATTTAAATTTTGAGAGACTTCCTGTAGATGATGCTTTTAACAACCTGGTGCATGATCAGGTACACCAGGGTCGGCGCAACGACATAGGAATTTGATTTGTTCATCATCGAAGTTTGAATGTTGACAAAATTCCCGTAGAAGATGCTTTTAGCAACCTGGTACATGATCAGGTACACCAGGGTCGGCGCAACTACATTTTAATTCGATATTTTCATCATCGAAGTTTAAATGTTGAGAAAATTCCTGTAGAAGATGCTTTTAGCAATCTGGTGCATGGTCAGGTACACCAGGGTCGGCGCAACTACATAGGAATTTGATTTGTTCATCATCGAAATTTAAATGTTGACAAAATTCCCTTAGAAGATGCTTTTAGCAACCTGTTGCATGATCAGGTACACCAGGGTCGGCGCAACTACATTTGAATTCGATCTTTTCATCAACGAACTTTAAATTTTGAGAAAATTCCTGTAGACGATGCTTTTGGCAGCCTGGTACATGATCAGGTACACCAGGGTCGGCGCAACTACATTTTAATTCGATCTTTCCATCATCGAAGTTTAAATGTTGAGAAAATTCCTGTAGAAGGTGCTTTTAGCAATCTGGTGCATGGTCAGGTACACCAGGGTCGGCGCAACTACATTTGAATTCGATCTTTTCATCAACGAACTTTAAATTTTGAGAAAATTCCTGTAGACGGTGCTTTTAACAACCTGGTGCATGATTATGTACACCCGGGTCGTTGTCACTTCCGGAGGAGTACCGATATTATGCACCTTTATACCGTCTGGACTCAATGACATACTTAAATCGTGTCCAAGAAGGTAATTATATGAAGAAATATTATGTTCCTATTATATAAATTGTGAATCGCCGATTATGTATAAAATATATATAATTTATTATATAGTGCCTATACATAATACATTATGTATAAACTATATAGAATTTTTCCGCCTGGGTAACTATGGGACAGAAATCTAGATCATGAAGCAGACCAACCGTAGGTGTTAAAAATAAGACTTTCCCTAGAAATATCCAAGATTGTTAATAAGATCGATTTGAAACTTTGATGGAAAAAACTTTAAGGATACAAAATTGAAAATCTGGTAAAACTGAAATTTTCGAATTGAAACGTGAAAAATTGCAACCGTTTAAAATATTGTACTGCTTCAGTTCGAAAGTCCTAATAGATAAACAGATGTATATTTTGGATTGAAGCTTTATAAATTATTTTCAATTAATTTTAAATTCATATATTCATAATGACAGACAATTTACTCAAAATTTTCTAGCATTTCGAATCGAACATTTACTAATTATAGACTTGAAACAACTAATCTTTCAAAATTTGACCATTTTTTTTTTAGAATAACTTTTGGATTTTATTATTTCCATATCTCGAAAAGAACAAACAATCTTTTTGTAAGAAATGTTACATTTTTAAATAATTTTCAATGATTTTTCAATGAGTTCTGCCATTAAAGATTTATTTCTAAAAATTGGATATACTTATATCATTGGAAATCCATCCAAAGTGATATAAAAAACTGTGAGAAAAAATAAAATTAGTTAAATATACAATTTTGATATGTTTAACATTGCTCTCATTAATATTTCTTTCCAAGATTTGTCATTTCATCTTTACTATTATTAATACTTTCAATGTAAATTTAAAACTAAACTCTTCAGTAGAGCGTAGTGGAAATGCTAAAATTGATCGAATCGTTTGAGTTTAGGGATAACAATTTGTGGGTCGACATCCAAAACAAATGAAGGAACACTTAAAATTTTTCGAAAATATATAAAAACCTGTTTTTTGGATTGATTCGAACCTGAAATAGAGTCAGCTTGAACCAAAGGAACATGGTATTATTTTTTATTCATGAGAAAAATTGTTTTGTGGTGTTTAAATCGCAAAAATGTATGAAATCCTAAAAATCCTAACTCACGACAAAATTTCTTCCCAAGAAACCAAAATAACAAATTATTTCTTTGGATCAAGCTGAATAAATTTCAGGTTCGACATATTCAACTTTCTTTAAAATGTGTGCATATGACTCGATCCAAAACAAACATGCTTTTTTACATTTTCAAAAAAAATGTAACTGAGAAAAAAATTTATTTCCAAATTTCGCAATTTTAAACTTTCAACAAATCAGATAATTGTCAAACAAAATAGTTCAATTGTTGAATTAGGAACATCAGTTTGAACAAAAAATCGAAAAGTTATATTTTCGTTTCAAAAAATTAATTTTTAATCACAAAAACTGAATTTTCTCCCAAATTGTTGAATTTTGAAGCCTGAAAGAAGAATTTTCTACAATGCAGTTGATTTTTCGACACGAAAATATGAATTTTCAATTAAAAGTTAATTCTCAACCAAACATTGAAATTTTTCGTTAAAACCCCTACTTTTTAACAAACAAAAAAACTTCAACTACAATTATGAGTTTTTAACAAAAAAATGAATTTTTATCAAAGTAGTTCAAAATTCGACCAATTACTTGAATTCTCTACCAAACTGTTAAATTTTCGGGAGAAAATACAAATTTTCTACTTTTCAGAAAACACGAATTTTCAGCAAGAGTTGAGTTTTCAACCAAAAAAATATTTTGTTGTCGATAAAGAAAAAAAATTGATTTCAAAATGTCGAATTTTAAAGCAAGGAGATTAATTTTCTACAAAAAGAACGAATTTTTAACAAATTACATAAATTTTTAACCAAATAGTTGAATTTTCGAAATAAAAAATATCAACTTCGAACCAAAAATGGTATTGCTACATTTTTATTTCAAGAAACTAATTTTCAAATGAAAAAAAAAAAACAATTTTCTACCAAATTATTGAATTTTGGACCAAAAAAAAGAACTTTCTACAATACAGTTGAATTTTGAATTCCAAAATATAAACTTCCAATACAAAAAATAATTTAAAATCAAAAATTTCAATTTTCAGTTTAAAAAAATGAATTTTTAACACAGCAGTTTGATTTTCAACCAAAAAATCCGCTTTTCAACAAAGTAAATATATTTTCAACCAAATAGTTAAATTTGTAACCAATCTTCTGCCAAAAAATATAACTTTTGAACGAAATTCATGAACTTGCAACCAAATAGTTGCGAATTTTCGACTAAAAAAGATCAATTTTCAATCACAAATGGAATAGTTCAATTTTGAATTAAAAAAAATTAATTTCCAACGGGAACAAAGTTTCAACAAATAGTTAAATTTTCAAGTAAAGATTTAAAAAAATTATATATTGCTCAAGTTAGAGCAATAAAAATTGCAGTTCATGAATTTGGAATATTCCATTTTTTAATTAGGTATTTAACTTTGCACATTTCAACGAAAATGTGTTAATCTTCTAATACTTATTTAAAAAATATTATATATTTTATAACTGTTCCAATTTTATATTGGATAATGACTTCTGTCTCCAGTTCTCACATTTTCAACTTGCTTTAAAATGTTTCATCTCCAAATTTTTTAAAGAGTATTTTTTTAATGGTCAGCACTCCAAACGTGTACCTTATTTATTCATAAATAATTTATTTAAGTGCTATAATTGCTTTAATTATCATTCAATGATGGGTACAATTTCAAATATCGTATATTTAAAGAGAAAAGTGGAAAAAGGGAAGTTTTTTAAGAATAGGGGAAAAAGGGGGAAACTAAGAAAAAAAGGAGAAGACTGTGCACCCTGAGAATAAAAACAGTAGAATTTCCTAAAAAGCTCACTTTTTTGGCTCAATTTTTGTCCTGAATTGATAATTCTATAAGGAATACATCCTCTGCACTGAGTTTTATGCGGGCCAGACCATTTTCGAGGCCACGAGAATTTTTTTCTCGGAAATTTGAATTTTCGCATTTTTCTTACAAAGAACGTCATATTTGAGAAAATGTTAAAAAATATTGAATAAAATAAAAAAATAGGTTTTTTCATGTAGTCAACTTTTCCTTCTTTTAAAAATGAGCCGGGAAGGTAAAGTTAAATTCAATAGAAAACCCCATTTTCTTTATTTTATCCAATATTTTTCAAAAATGTTTGCTTATATAAAGAAGACAGTAAGTTTTATGCAGGACAAATTGTTTTTGTGGCCAGGAGAATTTTTTTATCGAGAGATTGAATTTTTAATTTTTTTTAGTCGAACAATGCAAGCTATCATAAAAGAGTGAAAAGTATTTTTTTCAAACAATTTAAAATGAACAAATTTTGTTCTGAGTATTTTATCGAATCTTTTGTTGTTTCTTAAAGGAATGTGAAAATTCAATTTTTTGAAGAAAAAATTCTTGGGCCCCAAAAATGGTTTGGCCTGCAGAATAATCAAAGGATGTCTTTCTTATATAGAAGTACTAATTTAGCAACAAAAATGAGAAACAAAGTAGTGTTTTTGATTGAATCAACTTTTAATATTTTTAGAAAAACCTTCGCTATCTTATTTTCTTCAAAAAACAACATATTTAAGTGTTAAATAAACAAATTTTGGAATAATTTTACTTTCAATGAAAATGAATTAAATTTTTTCTGACTTTTATCGGATAGGTTCCGCTTTCTCATAAGAGTAGTGATGATTAATTATCAGCATATTTCCCTCAAATTTACAAATAATATAAAAATTGATGTATTTTGAGGTGGAGTGTACTGAGAGTAAATCCTTGAGGCCATTAATACTCATTCCAAAGGAAAATCTTCAGGAGTGACGTGCATCATTCACAGACAAATATACCCGTAAACGTGACTACTTGATAATCCAATTAAAGGAGATTAGATAAGATTTTTCAGAAAAAAAAATGAGAGATGAAGTTTTAAGTGGGATGTAAGCTTCTGGTTAACTAGTATTGGAAATAGAAATGTCTGGTGTTATTGATTTGAGCTCCTTTCGACTCTAACCCACTTAAGTCTGATTATTGTTCAATTCTTCAATTACATTATTATTTATGCAAAACAATATGTCTTTCTGCTTATAGGATATAATAAGATTTGCTCATTTTTCCCACTGAGAGGAATCTAGTTTTCAGAGTCAAATTTAAAAAAAATGTACTACTATTGTAAATTGCAATTTTTCCGTTTTGAAATCGACGATTATTTATATTTTTTGGTTGAAAATTCCACAACTTGTTTGAAATTTGATCTTCTCTGTGAAAGGATTATTCTTTTGGTTGAAGATTAATCATTTCAGTTTAAGCCTACTGAAAATTTAAAAATTAAATTTTTGTTTGAAAATGTATCTTTTTTAGTTGAAAATAAAACTATTGGGTTGAAAATTCGTGTTTTTTTTTGTTGAATTCAACTGCTTTTGATCTAAAATAATAATCTGTTTTGTTTGAAATATCGTTTATCACGTTTTTTGTTGATTATTTATCTGTTTTGGTTGAAAATTCAACTACACGTTTGAAAGTTGTACTCTGCTGTTAACAGATTATTATTTTCTTTGAAGATTTATCATTTTAGTTAAAAATTCATATCTTTGGTTAAAAATTCAACTATTTTGTTGTACTTTTTTCATGAAAAACATTAATTTTTTAGCTTTTGAAAATTTAACGATTCCATTTTTGGTTGAAAATTTATTATTTTTTTTAATTGAAAATACAACTATTGGATTGAAAATTCGTTTTTCCTTAATTCAACTACTCTAGATTTGAAAGAAATTTATATTTCCTGTTTGAAATATCAATTATGTCATTTTTCGTTGAGTATTCATCTTTTTTGTTTGGAAAATTCAACTACTTCTTTGAAAGTTGAGCTTGTCTACTTAAAGATTATTCTTTTGGTTGAAGATTTATAATTTAAGTTGAAAATTATTAAAAAATCATGTATTTCATTGAAAATTCATTTTTCTGATAGAAAACTAATCTTCTGGGTTTAGCGAGTTGGTTGAAAGTTAAACTCTTTAGTTGAAAAATCCTTTTTTAGGTTGATGATTCATCACTTTTTTGAAAAGTCTTCTCTTGGTGAGAAAATGAACTATCTTTTCGGAAACTCGTCTTTTTTTGTTAAAAAAGAATTTTTCAATTGAAAATTAAACTTTCCTATTTTTGGTTGAAAATTGATCTTTTATAATTGAAAATTCAACTATTTTGTTGAAAATGCATGTAATTTGTTAAACTTCTTTTTTTCTGTATAAAATTAATCTTCTTGGTTGAAAATTTATATGTATCTTTGATTGTAACATCGGTTGAAAATTCGCTTTTTTGTTAAAAAATTCAATTTTCTTGGATAAAAATTTATCTTTTTAGTTGAAAGTTTAAGTATTTGGTTGAAAATTAATGTATTTTGTTGAAAATACGTTCTTCAGTTTGATTTATTTGAAAGATTCAATTTTCAAATGAATAAATTTGAATTTGATTAGTTTGAAATATTAGAATACTAGAGATTAAAAATTGCACAATCAAGATCTGAGAACTGAATAGAATACATTATACAATGTAGAACAGCATTTTCATGTTGACTCTATTTTAGCAACTCTGGTTTAAACTCTATAACTTTTATAATTTGTTTGCAAAAAGATTGGTCTTTTTCTGCAAAATACAAAAATGATTTGTAAACCATTTTTAAAACTTTTTTTAGAAATTAAATTTCAGAACGAAACAATATAAAAAGGAATGTATGATATTGAAATAAATTTGAAAGGATCGAAGATTTAATTAATGTTAAATATGAATAGATTCGAATTATTTTAATGCATTTCATTAATTGATAGCTAATTTTAATATTCAACAGTTGATTAATTTTAAATATCAGAATACTAAAAATTGAAAATTGCACAATCAAGATCTGAGAACGGAATAGGATAATTCTTAAATATTATACAATTATAATAGATAGTAATTTCATGTTGATCCTATTTTTAGCAATTCTATTTTAATCTTCATAACTTTTATAATTTGTTCACAAAAAGATTGGTGTTTTCCCGAAAAAAAAACACAAAAATAATCACAAAACAATTTGTTCATTACAATTTAAAAAAAATTAAATTTCAGAACGAAACAGTATAACACGAAATATATTACAGGGTCGATAGAGGTAAGTATTATAACGGGATTAGTGTGATAAAAAGAAACTTTGGAATGACAAACAAATTATTTATATTAACTTTTTTTGTCGCAACATAATGATTATATTTCTCATTATTTGTGGGAAAAGGGCGGCTGTGATTAAGTATTGCTTCAATCAATGACATATTTCGCAAAAAACTGAGATGCTTTTAGAAAACTCGAATTCGTAATTATGTCATCTGATCTTTTGATTTTAAGTTTTCCTACATAAAGCACCATTTGTTGAAATTTTTTTGAGGAATGAAAGAAACTATTATGTGTTCCTTGAATATCTGTTGTTTTTCAAAAATCTTACATTTGCATCATTTTCAATAATAATTTAAGAGAGGGATATTTGAAATCTCATTAATCAAAGTCTAGCTTTGTAATTTCTTATCACACTTACCCCTATCGACCCTGTTCAAAGAAATATGAATCAATCGAAGATATCATCAATGTTAAATATTAATAGATATGAATGATATTAATAGATTTGAATTATATTAATGAAGTTCCCTAATTTTTGATTGATTTGAAATATTAGAATAGTAAAAATGAAAAGTTGCAGAGATCTTAGAACTGAATGGAATATATCCTTATCATTATTACCTATATACATTATACATATAGTAGAAAAGCAATTTCATGCTGATCCTGTGTTTAGCAATTCTGGTTTAATCTCCATAACGTTACGAGCGTTGGAATAAACGGAGGTCTGGTGATTAGCGATTTATAATTTACAGGTAATCATGACCTAGTTAAACAAAGCTTACTCTATCCCCACACCACCAATCGACGATCGAGAATCGACTCACATATAATTGATCGGTAAACTCCTCCAGGTTCCATTTGATCTGAGCTCAAAATCCTCATCCCTCGAACAACTCGTGCACCATGTGGTTGAGGTTTTCGCGCATTTGAGCCACGGGCCACAATCGATAAACATTTTTCACGACCCGAACACTATTTTTCTTCCTTATCAGCCAGATAAACTTTGATTTACCACCAGGCTACTTCACTCTCGACGCACACGCCAACCACCTACCATTATTTCGAACTAAGCAAACAATACGATAAACAATGGAAATTTATTATTGACTCAATGATATGGATTTGATTCAGTATTCAACATCAGAAATAACTGTATACACTTTTTCCTTTTCATTTGGCAAATTAGCGGACAAAACTTGATCTTTTTACATTCTAGTTCCTCAATATTGAACGTATTGTGTTCATCAGAAAACAATCAATAAATTGGAAAATTCATTGTCTTTCAAGGTTCTTTTCTGAATCCTATCTAAAAAAGTGATGTCACTTGATTGGCATTTCGTTACTTAAAGTTATTTTATATCTTGAATTTAAAATTTCGAGAATTAATTCTACGTTCATAATCTCTTTTAAGAAGAAAAATCACAGAATACCTCATGCGAATTGAAAAACATTTGTGAAATTGTGTAATAAATTATCATTGTATGTATTATACATGTTTTTTGACAGTGCTTTCCGCTTGAAATTAGTATTTTTGAAACAAATTTTATGATAAAATCATAAGGTTTTGAAGTACACATACAATTTTCGAACATCTTAAGTTGTATTAGGTTTAAGAAAAATAGCATCAAGATTCCCAATTTTGAACAAGTTTAGATAATTTTAGCGTTTCACTTCTTTTTGCTTCCTCATAGAGGAAGCTTTGTAATGGTAACATTTTTCGAATTTTTTAAATTCATTTAATTGAACCCTTCCTAATTTAAAAATGTCTAATACAATGTTCTAAGCAATTGTCCGGATGTGTGTGTGTGTGGATGTGTGGATGTATGGATGTGTGGATGTGTGGATGTGTGGATGTGTGGATGTCACGCTTTTTTGTGAACACGATAACTAGAAAACGGTTGCAGATAAATTGATGAAATTTGGAGAGCTTATTTTCCTTACTAATATCTTTAAACTGACCAGAGGATTTCAAAAAATATTTGATGCATTTTTTTCTAGCACTCAATAATATTTTAAAAATCGGTTTTTTATAGCAAGACTTTTTTCATTCGCATAATTCAAAGTTGACGCAAGAATATAAAAGATGCCTTGGTTCGGGACGAATCGATTGACCTACAATAATAATGCATTTTATCAAAGAGTAGG
>CAKNXH010002101.1:105378-211718 GCA_932178445.1 Andricus quercusramuli | reverse complement strand
AAAGAGTAGGGAAGTTATGGTAATTTATATATTTTGAAAATCGGTTTCTTATAGTAAAACTTTTTTCATTAACATAATTTAAAGTTGATGCAAAAACAGAAAAGGTGTGTTGATTCGAGTCGAATCGATTGACCTATAATATTAATGAATTTTATTGAACAGTAAGAAAGCTATGGTAATGCATAATATTTGAAAATACGGTTTTTTATAGTAAAACTTTTTTCATTAGCATAATTCAAAGTTGATGCAAGAATATAAAAGATTCCTTGGTTCGAAACGAATCGATTGACCTATAATAATAATGCATTTTATCAAAGAGTAGGGAAGTTATGGTAATTTATATATTTTGAAAATCGTTTTTTTATAGTAAAACTGTTTTCATTAACATAATTTAAAGTTGATGTAAAAACAGAAAAGATGTGTTGATTCGAGTCGAATCGATTGACCTATAATATTAAGACATTTTATTGAAGACTATGGAAATTGTGAAATTGTATAATATTTGAAAACACGGTTTTTCATAGTAAAACTTCTTTTCAGTAACATAATTCAAAATTGATGCAAGAACGGAAAAAATCTCTTGATTCAAGGCAAATTGATTGATCTATAATAATAATAATACACTTTATTGAAGATTAGGGAATTTCTGCTCATTTATAATATCTGAATCATCAGGTTCGAACAGAAAAACTTTCTTCATCGACATAATTTAAAGTTGATGCATGAATAGAAAAGACTTTTTGATCATAAATTTTCAAATAGAGTAATATTATGACAATTTTTGTGAAGAAATCATAAAGCTGGGAAAGGGATAGGGTGCGACAGAACTTTTCCTTTCCCTTTTCCAGCTCAAAAAATTATTATTTCGAACCCAAGATTTGATTTGTCTGATTTGTCTTTTTATTTAAAACATTTTTGTATTATTCTGTAATTTTTCATTTTTGGTAAATTTCTATTTTTAAATTGAGCGAAATGAAGACTTCGGTTTGCCTATTATTGAAAAAAATAACTAATGCTTCCTCTATGAGGAAGCAAATACATTTGCTAACGGGAAGCAAAGTGCTCGTGAAATGAGCACCATATAATTATAAATACAAACAAAGTGGAAACACTCGAGATCGAATTCACAGCTAGTTTTTTTTGTATTTGCGCTTATTTCATGAGCACTTTTTTCCTCATAGGTATCAAATAAATTTGCTTTCTCATAGATAGAGGGAGGTCTTTCTCTAACAAAATTTAAAAAATGAGACTGAATGTCAATCGATGTTACAGTTATTGTAAATGTTACAATGAACAACTTTTTAACTTACGGTAGTATTATATGCCAAATTTCAAAAATTGTTCTTCATATAAAAAATGTAACCTTTCTTTTAAACTTTCTAAGCTGCTATTGATTGATCAAGAATGGTCATCAAAAGTTTGTCAATAAGCCAACCCACGCGTCTCGAAGACGCGAACAATTACATCAAATATAATATACATAATATATATTAAATATGAAAAATCCTTCTATGAATAAGATAAATAATTTTGTTACCAAATTTGAAATCGATGTTGGTGGGTTATGGTATAGGTCATGAAAGGTTCTTCTATTGGGTAATCTTTGCGTCTCGAGGATGCGAACAAATATATCATATACAAATATACGCTGATGTTGTACTCCCAATATTAATAAAGTTTTCCTTATATCAACAAGATAAACAATATATTTTTCTAATTTATAAATTGGTATCAATAGATAATAGGAGGTCAAAGAAGGTTTGTCAATAGGTTATTCGACGTGTCTCGAAAAGTAGAACAAGCATGCCAGATACAGTGTTGTAGTATTCCCAATATGGACAAAAGTTTTTCTCATATAAACAAAATAATCCATTTTTTTGAAACTTCAGAAGTCGGTACTATTGGGCCACAAAAGGTTTAAAAATAAGTCGATAAATGCGTCTCCAGGACGCGAACAAACAAACTATTGTATCATATTGTATTTTGAAGATCAGTTTTTTTATATATACAAGGTAATTTTTTCTATTTCTAAATTAAAAAGCACTTCTAATTGTGCGATCCAGCTCAAAATCCTATCAGATTTGGATATCAATCGGGACTAGAATTCAAACAAATTTTTATTTTATTTTTCGAGATATAGTGAACAGAAAATAGCTTTGTACATACATTTGATTAAAATTGTATTTTCGAGCTCCCGGGGTTACATAGAAAAATGTCAAAACATTAGATTTGAAAATTTGGGTCATAGCAAACCTCCCTCTATACGAGAAAGCAATATATGGACGACCCCTCATGTTAGTGTTTTTCATCATTATTAAAAAGCCCATGGCCCCATTTTCGAATAACATCTCAAAACTATCTCAAAACTATCTCAAAACTATCCTGCCCTGTTTTGGACAAACACCATTAACTCAAAAAAAATCGAGAAAAGAGTTTCTTTATATCAATGGAATCGTGAAAGATAGATACACCTAATAGTTGAAACCAGTTTTTAAAATTGTTAACAATATAAAAAATAATAACTGCATAATTATTAAAAAATAGTGTTAACTCAAATATTGCACAAAATTATTTCGTTGGACCGTAACTTGCTGAACTAGAAAATAAACGGCCGAATACGTCACAGAAAAATTCAAAAGAATACCGTCAACTCGGAGATAATTGCATTCTATAAATTATTCTATGTCTTTTTGGCGTCGGAATAATTAGGGAAAGCACCGTAACGAGTTAACGGTGTTCTTCCGTAATATTAAAATACCAAATAAACAGTTTTCGTTTGGAGGAACACCGTAAGCAGATTAATAAATATTATTAATTAATAATAATTATTAAAATTGTTTACTTATGGAGGCAAGCATGGACTTTATACGATAGCTGTGATTTTTTAGCCACAAAGCAAAGTAACAAAAAATATAAATGTCAGAATTTGAAACAAATAATAATTTAAATATAAATATTTGAATAAAAATACTTAAAAGCGTGTCCAATTCGATTATTATCAATATTATTATTTGTATTAGTATCATAATTAATAAAATAATCAAAACAATTAATATTAATTGTGATATAATAATTCATATAAGGAGCTAAATTAATATGAATTAAATTACGATAAAGACTAATGTAATAGAAATAGATATTAATTTTGTTCTAGTTAACGGTACTCTTCAGCAGTATGGAGACGGTTTCTGATCGCACAGAGGGCACCACTCAAGTTGACGGCGTTTTTCCGAATTTTTGTGGTCATCATTAAAAGGATCGGGATCAAATTAGTCACTAAAAGTGATTTTTTTAATTCCTTCAAATAAGCGTTCAGAAACAGGCCTTTTGGTTTCTCTCTTGATTGTCGTGGACACTTTTTTATGTTTTGTAAACAAACGAAAAACAACAAAAAAGCTCGTCTTACAAATAGATTCATCGGAAAATTATAACGTATTGATCAATTTTGAGAATAGTTTTTTTTATAAATCGAATTGCTAAAAGTACATGGCGCCGTTCTCGATTAATATCTCAAAACTATTGTTGTCAGGAAAACCATGTTCATTATTGCATAATATATAAATAAAATTTTTTTGAATAAAAACTTTATAAATTTGGTATTTGTGAGAGATGTAAAGTTATCTAAATAATATGTTCAATAATTGTATAATAATAATCAAAGTTTCAGCTCAAAACATTTTGGCAATAATTTTCAAAAGCCAAAGAGATTTTTTTAGTTACATGTAGATATCTGAATGAAAAAAAAACTTTTTTCTACTAATTGAATGTTTTAGTGAAAATTCTTGGTCACTGTATAAACTATTTAAACTTTGGTATAACCTTAAAATTATATGCGATTTTAACAAAAAATTATTTTTCTAAATTTACAGATAATTGGAAATTGAGGAAAGATAAGATTACTCTTGATATGTATACGATTAATTTACAACCTACGATTCATAAAAATGATTAATTTTTTATGTTTTTGAATTGACCTAAAAAATACAGTACATGAGACAAACTTTTAAAAATGTCCTATTTTTGATATTCACGATCAAGTATACTTAATTCTTATACCTTGTTCAGAAATAAAAAGTTCCGCTCAGAAACTTTAAATAATAATTTTTAGAGGACGAAAGATGTCTTCCTTTATTTTAAAGGATTTTATAAGGAAAACATATTTTCTCCTCTAAATTCAATTAAACATGTGAAATTAATTTATTAGGCTTTTTAGAAAGTTTAATTTATTAGAATGTTATATCTCTATACCTTTTTTTTATACCTTAATACCTTTATACATACTTTATATGATTACTTTTTGCTGAAAATTGATACTTTATTCAGAAAATAATTGTTATATAAAATCACAAAGCTTCGAAGAAGACTGAAAATTTCTGAAGATTTCAGATTGTGTTGTATTTTCTGCAATATTAGATTATATTATCGTGTATAATCAACATCTTTCAACAATTTACGTTTTTCTGATATGATAGTGTTTTTACCGGAAATTGAACAATTTTGAGTTTCACTCATGTGTTTTACACAAAGTCGATATAGATTTCAAAGAAGATTTACACTTTTGGAACAATTTTAGAATATGTTAACATTTTTCAACGGAAATCGTTTATTCCATAAAGAAATTACTTTTAAAGAAGATTCACAATTTTAAACCATTTTTTCAAAAGTAATAATAATATTCTTTGTAGGAAACTCTTAGTATATCAATAAAAAATAATTATATTTCAAATAATGTATACAATAATATATAATGTATAATAATACAATACAGTTATTTTAAACAGAAATCAATTTACTTCAAAAATTAAACTTACAATTTGAAACAACTTAAGGTACTATTAGTGCTTTTATCAAATATTAGTAATTTTTAACAAAAAAACCACGCGTTGCTTGTCTAAATATTGTAAAAAATATTATTTATTAATTCTGAAGTTAAGATATCAATTTTCATCAATTATTAAGAATATTGTCCTTGCTTTTGTTTTCTATTATTTTAGGGAAAAAGATACTATGAAACAAAACAAAAAATTGTATCAATATTAATTTTATATTTTAGTTTAAAAATCGCGTGAGAAAAAAAACTCGTGTTTGCTTTGTAGCTAAAAAAAAAGTTGGACGATAAAAAAGATTTTTTCAGATACTAAGGATCTATGCTGATGCTTCTTAAGTTGGAAGATTTGCGATTAGATGCTTGGAAGTTGAAAGCCTTCCAAGTTCAAATGTCTTCTATTACCACAATAATGTAACTTGCGTAATTTGAATTTGCATATTTTTAATTTGCATTCTACCAGCTTAAATATTTAATAATGCATGGCTGATAAATTTGAATATTTTCCATTTAAAGGATTTTTAAGACTTGCAAATTGAAAAAGATCGATTGGATTTTTCAAGTCAAAATATCAGTTCTCGTTTTTTTTGTAAGTATGAATTTTAAAAAAATCTATTTTTATCCTAATTATGATTTTTTAAATCCAACTGCGTAAATATTTCTGAATGTACAACATCAAGAGTCGTCAATAATGGTATACAGGTCAATTATTATGAGCAGTACACGATTATTATGCAAACATTTCACGAGAAAATTTTTGTCTGTGAAGAACATATAAAATATTGATGAAATATGCTTCGAGATATTTTCAAACAATTTGTTGACGCAAGCGGCATACATGTTTGTACAAAAAGAACATTTTAAATAATGTCACTTTCCTGCAGTTTAGAATACTTGGATCTGAAAAATGTACATTACTAAAACTTCCTTGTTTTTTAATATAATACATGTAAATTGAAATTATTCTCATGAATTTAGATTCTAAACATTGGAAAATTAACAAGTTTGCTTAGGAATACTTAAAATATTTAAAAAGTGACGTTATCCATGGAATAAAAAAGTAAAAGGTATGGTTTTTCAAAAGTCAAACTTGCATAATCTAAATCCCAACTAAATTTTCCTATATATTAATTTTTCAAGAAAAAAAAAGTTGATGTACCTAATAATTTCCACGAACTGTCTGCTATACTAGATCGGTTAGCCTTACGGAAAATTCCATAGTGCTGAATACCATATAGTGTGATAATTTTTAATTTTTAAGAGTGAATTTCTAAAAGTGAACAATTTTATTCAAATTAGAAATTATGAGAGATCGTCAAAGAATGATTTATTTTAACAATTAAAATTTCAGAGAATTAACAAATTATTTTTATTCACAAACTGTTATTTTTTTAAACTCTATTTTAATGAACTGCCATTCATTCCAAGTTATTGATAACAATGAATTTTTTTACTTGACACAATTTTGTCTTGTAATATAAAAAATCCTTTTTTTTAAATTAAAAAATCAGAACAATAAACAACTTCTATTTTGGAAAAGAAATTTAAATATATATTCTGATTTTCTGTATTTGTAAAAATTATCATCTTGTTTAAAAAAAAATCTAAATTCTTGTAAAAATATTCAAGGTTCTTCCATTTGCATATTTATTTTGCAAATTATGAAAGAAAAATTCGATGAAAAATCAGAAAAAAAATCTATAAAATATTTTGGAACAGCCAAAATATAGTACTTTATTTTAATTCATTCACGAAAAAATAGTTCGTTAGTTCTAAATTTTTTCAACATTGATTTTAACCTTTTTTTCAAAAGTAATCATAACTGAATAAAATACATAATTAATATATAATTTTATGGTGGTACGGTATTGACCAGTTATTTCTGAGTGAATAGTTTAACTCTGCTGGACTTAGAGTCCTTTTTTTTAGAACTTAAAAATAAAATGAATATTTAAAAATAATAATAATGATAGAAGACCATTAGACAAAAAAGAATTAACATCAAATTGTTAATGAATAGTATAAATCCAATTCTTTAATTTGGAAAAATCTACTTTTGTTCAAATATCTTACATAATCTGAGTTATTGCTCGACGAGTAATGCGCTCGACAATGCAGCCCGCACTCCTGAACAATAATTAACCTTACAATCACGTAAGTGCCTCTCCATCCTCAACCGGAATAGATGTTTCACAAAAAGTGGATAATTTCCACGATCGTCGGATAAATATGAGTACCTTTTATTTTGCGACCTTGAGTTTCATTTTAAAAAAATAAAAATTAATTAATAAATCATAAATAAATATGTAATTATCAAAAATTTTATTATAAACTTAAGATCCTCTCTAACTTAAATTATTCAATTATTTTTCCCCCTCTCTTTTTTCTATCTTGAAGTCTTTTAACTAATATTCAACACTTTCAACGCCTCTTTAATAATTTGTCATTCTTTTTAAATACCGTAAAACGGGGCTAAGCGGCGCGTGTGTTAGTTATAACGAATAAAAACTAGTGAAAAAAGTGACAAGCAAAAGTTTGTTGAAATTTGTGAAATGGGTCATATTTTCTAGAAAAACAAACGAACATTTTTTTTCCTTGATGATTACTCTGTTTTACATACTTAAATTTGAGATTAAGAAAAGTGACAAAATAAGCAGATTATTTAAAAACGCCATAAATTTGAATAACTCTTTCTGCTTTAAAATGATCTAAAAAATTATAAATAACTACTTTTTTATAAAGTTTTCCTTTGAAGCACTGTTTTTTCTTTTTTTTTATGAGAAAGCGACTTCGGCCATTCGTATTTTGAAAGATTCCAAGAGCTTTTGAAAAAGATTTAATTTTTTTTTAAAAAGATACTTAAAATACAAAAAAAAAATTGCAAATGTGTTTTTAAAAACTGTTCTAGAATTTCGGAAGAAAAAAGTTGGAAAAATTTGTTCGGACAAATTCTCATAAAAAATTACAAAAAACTAAAATCATTTTTAAAGAAACCTGAAAATAAATTGATAAAAAGAATAAAATTACTTTTTTTACGTCTGGAAAAATATATAATTTATAAATTTAGGTAAATAAGTTCTCTTACCTGAATTTATAAATTATAATATAAATTGAATACATCACAAGAAAAATTATACAAAAGTACAATTTTTATTTATTATTCGGACGACTTTTTTTCTTTCTTTATTGTTGTATTTTATTGCAGTTTTAATTTTCAAACAGAATTTACAAAAAAGTGCAACTACAAGAATCTATAGGAATTTACAGGAAGCCTTTTTTGAAAATGATCCAATTTCAATGTTCTAAACATTTGTCATCTTAAGTAAATAAAGAACAACTTCTTAACTGTAAAACCTGTGAATTCCTATAACTCCTTGTATTTTTACATTTTTGTAAATTCTGTTAGGAAATTAAAACAAAAATAAAATACAACAATATACAAAATAAGTACAAAATTCGTTCGAATAGTAGATAAAATGCAACATCATTCTTAATTCAATTTTTCAATATTTTCACTTTTGTGAAATATTGTATTGTGTAGGATTTGTAATCTTCTACAATAATAAACGTGAAATTAAGAGTGTTTTTATAGCGTCAAAGCCTTGTAAGTTTTTACAACAATTCGAAAAAACATTAATAATAAAATATTATACAAATTTTCAAATTGTAGAAAATACTTCATTGTTATTTTTTTTACTTTTCTACAAGAAAATACATTGTATTTTTTTGTTAAATTTTGTACATTTTTGTGCACGTTTTAACAAAGAATTACATTTGTAGAAATGTAATTTCTTGTAATTTTGATAGTGCCTATAAGGTTTTAGGCTATTTTTGAAGATTCCATGGGATTTTCAGAGGAATCATATATTTATAAATCATTTTCATATTGCAAAACATTATAATAAAAGTAAAATAATGCTTTACATTTATTTTTGATCATTTTTAATTTTTAAAATAAGAGAAATATCGGCTATTTTCCTTTTTTCACTTAACTTAATTTGTTGCAAATAACTTTTGGGTTACAGGATGACAAGGTTATGCAATAAAATTTTTATAATTTTGAAGAATATTTAAAATGTACTTCCAAAAATCGGTTATTTTGTGAAATAAAGACACTTTAAAAGTAATTAAAGTGTCACGTATTGACGTATATTCAACAATTTTCCATTATGACTCAATTTGAATGTGTTTAAAAAGTGCTTAAAATTCTGAAACTATAATGGGAAACGAGGAAAAAGAAGTAGTCAGGGACACGTCGCCGGATACCATTTAGACATATTTAATCGGAATTATTTTAACACGGAGCAAAGTAAAAATAATTGACAGATAGGATATTATTGGAGGACCTCCACTTAATAAAACCATGTCATTCAAAAAATTATTCCTAAACTTCTTTATGTATTTTAGAAATCTATTTATTTATACCTTAAAATTTATTTTTTATTATATTATATTTGAAGCATCACTGACTAATTTAAATTGCTTCTTGCACTGTATTGTCAAAAAAGCAAAAAACGTGCCTAGCCCCATTTTACGATATTCCAAAATATTGAAAAAACTGCATGTTGTTTTAAATTTTTTTAAATTTTATAATATTTTTTGAAATTTTCTCAGAACATCTAAAAAGCTTTCAAGGTGGTTCTAATTTTTCCTAATTTTTTTTTAAATGCTGCAAAATTGAAAAAAATTGCCTGAAAATCTTTCAGGCTCAATCAGGACAATTTTAGAAATCTTTTTAAATATTTTGGAATTAATTTTTCAAAATAAAAAATCATTTTTAATTTTCCTAGGAATCTGAAAAAATCTATTTTTAGACCATGGCTATATATACTGAAATTTCTGTACGAATAGCAGAATATTTTCGTTACACGTAGACGCTTCTTCCAAATGATTTGAAATCATTTCAAGTTCTAAATTAATTTTGAATCTATTCAAAATTTATAAAAACGTACTCGAATTTTTTCTAAAAATAATAAGTGTTCAATTTTTATTTATACAACAAAATACAATGTCTTAATTTACTAATTAATTTTTTTAATGAAGCCTTTAAAATTGTAACGTCCAAAGTCTAATTTTAGCTATTTGAAATTTAAACGAATATTTTAGATTGAAATTTTTTTAGAAATTTCAATAAAGGCTTCAATTATTGTGAATCTATAATTTTAAAGTTATTTAAAAATTGAAAATAATTTATGAAGTTTCAAATGGACGTCTACATATTTTGTTTAACTGCCAAGGCTTTCGAATTGCAACAGTTTAATTTTCAACGTTGAAATCTGGAAATTCTTAAATTTTTAACGGATTCAGAATCGTCCTGTAAAATTAATGATTGTTCACTTTTTAATACTAGAAGTACAATTTAATTTTATAAATCAATAATTAATTTATACTTATAGCTGATCAACTAAAAATGTCTTTTGTCCGAAAATTTTGTATTTCAAACGCCTTTAATTCTTAATTGTTTAGATCTTTAAAACTGCATTTTAAAATAAAATTCTTTAAATTGAAAATGTACGCTTAAAAATGAAAATCTAAAATGGGTAATTTTTATAGTAAAAGATTTTCGAATTACGCATTGCAAGCTGAATGATATCATTAATGAATAAGATAAAAATTCAACTAGTTATTTCAAAAATATTTCAAATCGAACTTGGACAGATTTTTCTTCGAAAAATTTGTTAAATTCCTGGTTTTTCCTGGTCCCAAAAAATTACCGGTCATTTCTCGATTTCCCGGTTCAGCGATAACCCTGAAATTCCTCTCCCGCTTTTAAATTACTTTTAAGCTATTTTAATCACTTTTAAACACTTGGCACCACTTTAACATTCACTTTTGATTTCCTCATTCAGGACCTCACAGTTTTCTATATTGTTTAAACAAAAACAAAAGCATGGTCTAAAATCGGGATCAAGATTTAAAAAAGCGTTATTTGTCGTGTGAATCTACCGGTTGACTGGAGGTATGACACCCACTACGACTCCCACTGAACCAAACTGAGTTACGTGTAATAATGAAAATGAGACTTGACGGGGACAACCGGTTTTGCATTACATACCAGCGATGTAAATTGTAAGACGATGCCTTAATCTCTCGTCACGTGTTCTTTATTAATACCGTATTATGTTAATTGCTCTCTTTCCATCAAGGCCTCTTCACTTCACTTTACATTTTTTTGCAAACGTATAACACATGGGTCGAAGAATAGCAAACAAAGTAAAGAAATGATAATGTCTACTCACGTGGCAGCTAAGCATAATAGAGTGTAGATAAAAATTTTATTGGATGAATTAAGCATATCGAAGCTGCTTTCATTCGGTACATTGCTTGATTGACTTAAATTACTTCTTAATTTATTCATTGGATTTTTTATTCTCTCGGTAGGTTTTGTATTCTCGTTGAATTTCCTTTTAATTTAAATAATAATTAAATGAAAATACCAAAAAGTCTTTGAAAAGCTGTAACAAATATTTTCAAATTTTAAGTGTTTATAAAATTTTCCGCTCTCAAATTGAAGCATTTCTTTTTTAATATCATACCATTAAGCCATTTCTCGTTCGGAACAGGCGTGACTCACTCGGTTAGGAAGGGATTAATGTGTGGGAGGGGTATAGATTTTTAGACTGATCTAGAATTTCCGTGTTATTTATTTAAATAACACGTTCTTTCCGCAAAACTGCTCCGACCCAGGTTGCTGATCAATCTCTTGAGCCATCACCCCAAGTGAAGAGCCTCAGAAAATCATCATGTGTCATTCACTCTACTCACATTCTTTTTATAAACTATTTCTCGCCACACTTTTATGTCCTGGCATACCTCTCTAGCTTCCTTCATGTCCATACATTTTCTCATGCAATCTCCTGCATTCAGTGGCTTCATATGTCTCTTCGAATTAGGGTCTACATTCTAACCATTCTTTTATTCTACCAACATTCCCTAACTATCATAACGAATTTCTTTCACAAATGTCAACTAGTGTCTCCTCTACACCACATTCTTCGAGAATTATGATGAAAGCTAATTCAGTTCGAAAGAAATTTTGTGAGTGAATTTTGTTCATTTCTATTCATTTTTTCCTTAACAACAACGCTCATATTTCTGTTATAATTTTTGTTCATAAAAGATCCCATTTTTCGCAACTTCTTGTACTTATGTGAAACATCATGATTATAGGGTGCCACAGTGGTCTGGAAAAGGAATTTACTGTTTATAATCGCCTATGGGTCGTATTTCTTTACCGATTTTAAAGTTTTATTTTTATTTTCAGCATTAAATTTCTGAGAGAACAGTGGTTTGCGATTTGTTTTTTTTTTTACAGAGCAACAATATATGAACAAAGTGAAACAATTGGCCATTTCAGCTTTGTGAATTTTTATCTCAAGAAAAAATACAGAAAGAAAATCACTATTAGCTGGAATTATTACACCTGAACTCAAAGAACAAAAATAATTATAATAATATTCAATTTAATCATTATGAACAATTTTGATAAACAAAGTATTACAAATGTTTTTTCCATAGAAAAATTGGTTCGTTTCATACTAGTTACTAATATTATACATAATTTCTAATTAACATAAGACATAATTTGTGGAAAAATTAGCGTAAATTGATATTTATTGTTTTTATAAACATTCCCTGGTGGAAAAAATCTTACAAAAAAGTTCAAAAAACTAAAATTACATGAAACTTTTTTCTATTATTGAGACAAATTTTGTACTTTTTTTTGTATTTTTTTTTGTATAGAGTTGTATTTTATTGTAGTTTACATTTCCACAAGAATCTACAGGAATGAACAGGTTTTGAAGCCAAAAAGTTGTTCTTTTCCAACCTAGGATGACAAATATTTACAATATTGCAATAAGACAATAATGAATAATCGTTATTAAAAACACGAAAAACCATACGCTTGAAGTTTTTTTTTCAAATATGTAGCAATCGATTGGACACCATATATGTTATTTAAAATCATCTCATTCCAATGCTCTCAATATTTGTCATCCTAGGTCGAAAAAGAACAACTTTTTGACTGTTAATAAAAAATGAATAATTGAGAAAGAATCGATTACGGTTATTGAAAATAATATTCGAACTCTCGAAAATAAATTTTTTTCATTTGAAGTTACAAAAACTAAATCGCAAATAAAAACACCCAAAGTGGAATACTTTCGAATTTTAAACTTTATTCAAACACTCAATAATTTTCGCGTATAAAATGAAAGCTTTTGAAACTTTCTAATTTGAATTCGTTCAATTAAAAAGAGAATCTATACAAAAAATGAGAAAAAAGTAATAACTGACGGCAATATTCGGAAAAATCCTTATTGCACTTGCATGGGGTATTTCTTGAGACACCATGAAAGGGGCTCAGGGAAGCTGAAATCAAAAATTAATTATGGATTTGCATTTATCATCGATTTTCATCCTTGGACAAAAATTAAAAAAACGTTTTTTTGGATCCTTACGAAATGGAGGGGCGGGGGGTATGTCAAACAAATGCGCAACTTTTGTTTTTTGTGCCACCCTAATCTTGATATCAGTGAAAACGAGGGTGATCCAAATTTATACCTGTGAAAATCCGTGTTTCAATTTTCGGTGCTCCACCTCCCCCCCCATTTGTTCGTTTTGTGGATAAAGAAACTCTATATTTTTTTTCTGAATCGTTCAATATAAACCATACTCCCGCGCTTTTGAAATGAACACAGGGCTTTATATGGGAAAAGCTCGGTTTTCGATAAAAAAAAAGAAGTATGTTGACCAGAAAATTCGCCAAAAATGCAAAAGAGCAGTTATATGTAAAATTCATGCTAAACAAGGTATTTTTTGGAACTTTTTCAACATGAATTATTTTTATTCGGTGAGTGACAGGTTTTCAAGTATTTTTCTAACTAATTTTGAATTGTTTCAAGAATTATTATTTGTTAAACAATTTTTGTTTCGCCTTCAAGTCCTGAAAAAATATTATTTTTCGAGATAAATGATACAGTTGATGAATTTCAAGAATAGTAATTCTAACTTCACATATTTGGTAATTATTTAAATAATTTTTTTCCGCTGTGAATCTTGAAAAGTTACTACTTTCTGGAATCAATAGGGCAGTTAATGAATGCTGAGAATGATATTTTGTGTGAAACACAGCATACAATTATTTAAATAATTTTCATTTATATGAACAGTATTTTTCTTCTATGAATCTTGAAAATTTACTATTTTATGGTACTAGTGATGCAATTGATGAATGTTGAAAAAAAAATGTAATTACAAAATTTTAACTGTCTTTTACAAATAATATCTCTGAAACTTGATAACCTGACACATTAGATTCAGAAAATAATAACTCACGATTTACAGGATAAAAATTGTTTAAATAATTGTCATATATCCTGAACAAAAAATTTTACTTTTAAAATTGAATAATTGCTGGTATTATTAACTTCAGAATTTTTTTTCTACAATTACGAGGGGAAAATTGTTTAAATAATTACAAAATATTTTAAGTTAGTAAAAGTATTCTTGAAACTTATCATTTGTTTCACGCGAGAAAAAAACAGGCGAGTAAAAATGATTAAACAAATAATAATTGTTTTAAAAAATTGAAAATTAGTTAGGTACAAGATACTTGGAAACTTGTGAATTATCAAATATAAATAATTAATTTAGCACATTTTCTTTAATACCGTTTTTGGCATGAATTATACATAAAACCGATTATTTGCATTTTTTGGGGTATTTTCCGGGCACAATACAAGGGGATTGAGGGCGTTAAAATGAAAATTTATTGAGTGGAAATTATTCCTTGAACATTCCATAAGAGGTTACCGAACTTGTGTATAAAAATGTTTATAAAATGAACAATTATTAAAAAAAGGTTTGTGAACTTGTGTATGAAAATGTTTATAAAATGAACAATTATTATTGCTTGATAAATTATCATAAGCAAAGGATTTTTCCGCGTTACTTACAGTTGATTTCCGGTAGAAAATTGACGAAAATCTGCATTTGTTTATCAAATTTATTTGAACAACTATAAATTGTTATTAGTTATTTGAAAATCGTGCACGTAATTTATTGCCGACAAATTTTTGAATAATTTTTAATAAAGGAACGAAGTGTTTACAACGTGAAATGTCCAAGATATGCATTTTTTTTATTAAACTTGTTTGTAACATTGACAATTACTTTGGATTTAGAGAAAAAATGAGAAACTAAGCATTGTTTCATATATATGTTGAACAAAAAATTGAAAAATGAAGTCTTCAAATATTTTTAATCTTGAAGCAGCAGTCTCACTCGTCAAATTGTTAATATAAAAATACTTTTTTCATGTTAACCCTTCTGAATATTATTCCTAAAGAATTTCTTCACTGATATCATGATGTTTTACATTTGTATAAATAGTTGAAAAAATGGGATCGTTTATAATGAAAGAATTTAGAAAATATCAACTTTGTTGTTAAGTAAAAAATAAAGAAAAATTAAAGACTGAAAAACAATTTGAAAATTGACTCACAAAACTCGTAAAAATGGGATAAGCTTTCATTTTTTTCAATGCTCAAATCGGATCAAAATTAAGGACTTAATTATACTCTGTTCAGCGAGAGCAGTTTTTTCAGTAAAGGACGGAGTAAATCCTAATGTGCTCCTATCCGGACAATCGGCCGTGAAATTTAAGAGAGGCTATACATTTCGAAGGAAAGGATTACTTTAAAGCGGAAACTTGAAAATCAGTAAACCACGCTCTCGCTGAAAAGAGTTTAGACTAATTTACCCAAATCAAAGCCATAATTTACCATAAATTAACAAAAATTCCCGGAAATTTCGAAAATTTTTGAATACTCTGAATTTCCGTAAATTTCCACTAATTTCAAAATTTCTAAAAAATGTCAATTATACATAAATTCTCAATTTATGATAAATTTCGACAAATGCAGAAAATTTCGGTAGTTGATACATTTTTGCCATAAATTTTTAACAAATTAAGAATTTTCTTCATTAATCTGAAAATGAAATTGTCAACATTGTTTATGACGCTATAACTTGAAAGTAGTTAATTGTAAAAAAAATGTTTGAAGGGAAGAAAGCATTGTCTTTGCCTCAACAAACAATAAAATCTATTTTATCTCGATTTAAATTTTCTTTCTGGATGGAGCACATTTTGAAAACATACGATGCTTGGATATAAGACATTTCGGAAAGTAACCCATTGTTCAGCATCGTTTTTTCATCAATATAATTTTTTTGACACGCAAATACGTTTATTGTATGTCATATCTTACTAAAATGATGGACACGGTAGAAAGCAACATTTTTTGAAAAATGGATACAAGAAATTTTAAATTTGAATACTTTTAAGTTAATGAAGTGAAAAATTGTACAATTTAAATATTTTCACAAATTGTATTATTCACAAATAGAATAATTAAAAATGCACATTTTTTAAATGGCTATGTTCACAACATAATTTAAAGTCTTAAATTTAAGAAGTTTTGTATCTGAACATTTTAAAAATTACAATTTGAAACTACTAAGCCTCGTGTGATTTATTATTATTCATTAAATTAATTTTTGAATTCAATTATAAATGTTCTTGATTAAATTGTATAATTTAAAACACTTCAATGGAAACTGATGCTTTTGAAAATAAAAATAAAATTGACCAATTTATTATATGTATGTGAATTTAAAATACCTCTATTAAAGGTCTGCAATTATTTTGAGGTGTAAAAGTTTGAAAAAGCTCTTAATTTTCAATTTCACATCAAAAATCACAAATTTGGAAAATAAATGTGATATTGTTAGAAATAGAACAGTTTTAGATTTAAAGGGTATGGATTTTAATAATTGAAAAATGGAAAATCCATGATAATTATTATTAATTATTATTAATAATAATATTGTTATTTCATCAAAATAAAATTTCTTAAGGAAAACCGTTCAGCGAAAAATTGATTCATTTTAACTAATTATAAGTTACTTATTATGTTGAATTCCTATATTTCAGTATCACCATCTCGTGTCAACACTTTTCCGAATTTTTCATTTATTGAAAATCTATTTACACTAAAAATTTAAAGAATACGAATTAAGTAATTTGTAGTCACTGCCATTCTTAATTTTTAAATCCTATAATGAGGACAAAGCTTGTATAGTATATTTTTATGTAAAAGATTGAAAGGAAGATACTGTTAACACGGTTTGAAATTTTAACGACTTTGGAAATCCATAAAGCTAACCATAAATTCTAGTTTCCCGCCGATTATAGTCATATCACGTTATATATGAAACTTGGTCGAGATTTGTAGATGTTTCAGCAAAAATTGCGAATTTCGCTTTTCCGACGGAATACCGCATCAAACGAATCCAACCTTATCGATTATATAGCAAAATACTAACACCAGCCCACATACTCGTCAAGAATTCAGATGCGGGTTCGCAAAAAAAAAATCTGCTTCAATTTTTACGAGTCCCACAGTTCCCGTTTCGCTGCTTACAAAAGGTTTCCAAGTTTTCAAGCTGCACCTTTCCATTCTTTCCTCAAATGTGATTTCACAATTCAGAAGTTTTGATAATGTGAAATTTATTCTGGAAGATCTGAATAAGCTCTTTACTGCCTCTATCGCGAATATTATTTCAGTCAGGGATTTTTCACTCTCTGTTCAGCAAAACTTATGACTTACTGTCGGAAAATTGATAATATTGAACCACAAGATTTAAAAAAAAGTTCATTGTTCACAATCGAGAGAAAAATTTTCTTTGAGTTTAATCCAGCAGAGTCTAGAAAATTGGAAGATCATTTCTTTTTTTTTTTTAATCCTTAAAGTACTTTTCGCTCGAACTTCACTTCTCAAATCCGGAATAAAGACCAGAACATAAAAATTGGATCGTCCTCGTAAGACTCTTCGATTTTTCTTCCCTTGAGCACTTCCCTTTAGGAACATGACCTTCTCACAAATAAAAACTGTCAGGATTTCTCTGTTCGCCTAAGTTGTGAAAGTAGAATAAAAAGTAAAATCGACTGAGCGGAAAGAGCTCATTGCAGGAGGATGAAGAGATTTCCGTTTTCTTAATAGGGCAACTAAAAAGTTTGAGGTAAAAATAAAGAGGTTGTGCAAAATGCTGATGATATAAGATAGGTGAAAATAATATATAATCAAAGAAAAACTAAAATATTTCCATGAAATCTCAACTTACTCAGCACATTTTCTAGCATTTCTATTTTGCATTTCTCATTATTCCAATTCGATACTCTATCCTATTTTCCATCTAATGACCCTATCAACTAAAAGGATCTAAAATGTTTTCATCCTCACCCCTCATCTTCCTCGCGATCATTTTCCTCGTCAGCCATATTTCCTTTCTCGAGTCAAGACCAAAATTTTGAAAATTAAGAAATTGTCAACTAAGCACTATTTTTTAGGAAAATCAATCACTGGGTAATAAAAATTGTTTTCTTTTTTCAGGACTGTGTGCCCTTAGATTGGCCAGAAGGCACTGGTAACTAGAAACAGCCTAAGGCTTCAAGAAGCCTTTGCTCCTCTATATTTTTAATGCTCTAATGTCATTATCGTCGGGGATAGTCGAGTATGCAGGGAAAAAGAGGGACAGATTTTGTGCATAGATTTCCACTAGGCTTCTTCACGGAGGCCGTCCTGATTTCATTTTCCAATAAATATTCTTTTCTCTTGATATTCTGTGGATTGATAGAGGTATTTCCTACCAATTTCCAAACGAGAAAGACGAATTTTCAACAAAATATATGAATTTTTAACCAAATAGTTGAATTTTCAAATCTAAGAATTATAAGTTTTCAAATAAAATGGAATAGTTCAATTTTCAGTTGAAAAAAAAATTGTCAGCAAAAAAAAAAAAAATTCAGCCAGTTGAATGCACCGAAAAGGACGAATTTTTAACAAAATAGTGGAATTCTCAACCAAAAAATGATTACAAAAAAACAGTTGATTTTCTGCTCAAAAAGACGAATCTTCAACAAATGAGTTATATTTTCAAGCTAACGAGCCGAATTTTTTAGCAAACAGTTGACTTTTAAACCGGGTAAGATGAATTTTTAACCGGAAAGTTAATTTTTAATCAAAAAAGGTGAATTTTAAGGCCATTAGTCGAATTTTCAACTAAAAGGATATGTTTTCAGCAAAAAATGGAATCGTTAAAATTTTAAACCAACAGGTGAATCTTGAAGGAAACGAATTTTTAACAAAGGAGCTCAACTTTCAATAAAGTAGTTGAATTTTCAACCAAAAGAGATGAATTTTTAATCAAGTAGTTAAATTATCAACCAAAATGATGAACTTTCCACCAAGAAGAATCATGTTCCACCAAAGAAGACGGATTTCGAAAAATACATGAATTTTCATCATAATTCTTGAACTTTGGAGCCAAAGAGACAAATTACCCACAAACCAGCTAATTTTTCAATCTGAAAATATTATTTTCCAATAAAAAAGTCAATTTTATACCAAACAGATAATTTTCAAATACATGGTCTAATTTTTATTTAAATAGTTTAATTTTCTTACAAATTAGTTGAATTTTTTACTAAGAATATGAACTTTCAGCAAAAAAATTAATTAACAACCAAATAATTGAGTTTTGCACTGAAATTATCGATATTTAACCAAAAAAGATTTTAATTTGGAATAAAAAACAGTTGAGTTCAATAAAAAGACGAATTTTCAACAGAATAGTTGAATCCTTAACCAAAACAGGTAAATTTTCAATCAAGGAGATCAATGTTCTGCCAAAAAAGAAAGATCAATAAAAACATGAATTTTCAACAAAATTGTTGCATTTTTAAGCAAAAAAAAAACGAATTATGTACAAAACAGTTGAATTTTCAACCCGAAAATATACATTTCCGACAAAAAATTTAATTTACGACCAAAAAGTTAAATTTTCAACTGCAAGTATCAATATTCTACTAAAAAAGATTTTAATTAGAAATCAAAAACAGTAACATGAATTTTCAACTAAACTAGTTGAATACTCAACGAAAAAAGATAAATTCTAAAACTAAGAAGTTGCATTTTTAAATGAAAAAGATGAATTTTCAACCAGAAAGAACAATTTTCCACCAAAAAGGGCAATTTCCAACAAAATATATGAATTTTCAACCAAATAGTTCCATTTTTAACCAAAAATTATTTATTTTCAATAAAAACTACCAATTTCCTACCAAAAAAAGCGAATTTTGAACAAAATACATCAATTTTCTAACAAAATAGTTGAATAATCATCCAAAAAAGATGAATATTCATTACTTTTAGACCACCCTACTTGATATTTTCCTTCAGAATTGAGAAATTTAAAATAGACTTCAGTGAACATGTGATCTTTGTTGTTTATCCCAATCGATCTATCTGTATTCATAAAACTATTTAAAAAGAATGAAAAGTAAGCAATCGCTATTCACCGTTTGCGAATGATAGCATTTCCCATGTTTGTGTCCAACAAATGAAAATAAAATATTGTAATTTCATAGCTTTTGCATTTTTCAAACAAAAATAGTAATATTTTTTCATTAAAGTGAGTATTTTTCGAAAGTAAACAAACTTTTAAATTATCAAGGAAGTATAATTGCATGTCTACTTTCCTCATAATCCAACTTTTTTGAATACATTAACTCCAGGAAGAGCTTGATGGAAAATAACGAATGCATTTTAAATGTCCGGCACGGAAACAATAAACAGTCATACTTGTACTTTTATGACGAGAAATGAGACTATAAACTGCGTCGTAACTTAATAATGTATTATTAGGTGATCTCTTTCAAGGACGTGCAATGTTTCCCTGCATCAGAATAAAAATCATCGGTGCAAGATAAAAAATTAATGATTTGGAAAATGTAATAATCCAAATAGATCGGTTCAGAATCAACCACAAATACTTTAATTTTATGTGGAATAAACTATAAACAGACAGTGATAATAAAGTTTTCACAAAAGCATAAAAAAAATAAGTTGATAGTAAATTATCAGTTGTGGCAGGTAAATAATTACAATTGTTGAAGTTGCATAAACAGATAAACGTTTTTCGAGTTCAGGTTAATTTATGCGACGCTATTTATAGCAAGCTTCAATTTTTTACATATGTACTCAGCAAAAAAAAGTCCCGCTGAAAAGTAATACTGGGTATGAGACAATCCTGAACAATTTTTGAAAATACAAGTAGAGGCAAAAGTACAGAAAAAGTTCATTTTTTTCGTAATTTTCACAAGTGCTGATGGGACTGATGTCCAAAAAATTGGAAAAACCCCACTTAATTAAAATTTTTGTTTTTTAAATCCTATATAATTATTGGGACAATAGTACTACATAAGTTCCGTTTTCTTCTTTTCAAAATGTTCACAAGTGCTGATGAGATATGCATATTATATATTGAAAAAAAAATTCTGCTGAAATAGGAATAAAGTACCAAAAAAGTCCAAAATATGTCCCATTCCACTAGAACTCTTTTAGGAAAAAATTACCGAGCAAGTCACACTTCATTCTTTTTCAATGTTTACAATTCCTAAATTAATTTTTGGGAAAATAGTACTAGATAGGTTCTATTTTATCTTTTTCAACATTTTTACAAGTGCTGATTATATTCCAAAAAGGTAATGCTGAAATAGGTCTAAAGTGTCAAAAAAGTTCCAAATATGTCCCGTTTCATCAGGACTTTCTTAGGACAGAAATACCGGAAAAATCCTACTTCGTTTTTTTTTAAATTATTATTATTATTAATAATATTATTTAGGACTTGTAAGATTGAAAAAAAATTAAATTAGACTTTTCCGGTACGCTTGTCCTCAAAAAGTCTTGCTAAAAAAGGTGGGACTTTTCCATCACTCATGAAACCTTTTCAAAATGTATGTATTTTGCGCATTTTTATAACTTTAGTTGAATTCCAGCAGGACTTTTTTGGGACACAAATCCCATCAACACTTGCAAAAATGTCGAAAAAAATGGAATTTTTCTAGTTCTTTTGTCCTTATTTCTACTTGATATTTTTTTTTTAAATTTGGTACTTAAATACCAAAATGTTGAAAATTAAATCTACAACTAATCCTTTTTATTAAGAAAAATCACAGAAAACGTTATGCGAATTGGGAAAACTTTGTGCTTTCTAATACTGTTTCGCGGTTAAGTTTAAGCTTTCAAATTATCCAATAAACTATTCTAAATAGTATACGTGGTTTATAATAGTGCTTTTTCCTAGAATGTAAATTAATGTTTTTGATTTCAAAAAAATTAGATTTTACAGAAGATTCCAAACTTTTGATAGTTTTAGATTATGTTAGCGTTTTACATTAAAAATTGGTATTTGAATAATATTTTCAATTTTTGAACAATTTAAGGTTATGTTAGCGTTTTATACAAAAAATTGGTATATAAAAACAAAAATCATTATAATCTAAACAAAATTTAGAATCTTTTAAGAATTTTGGATCATGTTAGTGTTCTTCGTAGGAAACTGGTATTATGAATTTGAAAAAAAAATTAAGAAGATTCACAACATTTGACAAACTTATAATGTGTAATGTTAGCTTTTCAACCTGAAAATTGGTATTTTCAAAAAAAATTGTTATAATTTGAAGAAGATTTAGACTCTTCAGTAATTCTGGATTATGTCAGAGTTTTATGTCCAAAATTGGTATTTTCGATGAAAAAAAACTGGATTTCTAAGGAAATTCATAACTTTTTAAACAATTTTTGGTCATGTTAGCGTTTTACAACAAAAATTGATGTCGCAAAACAAAAATCATATTAATATGAACAAGATTTGAAATTTTAGAATAGTTTCAGGATGTTTTAGCATTTTTTCGCAGAAAAAGTCATTTTAAACAAAAATCTTTAGATTCATGTTAAGATATCTTAGTGGTTTTTGTCGGAAACTGTTGGTATTTTTAATGAAAAGTTATTAGATTTCAAAGACTATTTAAAATTTTTAAACCATTATTGGTTCAGTTAGAGTTTTCCATCAATAATTTGCATTTAAAAAAAAAACTCATTAGACTTTCATCAAGATATAGAATATTTAGGCAAAAAAAAATTGTATTTCAATAAAGATTTACAACGCTTCAACTATTTAAGATTATGTTAGCATTAAAAGAAGATTTACAGCCTCATTCAATTTTTGGTAACGTTATGTTAGTGTTTTTCATCTGAAATTGCTATTGTTTTTGGGGTCCATAATTACAAATTTGGAATCAAATTGTTGAAATATTAAAAATTCAAAATGACGTTCACAATATGGCGGACAAAAAATTAAAAAATAAGTCCTGTGGCTTGAAAACAGGTTCCCGGGAGTTTTGTGGGACACTGATTACAAATCTGAAGTCAAAATTTCAAAATTCAAAATGCTGGATCCAATATGAAAAACCAAAAAAATAAAAAATTGGTCCCGTAGCCACATTGGATCCACTATTTTGAAATTTGACTCCAATTTCGTAATCAGCGACCCAAAAATACCCTGAGAACCCATTTTGAAGCCACGAGACCAATTTTTCAATGTTTAGGCCACGATATTCGATCCGCCATTTTGAATGTAGGAATTTTCACTTCAGATTCATTACACAACCACACAAAAAAAATGTTTTTTCAGGTCTGGAGGTCACACCATGTTTACTATATATTTTTGGGGTCGCTGAATCCGAATGCGAGGTCCAAAGAAGCCCAACACGTCAGGGTCTGATATAACCTTAAAAACCCTCATAAAGAATCTTTTTTTGGGTTTGGAGGTCTGACCATGTTTACTACATGTTTTTGGGGTTGCTGAATCCGAATCCGAATCCGAAGTCCAAAAAACCCCAGCGCGTCAGGGTCCGGTATAACCTTAAAAAACCTCATGAAAAATCTTTTTTTGGGTCTGGAGGTCAGAACATGTTTACTATATGTTTTTGGGGTCGCTGAATCCGAATCCAAGGCCCAAAAAACCTCAACACGTCAGGGTTCTGACACAACTTCAAAAAACCTCATAAAAATCTTTTTCAGGTCTGGAGGTCATACCATGTTTACTATATGTTTTTAGGGTCGCTGATTCCGGATCCGTAGTCTGAAAAAACTCCAGCACGTCAGGTTTTTTAATTTTCAAAGAAACTCGTGAAATTTATTCATCCGACTTACATGTGTCTGCATCCACGGCACCTCCTTGCGGTGACGGCATGGCAGGCGCACGTAAGCTTTTTACGATGTAGAGAGTCGGATCCTCAGGATTCGGATTCAGCGACACCGAAAACATATAATAAACATGGTAGGACCTCCAGACCCGCAAAAATATTTTGTATGAGTTTTTTGAGGTTATGTCAGAACTTTGATGTGCTGGGCTTCTTTAGCCCTCGGATTCGGATTCAGCGACCCCAAAAACATATAGTAAACATGGTCTGACCTCCAGACCCGGTAAATAATTTTTTGGGGGCCTGTGTTATCAGCGACCCAAAAAAACCTCTTAAATTCATTTTGAAGCCACAGGACTTACTTTTAGATTTTATGGCCGCCATATTGAATCTGTTATTATGAATTTTGAAATTTTGACTTCAGATTCGTAATCAGCGACACAAAGAAGTAAAAAGGCTGTATTTTTTCACGTTATTCATTCCTAAAATTCATTCCGTCAAATAACAAAATGTTTTTAATGTTTCTCAACGGGACTGTCAAGGTAAATATCGTCAAACATGGTCGCTTCTTTGTAATGCAATCAAGTTATCTAATAAGAGCATTATGCCTAATTTGTCATATTGGACAAAACCCGGTTTTTTACCCCACCAGCCACAGGCTGGTTTGCATCCAAGTGCATGATGGAGGAACCTACTGAAGGTGGGATCCGAACCACCAAAACCTCGGTAAAAGTACATCAAAAAATTTCTATATATACCGGCCTAAGGTATCGAACCCCAGACCTCTAACGTTAAGTCCGAGCGCCTAACTATTATTCACGCCTAATTATTATTATTGACTCTTTCCTAATATTTTAATATTAATTTATCGGTACAAGGTAATTTATTGCATAATATAATTTTTCTGTTACCCTGGAGTATGTAATTTTCCCTTTTGTATGCACATTGAAATTGAGATATATAAAGTTCTCTGTGAGCCTTTTATTTTTCAAATCGGTCTTTGTCCCGGGCAATTATAGTGGCGATCAGCTAGAATACTCACTGACGCCTAATTGGCCATTGTTTCGATGTATTGTTCCTATATAAATACAAAGAAAATACTCCGATGACACGGCCTCGTTTCAAAACAAAACGATGCAATCGCCGTGGCTATGCAGTTTACTTGTCACCGGATATTTGCTGATATTTCTATCTAGTCTGCCGCAAAAAGAAATTTCACAAAAATTTGATTTCGTGAAACTCGTGATTCACAAATATTGATCACTGTCAAGGGTTAAGCTAGGGTGACCAGATGGGTGGCACCAAAAACCGGGACACGCAGAAATTTTTCATGTTACCCCTAAAAAAAAACAACAAGGTCACCAAAAAATTGTTTATAGGCACATTACATTAAAGGCACAAATATTCATTGTATAATAGCTATACTTTTATTCCAAACTGCAGAATTAACAATAATTGATCTCTTAATAATTGAATCTTAATAATTAATATCTTTTTTGCGCTCAATACATTTATATGATTTTTACGAAAAACCGGGACATTTCAATTGAAAACCGGAACGCCCCAACTTGACGTCGAAAACATAAGGAACCTCAAAACTAAAATGTCCAATACAAAAATTTTCAAACTTTTTAATATACAAAACTTTTAGCAATATCTAATCACATCTTTGACTTCCAACCTTTAACCTTTAACCCCTAACCTCTCGTCATAGACCTTTGACCTCTAGCTTTTTGAACTTTGGTCTCTTAGGGGCCGTCCATAAAATACACTACTAATTTTTTGTCTGGGGGGGGGGGGGGTACGCCAAAAACTGCGGCTGGTAACAAGAACAGGGGAGGGGTCAATGAAAGTAACGCTAAAAACTTTCAAAATCAGTTTCATATATTAGACTTCACACTTTTTTCCTTGTTCCCCTCTTTTCCGCTTTTTAAAAAACAATTCATTTTTTCGCTGTTCTCAATAAACCTCCCCTTTACCCTTTCTCTCGTCTTTTTCAGTTGAACGCAAATTTTAATTATATAATGCAACAAGAAAATCTAACTATTTTGGTCGAAGAGACTACTAATATATCTTTAGTTCGGAATTCATCTAGTTTATTAAAAATTCCATTACTTAGTTTAAAATTTGAATATTAGGTTAAAAATTCAACCATTTCTTAAGAGGCCATTTTTTAAAATAGAAAATTCAACTACTTTGTTTGAAGTTAAACTACCTTGTTAAATTTTTTTTTTTTTTTTTTGGTTCAAGATTAATCTCTTTGATTGAAAATTCATCTATTCTATTTTTAGTAAATTGAGCATATTGTTTCAGAAATCATCTTTTGGAGTTTGAAGTTGAACATTAATTCTTTGTTGATGTTGAAGATTCATCATTTTAGTAGTGAATTCATCTCTTTAGTTGAAAATTGAACTGTTCCATTTTTAGAAAACTAATCATCTTGGTTAAAAGACACCTTTTGGGTTGAATGTTTAAAATGTTTAAAAAATGTTTTAAAAAATTAATTTTATTGTTGTTGAAAATTCGACCTTTTATAGGAAATTCATCTCTTCGGTTAAAAATGCAACTAGTTTCATCAAATTTCGTAAATTCTACGGTTGAGAATTTTTTTTTCAACTAAAAATGTAACTGCTCCATTTTTCATTGAAAATTTATATATTTAATTAAAAATTCGCCTTATTGGTCGGAAATTATTGTTTTTCGTTCAAAATGCAATATTTTTGATTAAAAATGCAACCGCTTGATTGAAAATTCATATTTTTGGTTCCAAAATTCAACTATTTAGTTGAAAATTCGTCTTTTGGGCTTAGAAATGCAACTATTTCGTTGAAAGTGAACGTTTTTTTTATTGAAAATTCAACTATTTGTTCAAAAATTGAACTATTTTCATAAAAATTGAACTATTTGTTAGAAAACGATGTTTTCCGTTAAAAAATCAAATTTTCTAATTGAAATATTAACTGCCTTGTAGATAATTCATGTTTTTGGATTCGTAATTCAACAATCATATTGAAAATTGATGCATTTTGTTGCGAATTTCTTTTTTTCTTTTTAGGAAAACATTAACATTCTTGATGAAAAATTCATCTTCTTGGTGAAAAATGTAACTTTTCCATTTTTACAAAACTAATAAGCTTGATTAAAAATCATCTTTTGGGTTAAATGTTCAAAATTCATTTTTTTTTTGAAGATTCATCATTTTGATAGATAATTTATCTCTTTGGTTGAAAAGTTAACCATTTTTATTGAATATTCGTTTTTTTGTTCGAGAATGATTCTTTTTGATTAAAAATGCAACCTTTTTGGTTAAACATTCAACCGCTTCATGGACCATTCATATTTTTGATACAAAAATTCAACTGTTCAGTTGAAAATTCGTCTTTTTGGCTTGAAACTTAAACTATTTGTTTAAAAGTGAACTCTTTTTGTTGAAGATTTTACCATTTGTTTAAAAATTAATCTATTTTTAAGCGAATTAAACTATTTTGTAGAAAATGATCTTTTTCGTTGAAAAATCAACTGTCTCGTAGATAATTCGGGTCTTTTAGTAAAACATTAACATTCTTGTTGGAAAATTCACCTCTTCTGTTGATTTAACTGTTTAGTTAAAAATTCATCTTTTTGGTTGAGGATTCAATTATTTGGTCAAAAATTAGTCTTTTTTATTGAACTGAACTTGTTGAATGAAAGTTCGTTTCTTGAACTGAAAATTTGACAATTTCATTTTTGGTTTAAAAAAATGTATCTATTTAGATTAAAACTGATCTTTCTTATTTATAAATTCATCTGTTTGGTCGAGGATTCAACTATTTTGTTGAAAATTTGTTGTTTATTTTAATTCGACTGGTTGAAAATTCTTTTTTTGTAGCAGGAAATACATCTTTAATGGTAAAAAAAACTCATCTTTCTTGATTGACAATGAACTTTTTTGTTGAAAATTTAAGTTTCTCCTAGAAAAAAAACTCGTATTTTAGGCTTGAAAATTAAACGGTTTTTGATTCAATTTAAATCTATTTTGTTTTAAAATTTGAACATTGGTTGAAAAATCTTCCTTGTAGATTTAAATTTCGGCTATTTCGATAAAGTCAAGCTTTTTTGGTCAAAAATTCATATTTTCTGGTAGAAAAGTCATCCTTGTTGGTTTAATCATCAAAAATACATGAAAACTTTATTTTAAAATTTTTTCTTCAGGATGTAATTTAAGCAATAAGCAACGTAAAAGCAAAAAAAGGATGAAAGCGATGCTTAATTTTGGATTTTGGAAAATCCAAAGAATTTGTAAATGTTGTAAACAGACAGGTAAAAATAGCTCCTCTTTTGCAATTCTTCAAACTATCTTTGTAAACAAATACACAATTCGACAATGTATGAATGAATAGCGCTCAATTTTTTGGCAGAATAAACTGGAAATGTCTTTTGAATTACTTCGTGTTGCTAGTGACTTTTTGCTGTTAAATTCCTCAAATCAACGATAACTGTCAATTATTTAAACAATTTCTATTGATAAATTATTTTTTTGGATCGTCTAAGAATGTCTTGCTATTGAGTCATTGCTGTTATATTTTCAAAAATGACAAAAACTGTTAATTATTTCAACAATTTTTATATCGAAATAGTATAATGCACAAATAGTTGAGCCTCTTCACCATGCTCAAAATAGCAGTTGTTAAAAAGAATTTTTTATTTAATTTTTTCATTTTGTACGTTTTGAAGTTTTAAAAAAAATGTTGTACATTTAAAATTATTTCAAAAATACTTTAAAACGTAGGACCAAAGGCATTCATGCTTTTCATTGATACCGGCATTTTTTTGTCGATCATGCAAAGAAGCTTGTTCAAGATAACACCGTAAAAATGACCATTCAATGCCAAACATTGTTTAAATAATTGACAGTTTGGATTATTTTGGGAAATATGAGAGCAACGAATCAATGATAAGATTCGTGGTAAACTTCGTAAAAAATTAATCTTATTCTTGGAAAAAAGTAAAAATAAATATTTGTTAATAAATTTATTACCAATATTGATATATATATAAATTAAAAAAATATATATATATATAATAAAATATAATAATATGTATTAAGTATTAATATGATATTATATTATATATTATTATTATAATTAGTAAATTTGCCGTCAATTTGAAAAATATTACAGCAAAAAGTCATGGGTAAGAAATGTTTAGTTGATTCGTATAAAAAAATGAGACCATTCATGACAAAAAGATCAAAATGTGCATTTGTTTATAAAAATTGTTCAAATAATTATTAGTTATTATTAATTCGAAAACTATGACAGCAAAAAGTCACTGGAAAAACATTTTTAGTCGAATTCGCATAAACAGTTGAGTTTGTTCATGAAAAAAGGGTAAAAATAGACAATTTGCTATCATTTTTCTCTGAAATAATAAAAATGGTAAAATTACAAAATATGACAACTAATTGTCAATGCTGTGGGAAAAAATTGAACCTATTGGTTCAGACATTGTCAAACTGTGCTTTTTTCATAAATATTGTTTAAATAATTGAAAAAGAGCAGCTATTTTCAACAAAACGTAATCGTATAATAATTAACCTTAAATTTGATACAAAAACTATGAATTTTAAAAACTAATCATTGCAAGTCACGAAAAAATTATACTTGTTTATTCACTTGTTTATGAAATTATAAACAATTTGTATGTCTTACTCCAACATAGTCTAAAATATTTACATTAATTTGAAGAATCTTTGAAGCACACTCGAAAAGTTATTAAAAAAAAACGGAAAAATTATTTTTTATGAGATAACAAATTTTGCTTTGTCTGAAATAAGAAATTAACAGTTACGCGTTATATTCGGAAGTTTATAAAAATTACCCAGTTTAAAAAAATGGATTCGATGAGATGGAAGGGCATAAAAACTCCTTCTTTAAAATTGGGGTAGTTCAGAAAAAATGCCCCAAAAAAGATTTTATTATATTCGCCTACGAAACTTTATTCATCAAATTGAAAAAAAAAATTTCCTATTCAATTTCTTACATTTGACATTATAGACTATTTGAAATATATAATTACACTGGAACCCGGAATTAGAAACCTCAAATTTACGATTTTCGGAGAATTGATGTCCTCGGCAGTTTCATGATGACGTGCCGTGGGACCGAGAGAGGCGATGCTCAATCAAGCGTGACAAACAGTATGAGGGCCGCACTCTCAGCGCGTTAGTTACATAAGGTTGCGTCATGCATCCAACTCCAACATAAATGATTCATACGGCCCTGCCTGTTCATGTTTGGATTTCCTGGACTTAGGATCAAGGCCACTGCAAGCCATGCCCAGAACCGTTCCTAATTACAGGTTGCAGTGTATTAAAATATCCTGCCTCTCTCAATTTATAAGCCGCCATGCAATATTTCAAGATTCACTCATAAACAATATTGTCTATGAAACTTTTGATTGAATTTCTATTTAATTGAATTCTCAGCGTCTTTTCATATTCAATAAAATCTTAAACAATGCCCCGGACGGCTTTTGCTTTCAAAGTTGCCCAAGTGCTTGCAATAATATCTTTACAAGCAGAGCTCTGGAGGCTAAAAAGCTTTCATTAATATGGCTGTAAAAACTCCTACAAAGCCAAAGAATTTTTTTTATCTCATTTACTTTTATTTATTTAATTTTTTATTCATATTAACAAATTATGTCGAAACAGGCTTTAGAGATTTGGAATTAAAAGTGGAATTAAAATAATTACAAGTACGGTCGACTACAAAGGAAAAGGTAGACAATAAATATTTAGCAGATCGTTTGCAACCTAACTAATTAGCAATTAAAAAAAAAGGCATTCCAAATTATATCCACGGATTTGAGAGGATGAACTGATGAACCAACAAACCTTACTGATTCATTAGTAAATATAACTGATCCATAGCTAGGATTCAGTCACTGATTGAAATTAGTAAAAATTTCAACTGATTCAAATTTAGAGAGAATATATTTCCAAATTATGTAAAGGATTTTAAGGGATTTCGACCCATTTTAATGGATTTCAATATACTATGAGGGATGTGAATGAATTTTGAAGGTATTCAAAGGGATCTCATATGATTTCGGAATATTTCACAGAATTTCCAGGATTTTACCTGATTTTCAGAGGTTCTAAGATATTTGTATGGGATTTTAAAGAATAAAATGTTTTCAAGGATTTTTACAGTTTTTAAGGGTTTGAGGGATTTTGAGGGATTTTAACGTATTTCAAGAGTTTCGATGTTTCTAGGAAATTTCGAGGAATTTTCAAGGCTTTTAAAAGATTTCATTAGATTTTAATATATTGTAAGGAATTTCAAGAGATCTGGAACGATTGCCACGGATTTTAAAGATTGCAGTGAATTTGGAAGAGATTTCAAGGTATCTCATATATTTCGGAATATGTAACAGAATTTCAAGGATTTTAACCGAATTTTAGAGATCTTCCCAAATTTATAAGGATTTCGATCATTTTACGAGATTTTTAAGAATTCGATGTGATCTTAAAAAAATTACAAAAATACCCACGGATTTGAGAAGATTTCGTGAAATTTCTAAAGATTTAACGAAATTTCGAAGGATTTTCGAATATGATAAAAGGTTTTAAGGGATTTCGAGGAATTTTAAAAGCTTTCGAAAGATTGTATTGGATATTAATTTATTGTAAGGGATTTCAAGATATTCGTGAAGTTTCTCATTAATTTTAGAATCTTCAATGAATTTAAAAGCAATATTTTAATATTTCAAGTGGTTTCTAAATATTTCATGGCATTTAAAGTGTTGCTTCCGATTTTTAGAGAGTTCAAGGGATTTCCATGGAATTTAAGAGTTTGTGAGGGATTTTGACGATTTCAAGGGTTTTCAAGAAGGCTGACAGGTTTTAAAGGGTTATAAGGGATTTGAACAGACTTTTTAGAATTTTAGGATTTTTTGTAGATTTTTAGGTGTTTGATGATTCTATGAGATTTCGAAGAATTTTCATGGCTTTTAAAAGATTTTAATGTATTTAAATATATTGTAAGGAATTTCAAAATATTTGGAACGATTCGCACGGATTTCAGAGATTGGAGTACATTTTAAAGGAAATTTCAGGGATATCGTATATTTGGGAATATTTCATCGAACTTCAAGCATTTTAACCGATTTTCGAAGATTCTAAGGGGTTTCTATCACTTTTTCGGTTGATAATTTCTATCTTCAAACTAGAAACGTGACTATTCCATTCTTTGTTGAAAATTTATATTTTTTATTGGAAATTCGCCAATAAATAAATAATATAAAATATATTAAAATATATATAAAATATATATAAAATATATTTGTGTTGTAGTATTATGTCCATAAATTCATAAATTTAACTGGCTTGTGAAAAATTCGTCTTTTTGGCATTCAAATTAAACTATTTGGTTTAAAATGAACTCTTTTGTTGAAAATTTAATTGTTTGCTTAAAAATTGAAGTATTTTTATAAACATTGAAAAGTTTGGTAAAAAATTATCTTTTTCGTTAAAAATCATATTTTCCAGTTGAAAAAAAACTGCTTTGTATATAGTTCCGGTTTTTGGTTTCAAAATCAACAACCTTGTTAGTAATTGATCTATTTTATTGAAAATTCGTCTTTTTTAGTAGAACAGTAAAATTACTCTTGGAAAATTTATCTCTTTGGTTAAAAATGTAACTATTGGGTTTAAAGTTTATCTTTCTCATTTGAAAATGCAACTACTTAGTTGAAAGAGAACTACTTTGTTGAAAATTCATTTTTTTAAAGTTTCACTTCTTCGGTGGAAAATTAATTTTTTTTGTTAGAAATTAACTTCTTTATCTAAAAATTTAAATATTCCATTTTTGGTAGGAAATGTATCATTAACATGTTGAAAATTTATTTTTATTGATACATAATTCATGTAATAATAATAATTAGTAATTAGTCATAATAACCTTCAGTCATTTTGGTTAGAAAACTTTTTATGAAAAATTTAAAAAAATTTTAATCAAAAATTCATTTTCATAATTGAGGATTCAACACTTTGGTCAAAAATTCGTATTTTTTGTTGAATTCAAGTCGTATAAAAATTGCTTTTTTTATTGAAAAATAGTTTGTTGAACTGAAAATTTGATGATTCCATTTTTGGTTCAAAAAATATCTTTTTACTTGAAAATGTAACTATTTACTTGATAATTCATATTTCTTAATTGAAAATTCATCTTTTTTGTTGAGAATTCAACTATTTTGTTAAAAACTGGACTTTTTTTATTTACTTCAACTGGTTGAAAATTCGTCTTTTGGTAGAAAATTCATATTTTATTGTAAAGAAAACACTTGGTTCTTCCTTGTTGAAAATTCAACTTTTTTCTAAAAAAATAATCTTTTTCACGATTTTTATCCACCGTTGAAAAAGCCTCATATAATTGATGGACTATCCCTTATCTGTATGAAAATTTCCTTACTTTACTTAATTTAGTTCGACCATTTGTTTAAAATAAACTGAATCTTAAAAGTTATAGGCCCTTCATAAGTAAGTACAAAAATGATACATGAAATATGTACTGTACCAGTTTCCCGATACACAGAAGTCTCAAATAAGATCTAAAAATATGCTTTCGACATAATTAAGAATGTTTTGCTGTATAGTGATAAATATAATTATATTAAAGTTCTACTTGTCCATGTAGGTCAGGTGCTTCAAGAAAACTCAGGGGAAAGCGAGAGAAAAACTTGCCGGCAGAACTGGAGGACCTCATCAGGGACTTTTTTTGTTCAAAACTAGAAACGTCAGTCGTTCGCATAAACTTTCTTCAAAAACAATTACACAGAAAAATTTTCAGAGTTGGAGGAATTAATCAAACATTTCACATCATAACAAAGTTGTACTTGTTCAAAGTAACTTCGGATTAAAAATAATTATTGGAACAAACTCTATCTCTACAAGCTTTACACCAATTTGGAATTTTTCATTTCATTTTCAATGTTGGAAACAGCAGAGTTGTAGATAATATTTTCCCGGAAAAAGGAAACAGTTATTAAAATTAAATCATTTTTCAAAAATTGGTAAAAACTGATAGGAAGAAAAAATTAAATTGCAAGAAAGCATTGTTAAAATAAATGTTTTTTTGTACTACTAATCTTTCCATAAATTAAATGATGAATTTTCATATTTCAATGTCAATAAAGACATAAAAAATAAATAATTTTCCAAATAGAATTTGGGGCTAATTATTCTATTGAGCTTATGTAATTAGAGTGAAGAAAAAATTTCAAAGATTATATTAACGCAGTAGAAGAATGTAAAAATTAAAAAAATACTTCCGTAAAAAACGGCCTGGCATGCACAATTTTTTTGAACGAAACTTAAACACGAAATTATTTTTTTAACAAGAGCAACAAAATAGCGAGTCGCCGTTTACATAATCGTACATTTTTATCTTTATTTATAATAAAGATTTACTATATAACGTGATAAGAGTATAAAAAATGGATTTTTGAGAGTTATGTGATATTTGCAAAAATTTGTAAAATTGATTGCAAAATCAACATAACTATTTAAAAAAATTTTTCATAAGAAACTTGAAGAAATTTGAAAAAAATTTCTGCGTAAATTTCTGAACCTTCTAAATATCTTTTTAAATTATTCGTTTTTCTCAAATTTTAAAAAATTCTACATAACAGAAAACAATCCGCATTCTATTCTGACAATTATGGGAATCTTTAGAAATGTTCTAAACAATTTTCAAATATTGGTTTAAAATTAATTTGTCAGAACAAAATTCTAAGTTTTCCTTAAGAAAAATTGTTTATTCTCTTGAAACTTTTCAAAATTCTTAAGAAACTTCCACCATTTTTGTTCGAAATCTTCAACAATCTACATTTTTCAAAAACCTTCAGAATTTTAAACTATTTTCGCACCTATTCAAAACTTCTAAATATGTCTTAAACTTAATCGAATTTTTTCGAAACTTTTGTAATATTGCAAGATTGGCAAATTTCGCTTCAAAATCTTCTATATTCTTTTATCAAATTACCAAAAATCTGTATTTTGTTTGAAATGTTTTTGAATCTTTTCAAAATTTATATTATTTTTGAATATTTTCAAAACTTTTGAACATTCTAAATATCTTTTGAAATAATTCTGTTTTCCTAAAAGAAATTGAAAATCTGTAAAGTAAAATATAAATAATTCAAAATTTTTCCAGAGATATTATTATCGGTATCTTCTCTTACTAGTATCGACAATGTATACACTTCGTGAATTGAGATTTTCTAAGTTTTTGTTCATAATTTCATTTTTCTCATCTCTTAGAAGTGTTAAAAAGTTTACAAATTACATTGCAGTAGCAACATTTTGAGAACAGAATTATTTCCCATCAGACAATCATTTACAATTGGAATTTCATCAATAATGTTTAGAATCATTTAGAAATAAATTTTAACATGAAATAAAATGACTTATTTGGAAATTTTGATTTAGAAAATGCATTGAGAAAAAATATAATAAAATTACTTATTATACAATCGAGAGAAAATAAATTGGGACATCATAAGATATAATGTTTCACTTTTAGGTTCAATAAGTGTTCGTTCAACTGTATTAGGGAGAACAAGATTGTTTCTTTGGGATTCTTAATTGTTTTTTCGGCTTGTGTAGTTTGTCCAAGGATTTATTGCAGTGTGTTGAGTAGTTTTAATCTAATTCTGATATCACTAAACTTAGTACACTCAATAGTAAGATGTTTAACACTGATTGGAACGTTGCACTAATCACACTTTGGGGGTTTCGTCTAATATCTTCTGTTGAGGGTTTTCCATGTAGGGTGGTTCTGATTCGTTCTGGAGATAGGGAATTCATCATTTTGGGTATTTCCTGAAGGTATGTTGCAATACTATGAAAACTTTTGTTCAAGAAAGTTTTGTTTGCGTCACTAAAGGTAGTTTGGAATTCTCTTCTTCAATTGCTAAATATGTAGCAAATACAGCTAGTAAGTCTGCTTGCTCATTTCCTTTGACTTTTTGGTGGAAAGTTATCCGGATTGCTGCAATTTTCTTATCAGATTGTAGATAATGAAAGAAAGTTTTTTGAGTAACTGGGATCCTTCTGTCGTATGAATTCCTTTTTGGAATAGTTTAAAGAATACTTATATAGTTACTGAAGATTAAGAAATGATTATAAATATACTTTCTGCATAGGGTATACTTTTATTAGTGCAAAAATTACGGTCGAAAGACGCTATGTTGTTTAAGAAGGTCGAAATACAGTTCTTGAGAGGCTAACTAAATGGAACAACCTGCTCCTGATTCCGTTTTGGATCCGATGATAATATGTGTGGAATTGCTGTATTTTTTCTTATATTTCCTTGTAGAGCTGATTCCATCGATTTTCCGGGAATTCATTTTTCCCTATGTTAGACAGGTTGAGGTTCACCTTCGAAATTTCTAGAGTTCATGGTGTATCTGGAATTAGGTTGTTGATCTGGATGGCTTAAAGTTTTTGATTGATATTTTTTTTAATCATTTTTCTGGCTGATTTTGGGAATCTGGTTTGTTAATCAGGGTTGTAATTTATTTGTCTGGGGAAAAGAAGAATTTGAGATGTTCTAACTGGGTATGCAGATAATGTAACAACGTGTTTTAGTGAGAGTTACATTCTTCGATGGCTTAAGGTCGGTTCATCAAGAACGTTTCATATACTTTTTGTAGGGCTGGTATGGAAAATGTCCGCAGCAGATTTTCATTCTCAAGTTATGAATATGATCGAGTAGGGCAAGGCTTCCTTTTCCTTTTTTTCCTTTTCCTGGTTTAGCTGAGTTATAGATTATTGATCCGTATTCGAGTTTTGCTATAATAGTAGTACATTTTGGTCTGAGCCCCAACTTCTGTGAGATAGAACTTTCAGGTGGGTGGAGATTCGTTTTTTTACATTGATCTTCTAGTTTAAGAATTTGTGTTTCCAGGTTAGTTTTTAATCAAGGATTAAGCCTAGTAGTTTCACTTGGCTTACTTTTTTACGACTTGATGATCGTGTTGCAGTCTTGGTATGGTTTCAGATATTTTTATAAGTGTAAATATATATTCCGTTTTAGATCGCAAAAATTTATACTCATTTTCAGGGAACAATTACATAATTTATTTAAGGTTTTCTAGAGAGTTTATATGATTGACTCTACGTTCTTCCCTTTGCAACGTTCCTCCCTCGGTGCAGACTGATGAATTTACTGGTTTTTATATTTCTTTTATGACTTCGCTAATTGAGACTAGAAAAAGGGTAGTATTCATTACTGAGCCTCGAAAGACTCCGTATAAAATAAATTTATCGGATGATTCTTCATTGACTCTAACATAAGCTTTTTCTATGTCTAGGCAAACAGCTATGAGGTGTTGTTCATTTTGGAAGGCTTCGCTTATATTCGTTTGAAGGTTAATACGTAGACATAAGGTGCCTGAATCCGCTTTGTTGAAAGGCAAAAAACTTTTTATATTCGAGAGTCCACCATATCAACAGAAGGTACTCTACACCTGCTGGAGGTAGGTTTTGGAAAAGGCGTAAGGAATACCTTAGGGTCCAGGACTTCTACCTTTAGATTCTGTTATTGCGTATTTTAATTGTTCAATAGTAAGATCTGTATTGTTGTCTGAGTTATTACCGTCCTCGTTTTCAACTGATTCTCTTTGAGTAGATTTTGATTCTTCAGCGTCCTTGAATCTCTTGAAATTTGATGAAAATAGTCGTTGCCTGAGTTTCTTGTAAAAGCTTCTCCTATGAGATATGCCGTCTCTATAAAGACTGTGGCAATTTCTCCGTTAGGTTTTTTAGGCCAGTCTTTTTTCGTTGTTTCTCCAATTGCGCTTTCTGCTGCTTGATTGATTGAGGAGGTGAATTCGAAAACTCACTCGACTATCGGAAGTTGAGGGGATTGGTGGTTGGTTATTACTTGATCATTCCTTAATCAATTAGTTCGTAAAAAATGTACTAATCAACTTTCTCCAAATTTCATTTAGAAAGGTGTATTGGTTCTGGAACTGCGCCTGGAATTGAGATTTCGATAGGATAATGGTCACTGTCATGTACTTTGGGAAGTGTTGCCCATGCGAGTTTATGAACAACTTGAAGGTACATACATAGAGTGAGGTAAGTTGCACTGAAGAAACCATGAGCAATACTGTAATAAGTAGAAGATCCATAATTCAGAAGGTAGATATCGGAGTTGTCAAGAATTTTGCTGATCTTCCTTTCATTGGAACAGGTTGATTGATTTACCCAAATAGTATTACGTACTAGTAGGTAACTACCGAATCAAGTTTTCAATTTCATTTTGATCGAAATCATAGCTATTGGTCAAATAAATGTTACAAACGCAGAATCAAATGAGAATGTTACTTTGGAAGGCCATCGCTTTTATGTTAGTTCGAGTCTTGACTTCCGTTGCTGTTCTATTATTTCGGAGGTACGTGGCTACCTTTGCACTTTCAAGTTCAGCGCCGATTCTGTTTTTAATTAATTTTGTATAGCCTTTTTATTTTCATAGTTATTATCTTCAAAGTTGGTTTCTTGGAAACCAATAATTGTGGAAATGTGCTCCTTGATGATTACTTGAGGTTCCTTGCAGTAGGTGCGAAACCAGTTCAAATGCCATTGTAAAATATTCATATATTAGTTTTCATCTAGGTTTTCGTCCGAATCGATATACTCAAGGTCTTTTTCTTGGATGCGTTCCGATTGCGAGTTGCTTTGTGAATTTTCTTGACTTTAATGATTGTTTTTGTAAACCTAATCTAGATTACTCATTCACTCAAATGTGGCTAGAGGTTTTCAAATGTGGTAATCAATCCTTTGGTGTTATCAGTGTAGTCCTTAACTTTCGAGGAGGTATCTTAAGCTCCTTGACAGTTTTGTACTAATACTCTGAGTTGATTAATGTCTAGACTATAATCAGAAGGATAATTACGTAGAATTTCTATAGTGGCTAGAAGCACTTTTTTAAGAGAAGGAAGATTTGATTTTTGAGATCTGTCGCTTACTTTGGATTCCTTTTAGGGTTTCTTTGAATCTCTCGTAGAAGGGACATCCTGATTTTCAGCTTCTGGTTTTAGTTTGTTGTCAACAGAGCCCACCTCAGATTTCCTAGACGATGAAACAGGGTGCTTTTGATTTGGTTTACGGATGTTTATTATAGGATACTGGAATGATTGTAATTCGCGTGTCGGCTCACATTGGATTTCATCAGTGTTTTCTTCTGGAGCGATGAATATTCGGTACTATGTATCCTCAAAGAAGACTGATATTGATTCAGGTAATTTGTCAATGTCTTCGGGATAGATGAATATTTGTCGAGGGAAACTAAGTATGTACGAAAAACGTTCCTACCTGATACCTGCTCATAGAAAACTTATTTGGGAACCGATTTTTAATCCCTTTCTTTGAAATTCCTCTTTCAAGATTTCGTAAGAAATGACAGGTATTAAGTTTGATAGGATTATTATAATATCCTCCTACAAGAACGACAGTATTTAGTATTTAGTATTTAGTATTTAGTATTTAGCTTTAATATGTTAAACAAATATAATTTTTGTTTCACCACTTAGGTTCTCCACTCTTTGACTGTTTAAAGTTTTTCCACACTGCCTTAATCTTTCCGAAAGTTCTCTGTCTCCAGATAAGAAGAACCTGCTCGCAAAATGAAACAATTGATACCTGATTGCAGACACGACTTTGTAACCTTTATTAGATGAATTATGAAGGATATTTTCTAAACCTTGCTTTTTTGGCAGATTGTACAAAAAATACACTTTTTAATACAAATCGAATCAGCAAAATTATAGCCTATTGCTTATCTGGAAGTTGACAAGCCCATTTGCTTCATCAGTGTTTTATAAAATCTTTACAATGAATGAACATTTCTTTAATGTTTAATTTAATTTAATTTTTTTAATCCTAGATAATAATTTAATTCACATCGTGAACTTTTCAACAGACTTTTAAAACAAATATTAAGCAACTTCGCGTTTTCCAACTTGCTTCTTCGCCCGACCAACATCAATAACTACTCAACTGAAATAAACATCGATTTAGTCGAACCAATTTAAAAAAGGGGACAAAATAAAACGTAGGCTTTGAAAAAAAAAGTAGCACTGAAGTGTTAGTCCTACATTGTCCACCAACAATTAATATTTCCACGTCATTTCTTCAAATACAGTAGAGTTTTCCTATAAATTTTTTATAAATATTTTATAAAAACTTGATTTTTGAATTGTTTAAGGGGCTAGTCTAGTTTCTCGGGGGTAAATGGCGGTGATTTTTCGGGTTCATAAAAAAACCATGCGGTCAAATATTTTAAAATTTTGAGGATATAATCAGATATTATTGACAAGTTAATACACAAAATTTCATGAACAAATATCGACTGTAAGCCGAGTTATATACTCCGATGTCGAGCCATCCAAAAATTAAGTTGTAAATCGGCTGCAGTTGTAGAGGTCTTCAGAATGCCAGTATCTCGAAAAAAAAATTTTCACGTTAAACTAGATGACTTTCCCCGTACCATGAACAAGAATCTTTTGAAAATATTAAAAATTGAAAAAATGGCAGCGTTTTGAACAAAAAATTCAAATTTTCACCAAAAAAACGCTCAAGAAACGCTCGTTTTTTGCGCGGCAAATTTTACTTTTTGAAATATCGAAAAGATCCTAGTCACGAAGGAATAGTAAGGAGTGGTATCACCCCATGTGTTCGGTGAGCAGAGGTGGGACAAGTGACGTCCAATAATTCGTTAATGCTAGCTACGAATGAAAACTCGAATGCTCCCCAGTGCACATGCGCAGAGCTGTTTTCGCAGTCACATGTTATACCCACTCAATATGTTACCTTTTGACATCTCGATGCACATGTAGGTTATGTTCGTTTGTTTATGTTCGTTCAATACAAAAAGTTCGAAACTTCAAACGCGTGTTGACATCGTTGGCATGGCAACCGCCAGTGCGCATGTGAACGGGGGAGCATACGATTTTTCATTCGTAGCTAGCATTAACGAATTATTGGACGTCGCTCGTCCCACTCCCCACTTACAGGGATACTACTCCTTACTATTCCTTCGTGATCCTAGTTCATGGTATGTAAATACACCATACAAATATTCGTGCAAAATTTCAAATCGATTCGTTAATTTTTCTTTGAGCTAAAGTTGCAGCCGTTTTTGAAAATGCAGTTTTGAGAAAAACGCTTTTAAAGTTTTGACAACTGATTTTTGGTTATAAAATTCAATTTTCATACTCTCATAGCTCTGGGAACTTTTTCTCCGAATAGTATACTATCGAATTATTTTTATTTACACAATTGGTTCAGATACGCGAGATACGTAACAACTAATAACGTTCAATTTTTCGGGAAAAATTACATAAAATCGATATATTGTTCATAGTTTTGCTCCACCCAATTTGCTATGTAAATAGTCTATAAAAAATTGGTGGCATAAATAGACTTCATGTAATTTTTTAGCTGATTCAAATATCGTTATTACCACTACCCTATTGGTCACCCAAGCTCTTTCCTTCAGATTAAGAACCTCCTTAACTTAACGTTTTGTCGAAATTTAGATAACGGTGTTAATAAAAATAAAAATTATTTATAATAATTGAATTCAAAGAAGACGTAATGGACTTGAGAATTTAAGAAGTGTTCAAAAACCGAATATCTCACCGATACACGTCATTTTTTAAAGAAATGTGTATTTTCTTACTATGGATGATAGTACGGCTAGAACGAATATGAAGCAAAAATTTCACATATCTATCATTATACGCCCTTCATTATCAGTAAGAATCATGCATTTTGGACTTCACTCAATTTTTCTCAAATTTTAATAAAAATCATTCAAATATTAAAATTTTTTTTAACAATGAGTGTAGAATGAATAATTCTTTTGAATATCTCTGTTCGAAGTGAAATTGAGTTGAGGTTTTTAACCTTGGGAAACGGACTTGAAATTTTCCATACAATAGTTATATATTTTTCCATAAATAGAACATATAGATGTCCTTTATCAAAAAGCACTGCCAGTTTCACATAACTGGATGATGGCTTTGTAGAAGCAAGTAGGGGTGTCACATTAGTGATAAGAGCATTTGGAATTGACACCTAAGGCCCTTCTCTCAAGGCGTTGACAATATATGTTAACACGTATCCTTGAACTGCATCTGGAGTGCAGGGTAATGCAGAATCGGTAGGACCTTTGCAAGCTTCTCTATATCTATTCAGTTTCCCTTGATGCATTGCATCAAAGTCCATTCAGAAGCATCTCTACTAGCCAGAGCATCACACATTCACACCAACTCGGGAAACACTCACACTCACCCACTAACACACATTTGCAGCCAGAGCGTCACACATTCACATCAACTTGAAAAACACTTACGCTCATACACTACCACACATTTATACACACACTATCGTATTTATACGAGAAACTATTGTAGCGTGTATGGCGCCACGTAACACGTGCTTCAGGCAAGATAGCTTCTATCTCCCATTCAATTTCCTGCCTTATAAGAACCACGCGTCTGTCGTCCATTTCAAACTCGCTACGCTGATATAAAAATATTATGGGTGTAATCATTTTTATGTATCTATTTGACTATCGGAATTTAATCATTAAGAAAGATGTGAAGGAAACCTGATGAGAAAAATGAGAAAAAGATGAGAAGAATGTAATAGGGATTTTTAATAACATAGATTTTGAAGATAGATTTATTTTTTTTCCGCGGCTCCATACCCTTTTTACATTCTCCTTCAATGAGAAGGTATTGGTTTTATGTAAAATTTGACATAGTCGGTTCTCATGAAATCTCTACGTCTTGAGACCGTCCTTAGAGTCGCCTTAGTCAGAAAAAAAGATTTTTACGAAGGTGTCTGTCTGTAGTCTAAATTGTTCATATTAAGAAGATAAACCAATTTTGTTCGTACCATTTTTTGACCAGTAACATATTTTTCGTTTTATTCGTAAAAAACGCTATTAAAAATAAAAAATTCCATTTTTCGGCAAAACTATGAAAGATATGTACGAAAAAATTGTTTGTATTAAAAAGATTAACAAATTTTATTGGTAATATTTTTTGATAGGTTACATATTTTTCGTTTTGTATGTGAAAAATACTATTGAAAATAAAAAATTCCATTTTCCGGAAAAACTATACAAGATAAGAAAAAAATGTTATGAAGCAAAATTGTTCATATTAAAAAAATGAACAAATTCTGTGCATACTATTTTTTTAACACAGTTGTCTATGAATAAAACAAATCTGTTTCGTCAGAAATGGAATTTCCGATTGTTTGGTAGCATTTTCAGTAAGTAAAACCAAAAATGTTTCATAAGAATGAACCGTTTTTTATTGGACTTTGAGAAACTGTGCAGGTACATCAATAAGAATGTGTTCCATAAGGCCGATAGAGCCTTGAGTAAATAAGCTTCCTTTTTAATCCCATCCAACTTACCAATAGATGACATTGCAAAAATATCCTCTTCTATTATATAGGTCTTTATTTGATAGTAAATGTATTTTGAATTCGTTTAATTTTCAACATTCCGCAGTAAGAATTGTTTTTATTGTTCAATTTTTCCCATTTAAAATCACTTAATTTTGAACGTCTTTTTGCAAAATTCATTTTAAAATTTATAATTGAAAATTGTTCCATTTTGAATGCTGAAAATGACGGAGACTTTATTTTTCAATTTATAAAAAAATTGCCAAATCAATTTTGATGTAAACAAATAAAAAATATTTTATGCAACAAGAATTTAAAATTCTAGAATTTCAGAAGCTTTAACTTTGAAACATTCAATTAAGTGTCCTTCTTCAAACTATTATTCTTTAGTCTACAAATTATCAAAATTCTTGTTCCTTTATGACAGGCCACACATTCATCATTTTTGGTTCAAAATTCAACTCAATACCTCCACCTTGAAAAAAAACACTCCTGGAGTGATCGTCTAAAACGACCACTCTAGCGTAGGTCGTCTAAAAGAACCACTCTGTTTTTGTGTTGGTCCATCGTTTTAGTACGCTTTCAGTATACTTTAGTATGCTTCTAAATTCCTTATATTCTTCTAAATTCCTTGATTTTTTTTAAATTCTTTGAATTCTGCTATATTCCTTGAATTCGTCTAAATTTCCTGAATTCCTTGAATCATTTTTAAGTCATCAGAATTAACTAAATTATCTGAATTCAGAGAATATAGGGAATTCAATTAAATCAGAGAATTGAGAAAACTCAGGTTGTTCACGGAATCGCAAAAATTCATGGGATTCCGAGAATTCGTAAAATTCAGATAATTCATTGAATTCAGAAAATTCATATAAGGAATTCAGAGAATCCAGGAAATCCATGGAAAGCAGGAAATTCATATAACTCACAGAATTCAGGTTGATAATAGAATTGACAGAATTCAAAGAATTTATAGAAATCCTCAAATTCACAGAATTCTTAGAATTCACCGGATTCCCTAAATTGGTAGAATTTCCCGAATTCACAGAATTCCTTGCATTCTATGAATTTCTTAATTCCCTGAAATCGCAGAAATCCTTGAATTCTCTGAATTCCTTGAATGCGCTGGAATGATTAAATTCTCTGAATTCCTTGAATTACCTAAATTCCTTGAATTTTCGGAATTCCTTGAATCCTCTGACTTCCCTGAATTAGAGGAAAATGAGACAAAAACATGGGATCATTTCTCCTCTATGGTGTGACGCCATCTACTGGAAATTATACAAACTTCATGTTGAGTCGTTCCCGAGATTTCACATGTCAATTTGTTTAAATTTTGTTGTTATTTTCCAAGTTATGCAATGCACGGATTTTTTTCGTATCCAGTTATAATACAAATGTTTGTTTAAGTAAAATCCCTTCATCATTATTCCGTTGCGTACTTCATAGCCACCTTTTTTCGTTCTACTCCTGCCAAAAACTATCACCTTAGACTTGTCCAAATTCAAAATAAATTTCTCTTCTTCGAAGTACTTTTCTAGTCTTTTCATCATATTCCCCAACACTTTTTCCTCTCTAGTTACCATCTCCTTCTCGTCATCTTCTATTTTGCTTCTCTGCCAACTATGCCGTTTATTTTCACTAGAGACTCAAAACATTTCTTTTAAAATACTTTCCCCAATTACTTGAGCTAATCCTGTCCCCTATTGCTCCCTTTTTCCCCTCATTTTATCAATAAACTTCCAAGCCTCCCCTTCTGTTTTAATTTTGCTAATTTCTTCCTCTAATTCCTTTTTCTTATTTTCTTCCTCCTGTTTACATAATTCCCTATACTCCTTCCCGGCTGTGACATAACCTTTCCTTTTCCTTTGTCCCCTCCTCCAATATTCATACTGTTTCTTAACCTGCCTTTTTTTCTTACATTCACTGTCCCGCCAAACTTTTGTCTAATTTTTATCTTCTCCCGTTCTATTTTTAAATTTCTTGATGAATCTAGAGTTCTTACATGAGTTCACTCCCCTCCTCTGTCTCCTTTCTTATTTCCATTAGATATGCACCACCTCCTATCTTCTACCATCTCCAGTAGCTGCTTTCGCTCGCTATTCATTATCTGATCTTTCGAGTCTGTTACGACTTTCAATCCATCCAAATATACGTAAAACCTTTCTTCTCTATTCTTGCATTAAAATCCCCCCTCCCCCATATAATTGAAATTTCTTCTTCCTCCTCCTTAATAGCCTACTTTATGTCTTTTTCTACCCCTTCCATTTCTTTTCCATTATATATTATCACTCTTCTATACCAGTTTTCTTTTATCTTCACTGTTCTTTCCTGTACCCCCACACTCCCTCTTTCTATTTCCTTTTCTTCTACCATCTCTTTAACTCCTGTAATTATTCCTTCACTAGCTCTACCCTTTCCTTTTTCCTTTTTGGCCCCTTGTAACTCTCACCTGAAACCCTTCAGCAATATACTTTTTATTCTTTCCCAATCCTTTTCTACTACCCAGGTTTCCGTTAAACTTATCACCTGGTATTTTTCTCTATATTTTGAGAATTCTTTTTCGGGTTTCAATCGTGGGCGAAACCATGAATGTAGCCGACGTTTCGTGAACATTGCAGTCCACTTCTTCAGGGCTGACCTGAACCCGAAGTTTCAAGATATGTTGTTCTCATATATGTATTCTCTACGATGCCTGTGTTTGGCCAGAGCGCCCCATGGTGGGGTCTGGTCGAATTTGATTGGCCAATCAAGTTTTTTTTTTTCAACCCGGGAGCACGGAAAGCCAAATCGGATTGGTATTATATCCATTGACGCTATTGATGTTATTAGGTGGTTTTAAGATTTCGATTGCTTCTTTATGTTTTCTTGGAAAAATATTGTACGTTTTTGCGATGATGGTTGTTTTTTCAAATAAGTTGCTATGTCCTGTTTCGATATGATGCTCAGCTAGTGCTGATTGCGTGAAATGTTTCAGCCTGACTTTACTCTCATGTTCCTTTACACGTTGGCTCACAGCCCTCCCGGTTTCTCCAATATAGCCTTTGCCACACGAACAAGGGATTTGATATACTCCCGGATCACTGAGAGGTGCCTTTTTATCTTTAGGGTTGTTTAGAAGTTGCGCTATTTTCGCAGGAGGTTTAAATATAGTTTGGATGTTGTGTTTGTTGAGAATTCCTTCTATTTGTTCCGTGATACCTTGAATGTAGGGTAGGATGGTGGTCGTTTTTCTCTTTCTTTCTTCAGTGGGTTGTGTTTACTTGTTTTTTTGAGTGTATCTTCTTATTGCTTTATTAATTTGGTTGTTTGTGTCATCGTTTTGTATTAGAATTTGTTTAACATTTTGCAGTTCCTTTTGTAAGCTATCTACCCGTACAAACAGATACCTACATGCCTCCTCCCACCACCACCCATCTCAAAAGCAATCGGTCATCAACTCCCTTGTATACTGAGCTGTCTCCATAAAAACTTCTAAACAACCCTAAAGATGAAAAGGCACCTCTCAGTGATCCGTGAGTATATAAAATCCCTTGTTCTTATAGCAAGGTCTATATTGGAAAACCCAGGAGGGCTATAAGCCAACGTGTAAAGGAACATGAGAGTAAAGTCAGGCTAAAACATTTCACGCAAACAGCACTAGCTGAGCATCATATCGAAACAAGACATAGCATCTTATTTAACAAAACAACCATCACCGCAAAAAAGTACAATATTTTTCCAAGAAAACATAGAGAAGCAATCGAAATCTTAAAACACCCTAATAACATCAATAGCGACAAGGGATATAATACCAATCCGATTTGGCTTTCCGTCATCCTGGGTTTTTAAAAAAAAAAATACTTGATTGGCCAATCAAGTTCGACCAGACCCCACCATGGGGCGCTCTGGCCAATCACAGGCATCGTATAGAATACATATACATTTCTAGCCTCCTCCTTATCCTTTTCTCCCTTCTTCCTTACTATAAAAAACGCGTGCCTTTCTTCTCTTAGCTCCTCTTTTTCTTCATTCCATCTGCACCATCTTCCTTCTATGCAGCTTTTTTGGTATCCTACAATAACTATCTTTCCCTTGTCCCTCTCTTTTCCCCATATTTACAATTTCTCTTCATTGCCAGAGAGTATTAATTACTAACCCTTCTGCTAATTTTCTTAACATTAAAGTATCGAACTGTTTGATTGAAAATTCGTCTTCTTTACTTGAAAAATAAACAATTTATTCGAAACTTGTCTTTTTTTTAACATTCATTTTCTTTAATATAATTTTTATCATTCTTTTTTGGTTGAAATTGCAACTGTCTGGTTAAAAAGTAATGTGTTTCGATTGCAAATTAACTTTCATGTATGAAATTAACATTTTCGGGTTCAAAATTCAATTTTTTTAAAGAAAATTCGTATTTTCGGCTTACAAATTTAACAATTAGAAACACAACTATTTGGTTTAAACTGGAATCAGTTTGTTAGAAAAAAAAAACATTTTTTTCATTTGAAGGTTCATCATTTGATTGAAAATGTATTTATTTTGTTGAAAATTTAAGAATTTTTTGATAATTTTTTTTTTTTTGGTTAAAAATTAATTTCTTCAACTTAAAATTTAACTAATCCATTTGTGATTCAAAAATTTTTTTTTAGTTGACAATTCAATTATTTTGTGGAAAATGCAATTATTATTGGGCAGAAAATAATTCATATTGGTTGAAAATATAACTATTTGGTAGAGAATTAATTTTTTTATGCAAAGTTTTGGTTGAAAATCAATCTGTTTTAGTGGAAGATTCAAGTATTTTGTTGAAAATTCGTAATTTTTGGTTGAATTCAACTGTTTCTGATTTAAAATTCAACCCATTAAGTTGAACTACTTTCTTTAAAATTCATCTTTTTTGTTAAAAATTCAAAATTTCAGTTGAAGATTTATCTCTTTGGTTGAAAATTGACCTACTTTGTGGGAAACTCGATTTTTGGTTAAAAGTTAATTTTTTTATCCAAAAATTTAACTATTTGGTTGAAAATAAAAATTCTTTATATCAATTTCTTCTTTTTGACTTGAAAATTCCACAATATAATCGAAAATTGAACTATTTGGTAAGAAACTCAGCTGTTTTGAAGAAAATTAGTTTTTTCAATTGAAAATCAATCTGTTTAATAAAAATTTGACTATTTCATTTTTGGTCAATTTTTTTCAACAGAATAGACTAGATTTAGTGTGGAAAAGGACAGACTTCTTGAAACAAATAATAAAATACAAAGGAATAGAACATGATAGAAATAGATACGAGTTTTGAATTATTCCTGGAGACGAAAGTTTTATTCTTATTTCCGGTGAAACAATGTGGTTAGCGGTCTTGGTCTATATTGCACATATGCAAGTCAGCACTTTAATTAAAAGCACCTGGATAAGCCCACTGAACTTTATTCTCTTTGTCCCTATTGTCCTATTCAATTACTCGTGGTACAAGTTTACGTAAGCTTTTATAAATTTTACTACCCCTGCATCTCCAGCTTATAGAATTTGTATGTAGAAACCAAACTTTTCTCCCTAATAAAAAATACGAACTTTCCTCTTGAAAACTTCATTTTCCTTATACCTATTCTGAGGAAAAATTTCTCATCTCGCTTTGATTGTGAAATTACTCCTTATTGTATATCAAGAAATATTATTGTATGCAAGAAAAACTATTGCGATTACTCTGTGACCTTTTAACTTAAAATTTCACGTAGAATCCGAATTTCAACAAGTGAAATGTTAATCTTTCTTTTTTAATGAGTTTTTCTAGCATGATACGGAAAGGATACGATGTGGATACTATAAGGATACGCTGTAGCGTATCCGCTCCGTTCGTTCGGTCCGCCAGGGATTTCAACTCTACATTTTTTAAGATTCAAAATTAAACATTCTTCAATTAGAGCAATTATTAATTTAAAATTCTTCAATTTCAAAGATGTATAAATAAAAATTCTTCGATTCTGATGATTTTGAAGATTTTGAAGATTATAAGCCAAGAATTTACGATTCTGGATCATTCCAAATTGATGAAATTTCGAATGAAAAAAAAACTAAAATTATAGAGGTTTTATTGGTAAACTTCAAAATTGCATAATTTTTTATTTTAAATTTGAAAAATTAAAAACTCCTCAAGTTTAAAGATTTGCGATTTCGAAGAATTACAATTGAAAATTCTGAAATTCTCAAAGTATACAGTTGCTAATTATTCAAGTTTTAGGATTTATTTGATCAGGGAATGTAATTTTGAACGTTTTATTTTGTATTAGTTCAATTTTAAAGATTTATGATAAAAATGTCAATTTCAGGGATTTGCAATTTAAAATTCTTCTATTATGAAAATTTGTAATTCAAGCCTCTTAAGTATTTAGTCGTGTATGATAGAGATTATTCATTTTTATTTATTTATTATTTTTATCATTAATTTATGTATTTTTATTTGTTATTTATTTTTTGAAGAAACTTCTTTAACACTGCATTGAATTTTAAATGGTTCTAAAGTCGGGTAAAAATTATTGTTATGTATAACGAATTTTAATTTTAAAGTGTGCTATTTAAAAAAAATTGATTTGCAACGACCAAATATTAAACGTTTAAATTCTAAATCTTATAACTAATACAATTTTGAATTAATAAAATTAAAAGCAAATAGTTTTGAATTTTCTTAACTTGACATTATTCCAATTTCAACCTTTCCTATCATAAAATTATTTAATAATAAAGGATTTTAATTGAAAATTATGTAATTTTGAAAAATTTAGATTCTGAACGACAAAATGTTGAACGTTAAAATTCTAAATCCAAATGTATATCTATAATTTTGAATTATTTAATTCGAAACCAAATCATTTTGAACTTTGATATCATGAATTTATTCATGTTTTAACGTTTTCTATTTTATAATTATTTAGGTATAAAGGATTTGAATTTTGAACTGTACAATTTTGAACAATTTAAGTTCGAAGCGATAAAATGTTGAAGGTTAAAATTGTAAATAAAAATTGGTCCAATTTTAAATTATTCAATGGAAAACCAAATGATTTGGAAGTTTTTCAGCATGACATGATTTCCATTTAACCTTTCCTATTGTATAATCATTTAGCAATGAAGGATTTTAGCTTAAAATTGTACAATTTTATATAATTTTCAATTATTTAAATAAAAGCCAAATCAATTGGAAGTTTGTAAACAAGACCTTATTTTTATTGTAACCCTTTCTATTGTGTAATTATTTAGCTATAAAGGATTTTAGTGTAAAATTGTACAATTTTGAGCAATTTAAATTTGAAACGACCAAATGTTGAACGATAAAATTCTAAATCCAAATGTATAAAATTTTGTATTACTTAAATTAGAACAAAATAATTTTGAATTTCATTGCCATGAACTTACTCCAGTTTTAAGCTTTTCTATTTTACAGATATGCAGGTATAAAGAATTTTAATTCAAAATTGTACAATTTTCAACAATTTAAATTTGGAACAAGAAAATGTTGAACGCTTAAATTCTGAATGATAATTTATACATTTTTGAATTATGTATTTAAATGAAACCCAAATGATTTAGAAGTTTGTGAACATTACATTATTTGAATTTTTACTTGTTCCATTTTAAAATTATTTAGCAATAAAGGACTTTAATTGAAAATTGTGTAATTTTAAAACGAACAAATGCTAAACGTTTACATTCTAAATCCAAATTTATACAATTTTGAAATATTTTAATGAAAACCAAACGATTTGGAAGTTTGTTAATATGACATTGTTTTAATTTTAACCTTTTCTATTGTATAATTGTTTAGTAATAAAGGATTTTAGTTTGAAATTGTACAATTTCGAACAATTTGAATTTGAAACAACAAATTGTTGATTGCGCGCTACAGTGCGCGGGAAATATTTCATTGTCAATTAATAAGATGCAAGAATAAAACAATATTACTATGATTGTATGTTTAAATTATACAGTTTAATCACTTCATAAAACTGCAAATTTTCTCCTTAGATTAATTTGGAAAGCGGCTTGGTAAATTTGAAAGCTAATTAAAAAATATTCAGATAATAATGCTTTTTCGACATTTTTCCATTGTTTTTCCATTTTTTATTTTTAAGATTGGAAATATATGAATTCTTCTTTTTAAAAGCTATCAATGTGATAGTGTACCTTCTTTTCAGCAATTCTAATAAAAAAAAAATTATTTCTAAATGTTATAAATTTGAAAATGTTCGAGTTTTAGTTCTAAATGCAAAAGTTGATTTTCGTAGAAAATTTTACAATTGAAAATTCAGCTGTTGAATTTTGTAGAAAATTTGTCTGCTAACAATCCCACTGTTGAAGTTTCAACAGTTGAATTTTGTAGAAAATTCGTCTGTTGATAATTTAACTATTGAATTTTGTACCACATTCGTCTCTGAAAAATTTAACTGTTGAATTTTCAAGCAAGGAGATTAATTTTCTACTAAAAAAGTCGATTTTTCAATTAAATAGACAATAGTTTAATTCTCAACTAAAAAAGAATACATTTTTCAATCAAAAATGGAATAGTAAAATTTTCAGTTTAAAAAATTTATTTAAAAAAACGAATTTTCAACAGAATACATGAATTATAAACCCAATACCTAGCACAATTTTATGCTTGAAAAGATAAATTTGCAACAAAAAATGGAATGGTTAATTTCAGTTTAAAAAATAATTTTCAAAACAATAGTTCAATTTTCATACAAAGAGAAAAATTATTAAGCGTTTACCACAAAATCAATTTTTTACAGCGTAGTCCAAATTTATACCATTTTTAACCAAAAAAAGTTCATTTTCAACCAAAAAGCTAGAATAGTTCAATTTTAAGTTGAAAAAATTAATTTTTAACAAACAAAAAAAAACGATTTTTCAACCAAAAAGATGAATTTCCAACTAAAATGATGAATCTTCAACCAAAAAAATAAATTTTAAGAAACTAGTTCAACTTTTAACCAAGTATTAGAAAGGGTCTTCGAAATTTGGAAAGTTACTTTAAAAATATGTAGTTATTGATACTTTCTCAAAATTTGTAATTCTTACATTTTGAAAGATTTAGATTAAAAATCTTAAAGAATATAAATTTATATTGTATCATATTTCAGTAATTTAAATTAAAAATTGGTGGAGCATTCTGTTCCGGCAAAATATGCCGGATTTTAATTTTTTCGTCCGGCATATTTTGCCGGATTTTAATTTTCTCTTCCGGCATATTGTATCGTGTACTAAATTGAATTCCAAAGAATTCATATTAATTCCACACGATTTATTATTATTTCCAAACAATTCTAGATTAATTGCAGCGAGTTAAAAAATTTATATTTGTAATAAATGTCGGAAAATAGAAAATTAAAGGGAGGTATTGATGACAGGTGGAGGTTATGTGTCATCTGTATATATCTCTTTTTCTCTTCCGGCATATTTTTAATAACGTAATAATTTTCCGTAAATTATCATAAATTTCCAAAAATTTCAGAAATTTACACAAACATAATAAATTTTGATAAATTTCATAAATTTAAAAAAATTTAATAAATTTTTCAAAAAAAAATCCATAAATTTCCACAATAATGATGAATTTCCACAATAATGATAAATTTCCATAAATTATAGAAATCATGGTAATTCATCAATAGACAAGTTCAGTTCGTATAATTTTTCGTCCGTTCGCTTTTCCAGTATGTTGTGACTCTCTGGTGTAACTTCACACGTCAACGAGATACAACAATTGAGACAAATATTTTCCACAATCAACCAAATTCGACAACATTCTCATGAGTTTTGTAAATTCTCTTGAATTCAGCAGAATTTTCTTAAAATCAGTGTAATTCTCTCTAACTCTGTAGAATTCTTTTGATTTCAGCAGAATTCTATTGAAATCAGTGAAATCCTCTTGAATTCGGTAGAATTTTTTTAAATTACCGAAATTCTTTTGAAATCAGCAGCATCTTTGAGGTTCCGTAGAATTCTCTTTTCAAGAATATTCTGCTAAATTCGAAAGAAAACAGGATAATTTGACTAAATTCAAGAGAATTCTGCCAAACGTAGGAGAATTCTACTGAATTTAAGAGAATTAAACAAAGTTTAAGAGAATTTTACATATTTTAAGAGAATTCTACTAAATTCAGGAGAATTCTTCATTATTCAAGAGAATGATGTTGATCTAAAGGGAATTCTGCCGAACGCTAGAGAATTCTGCTGAATTGAAAAGAGTTCTACCGAACTGGAAAGACTGTTACTGAATTCAAGAGAATTGTACATAATTCAAGAGAATTCTACTGAATTCATGAGAATGATATAAAATTCATGAGAATTTCACTGAATTCTAAAGAATTCTTCTGAAATCAAAAGAATTCTACAGAGTTAGACAGAATTTCTCTGATTTTAAGAAAATTCTGCTGAATTCAAGAGAATTCTTCAGAATTAAAGAGAATTCCACTGAGTTCTCGAAAATTCTACAAAATTCAAGGGCATTTACGGAATTCATGAGAATGTTGTCGAATTTTGTTAATTGTGGAAAATATTTTTTTCAATTTTTGTATATCATTTATGCACACTCTTGTGGATGGCACAGAGACTGTCGACCTTCTAACGCGTGCTTCTGATTGGTTAATCTTTAATTGTTAATAACTCGGTAATTATTAACTTAAGAGAAATTTGTTTACTATTATTTTAGACGCCATTTTTTTATAGAATTCAAAAATACGAAAATGTTTTTTGACTACTGGGAAACCCTGTATATTATCAATTGAATACGATTTCACTTAAAAAATAGGAATAACACAGGCCGATAAAATTTCTACTCAAAGACCGCACTATGTGACCCCGCAGGATTTTGGTGTCCTGAAAATGAATCCGTTGTCTAAATTTTTCCTATATGTCAGGTTTTTGATATATCCTAACCTAATGCTAAAAGTGCAAGAACCGGCTATTTTTAACCATATTTGAGGCAATATAACACGATCGGCAATTTAAAAAAAAACTACTAAAACCACCCTTCAGTACTCCCTTTTATCTTCCATTTCCATTTTCGAGAGTCCCGAGCCGATTTTTTTTCTTCAAAATATCGCACATTACCCATTTTAGTTTCTCTTCGCCTTCTTTCCTAGTTTTTCATTGTGGGCCTGAAATGGTTAATGTGCGATATCTCGAAGAAAAAAAATCGGTTCGGGATGATCGAAAATGGAAAAGGAAGATAAAAAGAATTACTAAACAATTACATTAGCAGTTTTTAGGAGAAAAAAAGGCTGATCGTGTTATATTGCCTCAAATATGGCTAAAAATAGCCGTTTTTGCACTTTTAAGTTAGGATATCTCAAAAACCTGACGTATAGGAAAAATTTGGATAACGGATTCGATTTTAGGATGCCAAAATGCTTCGGGGTCACATAGTCCGGTCTTTGGGTACAAAAAGATGTCATTTTTTGTCGGTCTGTGTAATAAACAAAAGCATCTCTACGATCCATCTTAATGTTGCGAACAGAATGATGCTGCAAACACTTGTCGATTATTATCATTAATAATATTTTGTTAAATTTAACTAAACAACAATATTTTTTTAAGAAGAAATTTGTCTTCTTTTTAAAAACTCATCCAGTGATATACAAATTTAACAGTCTCTTTCCGTCAATTGTTCGATACATTTCGTTGAAAATAAAATTCAACTCTTGTGCTTCCTCATACTTCAATTTTAGTAGTCCACTCACTTTGAAAAGAGATGTGCTGTCCGAATTCGCTCTTCCGGTGACGTGGAGATAATTTAAATTTCTTAAATATAAAACCAAAGAAATATCAAATCAAAATAAATTTCTGAGTTACACAAAGAAAAAAGAAACTCTAAAATTTACAATACAAAATTTAAAACTTCAGAATTTTCCTTTAAATAATTGTGGCACTTTTGCCAAGTTTGACAAAAAATTGCGCCTCGAATTTGAAATAAAATTAGTTCATTTTTTTCAACTCACCGCATCGAGAGGATTTTCTGAGTTGGCAAAGTTCTCCGTAGTCAGCTTCTCATTCTGCCTCTTTTGCGTTCTTTAGTGGCTAACATGGAACCAGGAAGTGGAACGACGACCCGACGATGACGGTGTTTCGTCTTTACCCTAGGACATTCCTGGTCCCTTTCTTCTAACGACGTTATCGCCATGACACTCGAAAAAAATTTGCAAAATACACTTTTTTCCAAAAATTGATTGCCCTTGGAAACAGTTTTTCGGAAAATGCGTCAGTGATCATTGTAAATGACAAGGCACACTGTCGCCGCACACACTGGTTAACACAGTACCGAAAATGTGTAACGTTAGGTGAGAATGCCAGAATTTTTTTTTTAATTTTCACTCATCATTTTCCATTTTTTATTTGCCACTTTTCACTTTTCACTGAGAGTTGGGAGCCTATAAAATGATATTTCTGGTCTCACTGATGCTTGACCGCAGACTGTCCAACTGCCAGAATACTAATGTTCATTGTGCACTGTACTTTCCCAGCCTCGAGACACTACAGACTATAAACGTTTCCAAGCTGTCCTCCTACATCCTGCTCAGTTGCTCACTCTTTCTGGATGCCTCAGTTGCGAATATGAGATTTTACGTCAAGACTTTGTAAAGATTTCTGGTGGACAAGGAAATATGTATATGAGATATCATTGGCTATTTTTGAAACTTGGAATACAAGCATGTTTCGTTGGGCAATAATCTTTATATAACATTAAGGAGCCGTCCAAAAACTACTTTACGCATTTGTGGAGAGGGGGAGGGGTCTCTGCAAAAACTACGGTTGACAACAGCGGGAGGAGGTGGAGTCAGTGAAATTAACGTTAAGTTGTAGAGTCGAATGTTATATTTTTCATTCGGAATTCATTTGGTTTGCTTAAAAATTCTATTTGATTGAAAATTTAATTATTTTGTTGAAAAGTAATTATTTTTTGTCAAAAAATGGCTATAATTCCGTGAAGGTCACCCAAGAATATTGACTTGATACTTGGCTTGAGGGTTTCTTTCAGACCCCAGTTGAATGCACTTAAAGAATTTTTGACGAAGATCAATATAAATTAGGTTATTAATAATTTTGACTTTTATTTTAAATCTCGAAAAATATCGATTTTGGAAAAAATGAATTTCCTGATTTTTCGCTAAAAAAAACGTTTAAAAACTTGCAATATTAGTGTACAAAAAAATTTTGAAGAATAAACTTTCATCATTGAAAATGATTCAAAACCTAGGAACAGAAAGTTCCTTATTAACACAAAAATTTACCGGTCTAGAAATGCCAAAAATCCTTTTAGTGCATTCAACTAGGGTCAAAAAGGAACTCCTAGGCCAAGTTTCAAGTCAATATTCTTAGGTGATCTTTTCGAAAGTATACCCCAAAAATATTCAACTACTTGCTTGAAAATTGAACTACTTTGTTCAAAATTTATTTTTCAGTTGAAGATTAATTTCTTTGGTTGAAAATTTAACTATTTCGTTGAAAATAGTATAAAATTAAAAAACTTTCATTTTTGGTTGGAAATTCGTCTTGTTTTGTTAAAAATTCAACTTCTTGGTTAAAAATAATATACCTTTTTAGTAGAAAATTCCACAATTTGTTTCAAAATTCGTACTTTGGGTAGAAAATTAAGCTCCTTGGTTCAAAAATCATTTATTTGATTAAAAATGTAACTATTTTGTTAAATTTTGTTTGTTGTTGCGTTCAAAATTCAACTATTTGGTTAAAAATTCGTCTTTTATGGTAGAATATTCTTCTTCTTGATGAGAAATTCTTCTTGGTTAAAAATAATTCTGGTTTGGTTGAGGATTTAACTAGTGTGTTCAAAATTCATGTATTCTGATTGAACTCAACAGATTTTGATTTCTAATTCAAATGGTTTCTGTTGTAATATAAACTTTATATGAATATTTATAAATAAATATAAATATTTCGTTTAGAATTCTTCATTTGATTAAAAAATCAATTACTTGGTTGAAAGTTGAACTACTTTCTTAAAAAAAATTGTATTTGAAGATTCATTTCTTTGGTTGAAAATTTTACTATTTTGTCGAAAATAGTAAAAACCAAAAAAGCTGTTCCATTTTTGAATGGAATTTTGTTTGTAGTTGAAAGTTCAACTACTTTGTTGTAAATTTATCTTTTTTAGTTGGAAATTCCACTATTTTGTTGAAAATTTGATGTTTTTTATTGTTGAGAATTAATTTTTTGGATTGAATATGTAATTATTTCATTTTTTCTGGAAAATTAATATTCAAAATTTTTAATTTATCTTTTCGAGTTGAAAATTCGGATTTTATGGTAAGAAAATAATCTTCTTCATTAAAACTTCATCCTTTTTGGTAGAAAACTTAACTTTTTCGTGGAAAATTTGATGTTTTTTTGGTTGAAAATTAATTTTTTAGACTGAATATATAATCATTCCATTTTTGGTGAGAAATAAACATTAAAAATTTTTAACTGATCTTTTCGAGCTGAAATTTCGTTTTTTTATGGTAAAAGATTAATCTTGTTGATTGAAAATGTATCCTTTGTGGTTGAAATTTTAACTTTTTGGTCAACTATCATTCAACTCATGATTCACCTATCCTGTTGTAAATTCATATGTTTTATTTAACCTTTGCTCCCACCATCTATTTTTTCAATCGAATTCCCTAGACCGGGTCAAATTGACCCGACCACATTTTTGATCAGGCATCATTTTAAAACGGCTTAACCAATTCATTTGAAAAAAATCACAGATATACTATAACTATTGCAGAATTCGGTGGTATAAATAAAAAATACCAAAAAAATTATTTAATCACCAATAAAAAAATTTTGAAAAAATTTTTTTTTGTTGAAATTTTTTTATTTTTTTGAAAAAAACGCATTTTAGTTTAAAAATGTCGGGCGCGCCAATTTATGAATTCCCTGAAGGTATACGCAACCAAACTTGAGGTACGGGTCAATTTGACCCAGAAGTAGGAGCGAAGGTTAAACAGTACTGTTTTTGATTTCAAATTAAAATCTTCTGTGATGAAATATCTATTATTACATAGTTAATTTAGTATTTATCTTTTTGTTTAAAAACTCAACTATATACTTGTTTTAAAGTTGAACTACTTTGGAAACAAAAATCTTGTGGCTGAAAATTCTTCATTTTAGTTGAAGACTCAACTATTTGGCAGAAAATGAACTATTTGTTGAAAAATATTTTTTTTTGTGATTGAAAATTCAACATTTTGTAAATATAATTCATCTAAATGCTACTTTACCAATTTAAGGGGAGTGGGGCCGCACCAAAAACTACGATTGATAAAGGTTATTAACGGTTGGCTTTATCAAAAAAGATAACGTTTCTCCCAAAATAGATGAATTCTTGAACCAAAAACGCGACTTTTCCACAAAATATTTGAACCCGCAACAAAAACACAATAACTTTTAACCAAATAGTTTCATTTTTATTCAAAAAAGACATAAGTTCTACCAAAACATATGAATTTTCTAAACCAAAACGATAAATTTTCAACAAAAGAATTTAATTTTCAACAAAGAAAGATTCCTCAATCGACAGGGGGAAAATGTAAATAGATGAATCTTCAACTAAGAAAATTAATTTTCAATAAAGTAGTCCAGGGTTCAACCAAGCCGTTGAATTTTCAATCAAGAAAAGTAATTTTGTACCAAAAACGACAAATTTTCAACAAAATACATGAATTTTGAACAAAATATTCGAATTTACAACCTAAAACGATACATTTTGAACCACTATTGGAATAGTTAGATTTAACCATTTTTTGGAATTGAATTTGAAAATCTCAATCATGAACAGGATTTTTACAGATTTTTAATTTCCTGGATATTTTTGGGCTAGAAAGAAGATTTCCTAAAAGGTTTCGAACCACTTAATCGAAAATTCGGAAAAGTCATCAAAGTAAACAAGCAAAAAAATATTGGACTTTAAAATCAAAAACATCCTAAATTGTTATACAATTTACAATAAATCAGAAAACATTCTGCAGCATTAATCAAATTTACTACTGTAATTCAGCTGAATTGATCCATCTGCTATCCGACATAAAATCTCATTTCATGACGATGACGCAGTTCCCATAAATTTACCAAAAAGGACAGAAGTCCTAATTTAAAGTGACGTCTGTAAATTAGCCATATCCAATTTCCAGGATTCAATATTAATATGAGCAATTATAAATTGATGCTCATCAAATTATAATTGCCAATATTCAGTTTTAATTTTACGAAACCTACAACGAAACTCATTTTTTGCAAAAATTACCATATTTGTTTGAAAAAAAGAATCTCTAATCTCCCAAAGTGTGAATAAACCAAAACTGTCTTTAGGCCAACTAAATCAACTGAATAATTTCAAACACGCTCGAATTCCAAGCTGAGTGAGAAGCAGCAGATGTAAATTTTGACCAAACTAATTAACTCACATCACTGCCTTATCAAAGAGAAGACTGACCATTCTACAGAAACATGGTACACTTTATCCTTGAGTGAAAGCTTGTTTTCACGAAAATTGTCTCAGAATATTACATTTCTTAAGGAATTTAACATTGGCATTCCTGGGACACCGGTAGGTCCGACTCACTAGCAACAGGTTGATCGATTTTCCTGAGGCCTTTATTATCAAAGAGAGATCTGATATCCCAGACACAGAAAACGACAGAGATGAAAAGAGATACGGGACAAAAAGGCGCGAAACCGCACGATAAGTGTTTTGTTATTAAATTATTTTAAAACACGCGAGCTGAACCGACAGTCTCGTCTCGCGTTATTTTGGTCTCGGATATATAAAAGCGACGTTCAAGACTCTAAAGTGGGAGTAGAAAATATATAAGAGTAACCTGGCCGGGACTATGTACTTGGTGACACTATATTAACCAACTTTAAAACCAACCCTCTCAAGTTTCTTTAATTAATCTTTCTCATTCTTTCCCAATGAAGTACCTTCTTCCATCTCCCTCTTTCCAGATGCGGCTTTCCCCACTCTTTTTTCCCATCCTTTCCTCTTTCTTACATTCATCCTCTTCCAGACTCTCTTCTCATATGCATGGTCTCGTGTTTTCTTTCTTATTATCATGATCAATTATACAAAGTACGTTCTCTCATTTTCTCAAAAAATGTCTTTAGTCCTCTCATTTCTTTCTTCTTTACCTCTTCTATAATTTTCCGTTCCTTTTAAATGTGGTTCTCTTTTTTAATCTTCCTCTTTCTGTAACACACAGAATCACAACTCCCCTTCCCTTCTCTAATCTCTTCTCTTTCTCAATCTCTTCATCTCGTTTTCTCTCTCTCTCTCTCTCTTCATCTCTCCTGTTTCTTCTGTTTCTCTCAATTCTATTCAATCTTTCTTATTCTTGTCAAATTAAATGTCCTCTTAAAACATTTTATTTATATATTCTCCGTGTTTAGCCTCTTTTTCATTCTCCTTGTTTTTAGGGTTTCGCAGCCCCGGGCAAGTATACTTTCAGTTTCGGTCGGGTGTCTGTCCGTATGTCGTAATTGTCTGCAAGGAGGGGAAGTGAGGGGAAATAAGGGGATGGAAAGTAGGATAAGTGAGGGAAAATGAATGGAGGGAAAGTAGGCGATGAAACTGGAAATAAGGGGAGAAGAAATAGAGAAAGTGAGGGGAAATGAGACGATGGAAAAGTGGGCGTGGTAAGGGGAAATAAGGAAAGGAAAAGAAGGTGAAGTGAAGGAAAATTATTAGAAGGAAAGAAGGGGAAATTAGAGAAGGGGAAGTGAGGGAAAGTAGAGGAAATGATTAGAAATGGATACGAGTAGGGGAAAAGAAGTGAGGGCTTGGGAAGCGAGACAGCGTGAAGGTAGAGGAGGAAGAAGTTATGATATAGGGCGGGGAGAAAATGTTAAATTGACGGGAGAGAAAGTATTGGAGGGGGAGATATGAATAACCTCATTAACGTCTTGATAACTACAAAACCCTTTTTTCAGGCACACGACGCTTACTTTGATTAGTTTTTTTCCTCTTTATCGCAAAATTAAGTCCCTCTTTACGACTCATACTTTCCTCCTGAAATTAAATGCCTTTTTCTTACAATGTGTCTGACCTCTTATCTTTCAAATTCACTTTTATCTCTTGAATTCTCTACTCTATTTTAAGATCGTTCTTACTCTTCCTGTTATTATTTCTAATTAAATCCGTTTATATTCTTCCCTCCTTCCGCATACCTGTTCTTCCCCGTTCCTCTCCTCTTTTTCTTTTCCACTATTTTCGACCTTCAATTTTCTCTTGATTTATATTCATTTTTATATTTAATCCCGCTACTTTAACTTTCTTTTATTTTTCTAACACCCTCTAAATTAAATGCTATACTATCTACAAAAATTGTAAATATAAATTCCGTGGCTTCAAAATGGATCTTGGAGGTTTTGTCGGTCGCTGATTACGATTCTGGAGTGAAAATCTTTGAATTCAAAATGGCGGATTCGATATGGCGGCCAAAAAATGTTAAAAATTGCCTCGTGGCTGCGAAATCTGTCCACAGGAGATTTTTTGGTCGCTGATTACGAATCTGAATTGAAAATTCCAATATTAAAAATGGCATATCCAATAAGCCACACCATTGTTTCTAATTTAAATGCCTTCCGCTTCTTCTAATTATTCCACCTTGATCTGCCGTCTCTTTTTTCTCTTCTTTCCCACTTACTTAAATTCCTACTATTTGACATTCCTTTCTCTTATTCTCTATTCTCTCAGCTTCCCATTATCATTCTCTCAATACTAAATGCATTTTTCTTTTCTTCTCCTTCTATATGCACTAGAGTCCCTCTATAGCAGCTGTTTCGGGGGTACCCTTAATCAACGAAGATGCTATAGAGGGACTCTCCGAACCGTTCTTCTTCTCCTTCTGGCTGGTGGCTTCTTATAGGGCCGAACCGTAAACATCGCAATTCCGCTGACCTTACAAACGCCTCCCTCTCGTCCCCTTGGACCGCCTTGTGTGTTATAGAGGGAACTGCTATAGAGGGACTCTAGTGTACCATCTTATTCTTCTGATTCTCCTCCTCCATTCTTGTCTCTTTAAAATCTTTCTTCTCTTTTGTCTTCTGCCATCATAATTATTTCCTACAACTCATTTTTTTGCATTTGTCTCACCCATTCTACCAATATCTAAAATTCCTCCACACATTTTCTTCTTGTCCTTTTAGTTCTACTCACGACGCCTTTCGCTATTATTATTAGTATTATCACACTATTATTTATAATTTCCTCGGTAAAATTAGTTCTTCTATCTTGATATTTCCTCTCTCTTAAATATCTTACCTTTATTTTCTCTTATCTCTAAATTATATACAGTCGAACTCGGGCATAGCGCGCCCGGGGTTAGACCTTCCGAGAATTGACGCCGCGCCCGGGGTTAGTCCTTCCAAGAATTGACGCCGCGCCGCGGTATGGATGAGAGGAGCTGCAGGGGGGATGGCGGTGCTCATTCAGGCGTGACAAAACAGGCGCGTTGCGGTAAGGCGCTGTCCCCCAAGGGCCTGCCTGTGCAACTGCGTCATGACATTGCGACAGTTCACTGGTAGCGGGAGGCACACACATAGTGAATAAGCACGATGGCGACCTCACATCGACCAGCAGAAGGGCTTCGATGCCTAGAGAGCACTGAAGCCGACGGGACTAATTGGATTATTTCGTGCAATCGAATCACAGATGGAAAATGAGCCTGTCTTCGATCTTGACAACAGCGCCATCTGTCACGCGAATATATATCGCGAAGCATTATCTCGAAGTTATTGGAGCAATGGTAATGAAAAAGAGCGGTAAATATCTATTCATTTCAATCAAAAATGTTACACTACGGTCTAAAATTAATTATCTACTATAAGATTTCTCACTAATATTTAATTTGTTGTCGTTGGCTATCGCCAACAGGCTGTACGATTTGACAAAGAAAACAAGGAAGAAGAATAATTATTGGCTAAACAGGGAGAGAAAGAGAGAGAGAGAGAGAGTAGGAAAAAAGGTCCGATCAACTTCAAGCATCGGAGTTCCACTATAGTGTTTTGTGAAGTCACATTGTAAAGTGTTGACGTGAGAATAGTGAAAACTGTATTTTTCGTGGACAATTAATCTATCATTTATAAAAGTGATTGCTTTTCTGTTAAATAACTTCTTCGTATGTCTGGTTATGAAACTGCGCCATGTGTTATGCGCTATACTCAAAAGTGCGTGCTTCCAACTTGAAATGTTTTTTTTTTCGGAAGAGGTTCGCTTATGCATACATAGTTGCAAAATATTGATGTGTTTTACTGTTTTTGGATGCTGCTGTCTTTAAGTTATTCAGGCAAGCGACAGACGAAGTATCTGGACCAATTATTCATAATCAGGTAGAACATTTATTTTAACGTGTAGCAACAATCTTTCTTCCTCACTTTCGTTACATATTCAGTTTGCCCTTGTCTATGTATTAGAAAAACAAATTTCAAAATATTTTTTACCGCGCAGTAACATCCACCGGAAACGTTTCATACGCTCCTGACTATTTACGTTCGAAGTCGGCATATGTCTGATTCAGTTAGGATAGGTCAGGTCCACCGTCAGCCCCGAAACCGCGACTATCTCCGAGTTTGACTGTACCATCTTTTCCATTTTTGTACCTTAATTTTTACCATCTTCCCTTCTTTCTTCTCACCTTGTTCCCTCATATTCATCTTTTCCTTTACACTTCTTCAATTCATCTTTCTCTTTCTTTACTTTATACTCACTGAGTTAAATATTATGAGTTACTTCATCTTATTTTTCTAATTTAACAATGAATTATATAAACGTACATCATTCCATAAAAGAACAGAGTGAAAATTAATAAACTGAGGAAGGCTTAGAAAAAATAAAGGATAGAGGTAGGTAACATTCTTTTTAAAGAATAGAGAAATTTCAAATGATTGTTTAGGATCGGCAAAATAATATACGTTGAAACAATAATAATTTCCAATTTTCTTCTTTTACAGCAGTTCTCTTTTAAATTCTCTCCTCCTTTATTTTAAATCGCTTCTCTTTATCACTGTTTTAAATTCCCTCTTCTCTCCAGAGAGGTATTCGGCTTTTTTTAAAGCCAGCTGCCATTATGAATAGTTGATACTCTGAGCGACGAAATTCAAAGAGAAACAGAGAGAAAAGTAGAGAGAATTCCAAGAGACAAGGTGAAAAAGTAGACGGAAGAACATTTCACCTCCTAAGCACGTGCACATTTCTTGAAGATTAGTGTACTTGACTCGTGGTCATGTATTGTTCTTCCTTGCGATATGAAACTTTATTGCTCTTGCGTGTCATGAGTCCAAAGGAGATCAGACTTACTGTACTTTATCCTTCTTCAAAATTGTGAAAACCCAGGAACTGCTTCAAACATGAAACAGAAGACGTGCGTCCACCTCCAGGCGCAAAGGGCAAGGGGTGGCGCGGCCGCTTAACGAAAACTTTTCATATTAATTACAGGAATGAGAATACTGAAGTTTCTCAAATAGATTCTAGGAGAGTCTAAAATCTAGACTAAATGAGTTAGTTGTATTGCTTTGGCAATAAAACTAGATTAGCTAGTGTTGGCATCGGAAATAAAGTGGATATAAAGTGGATGGTACAAAAAAGAATCAATAAGGATATGAAATCGCGTGCTTCTTTTATTACATGTATTCCTCACACTTTGAGTCTAATAGTGAATGACTCTGTTAAATAGCTTTAACTTTGTACCTAGATATGCTATTGTCAAAAAAGGTATTTACCATTTAGGGAGGACCTCTTTGAGGCCCCCTACTAAGTGACACTGATCTGCGAATCTTTAGTTGACTAGTGTAGGCAGTTGCGTGAACGTCTAACCATGTACGCGTCGCATTCAGAATGACGGAACGCACCGAACAAAGAGTTTGCATTAAATTTTGCCAAAAAACTTGACCATTCATATTCGGAAACCATCGTTATGATTCGGAGGTTTAGCCAATTTAAAAGTTGTCTTACTTCAGTGGGAAGTCACTCTTACCTTAACCAGGATGTCTTGAATTTCTTTGGAAAAATATTCCATAAAAAATACTTTTCACGAAAAACAGTAGAATGTGTAGATTTAGTGGAAATAAAAAAAATTCATTTGCGAAATTTCTTTTACATACCCAAACTCTGCTTTTATGGTGAAAAATCCAAATATCTAAAAAATTCCAATCCAACAATTTTGTCCTGTTTATATAATCAAAGTGAAATCAATTCCCTGTATAATTACCTTTTTTTATAAGAATTGGTTGGAATTGACTGAGTTGTAGAATTTGAAGCTAATTTTATTTTATTTTTCAATAAATTAATTAAATTTTCAACAAAATAGTTGAATTTTCAACCTACAAAGATAAATTGTCAACCAAAAATTGGAAGTTTAATTTTCAGTTGAAGAAAAGAATTTTCAAATAAAAATGATGGAATATTCAACTAGATTGCTTAAATCGTCAGTTACAAAAATTAATTTCAAAACACGAATTTTCCAAAAATAGGTAAATTTTCAATTTAAAAAATTAAATTTTCAACAAAAAAAATGATGTTTCAAGGAAGTAGTTAAACTTTTAACCTCTACTAGGATACATTTATTCAACTATGGCGATGAATCTTCAACTGGAATAGATGAATTGTAAACCAAAAAGTTACCGTTAAATTTTTAGTTCAGAAAATTTATTTTCAATTAAAAAGAATAGAATTCCTGATTGAAATAGTTAAATTTTCAGGTAGAATAAGTTTTTTTTAACCAGAAAAAGGAAAATTTTAACGAAATACGTAGGTCAATTTTGAACGAAAGAAATTAATTTTCATTAAAAATGATGAATCTTTAACCCAAAAAATTAATTTTTAACAAAGGAATTCACGTTTTTTTAAAAGAGTAGTTGAACTTTCAGTCAAAATCATTAGATTTTACCAAAAAATTCGAATGTTTAACCAAATACTTGAATTTTCAAATAAAAAATATAAATTTTCTACCAACTAGGTAAATTTTTTAATTAAAAAAAAATCTCTAACCCAGATAGAACAGCTAAATATACAGTTTATAAAATTAATTTTACAACAAAAACTAAAGGGAATTCGCATCAAAAAAGTTAAATTTTCAACCAAAGTGATGAATTTAAAAAAATGATGAATGGCCAACTGGAATACTTGAATTTCCAACCAAAGAGATGAAATTTTAAGTTAAATTGTGGAGGATTCAATTAATTAGCTTGAATTATTAGTTGGAAGATATTAATTAGTGATAAAAAAAAAAGAATTTTCAGCCAAGTACTTAAATTTTCAGTTTAAAAATCGAATTTTCAACAAAATAAGTAAATTTTCAATCCAAGTGTTGATTTTTCATTTGAAATGATGAACTGTAAAAAATCATTTTTAACGAAGGAGTTTTATTTTGAATCAAATAATTCAATTTTCTACCAAAAAAGATGAATTTTCAACAAAATACATGATTTTTCAACCAAATACTTAAATTTCCAAATAAGAAGATAAATTTTCGACCAAATAGTTAAATTTTAAAATAAAAAAGATAAATTTTCAAGCAGAAACGGAAAAGTAAAACTTCTAGTTTAAAAAATTAATTTAATTTTCAACAAAAAAATTGCATTATATCAATCAACAAGGTCGAATTTTCTGTCCAAATAGAGAAATGTTCAATAAAACAGATGAATTTCAAAATACATTATTTTCAAATAAATAGTTGAATTTTTTACTAAAAAAGATAAACTATTATTTTAACAAATGTTCATCATAATAACAAAAAGTAATATGAAGCTACTTTCATGAATAAAGAAATTGATATTCAAGTTTATATTACAATTATACAAAAAATTATTCACGCTCTCCAAAAAAAATTCCCTGACTTTAAAAAAATTCCCTAAAATTTTTAGGTTTATCCAGGTGAGTAGATACCCTGATTATTATATACATTCGCCTACAAAAAACGGTTCATGCAGCAGCCTTTTTTTTAGCAGAGAACAAATTTAAAAACAATTTTTTTCCTCAAGGGAATAAAAATTCCAGGACCATTAGCCAAATTAAAGGACTTTTCCAGTTTTTTTCCAGGTGGAAAAAAATGCAAGGTTTTTTCCAAGTTTTCAAGGAATTCCAGGACGCTAGACACCCTGCCTTAACAGGCGCGCAATGGCCAAAATACCTCAAAATGTGGAACGAGTGCGATTCTTAATTAATGGAAATCGACTTTTAACAGTGAGATAGATAGAGGAAGACCTCACGAATCTAAAAACCCTAGTTTCGGTTATTTTGAGCCAACCTTTTGGGGTAAGCCGTGGTAAAATAGCGACTGGGTCCTTCACCATGACAACGCACCTGCCCATTCATTGCAGCTTATTCAGCAATTTCTGGCGAAAGGCAGCCTCACACAATTTTCGGAACCACTGTACAGTCCTGAACTGGCTTCCTGCGATTTCTGGCTGTTCCACAAATTGAAGTATCCTCTAAGAGGAAAACCATTTCATAATGTAGAGGAAATAAAACAAAATCCGGCGAAGCAGCTATTAGCTATTCTGTAAGGTGACTTTAAGGAGCGCTTTCAAAAGTGGGAGGATCTCTGAAGAAGGTTGTGGCTTCCAACGGGGAGTACTTTGAAGGTTATATATCGTCGCCATTAACCAGAATTATTTATTACCCCTGGTACACCACATGATGGGATAGTTTCTGCACAGACCTGATATTTGGCTTTTCATCAATTTCACAGGAATTATATAATTTTTTTCCGGGTCGACCAAACGCTGATTAAATCACTGCACTCAACTTACTTTGAAACCGCTAAGCGACACTAGATGGGAAAGTAGAACTGAAGTTTACTTTAAATACTGAAGTTAAGACACATAGAGAAATCATTTATGTAAAAATTTTAATTTTTTTAATTTCTATGCTTAGTAGTTTTCTGATATGATACTTTGTTTAAAATTAACGCGACTAGTGAAACACCACAAAGTGTTCAAAAAATTATAAACTCTGCTTTAGAATCCCTAAAGCAAAAATACGTAGGCGATGAAAAAAGGCCAATATTGATGATGGGCATGATGATAAGGTAATATATGATCTAAGTGAAAATTTTAGCGTAAACTGTTTCTACCAGACCATCGTTATCATCATTATTTGCGCAGAATAACATTTTCGGAATCTTGATGAATGTAATAATTACTTTGGATTCTTATGCAACATCTCTAAACTTCAAATGGTGGATGAAGAATCTTTGCTGCGAAATTCTAAAGATTTGCAGCTTATTTTAACTGATGGAAATGAGCGCAAAATCGATGACACAGATTTGCGAGATAGAAATATTGATTTGCATCCACGAAATATGTCTGACGTCTGTTCAACCAAACACTTATGTTGCTTCGCAAATTTTCCTTATTTTATCAGAATGTCAGCTTTAGCTACTATATTATAGCTATTGAAATAAATTTTACTTTTGAATTGGAAGAATTTTAAATAGTTAGATTTAAAAGCCAAGAATGAAAAGAGCGGTGAATTGAAATTTGCCTCCGGGCGGCCGACAGTCTGAAGCGTCCCATGAGGAAACCAATTCCAATTTATTTGTATAGTAAAAGGAAAACACTTATACCTCCTTTTCATGTAACTCAATTTCATTTGCGGAATTTTCCGTAATATCATGCTACTTTGAAAAATGAATAAAAAGTTCATGCTTTCTTATCTAAAGAAAGTGGTGTAAAGATATATCTCGAAAATCTCACAAACGTTGTTGTTGAAAACTTGATATAGGCTTTTCATTACTTGAAGTAGTTTTCTAAATCTGAAATTTTGACATTCAAATCTACAAATAATCCCTTTTATACAGAAAAAGCATAGAAAACCTTATGCGTATTATGCGAGAATTATATGTGTTTTTTTATACTCTTGCGTGGTTAAATTGAAACTTTTAAATTATCGAATAAATTATTGTAAATATGATACATGTTTTATGATTGTTCTTTCAGCTGGCATCACTTTTGTTATCAAAATTTAATATAAAATCATAAATTTTCGAAGAGGACTCAATTTTTCCATATTTCAGGTTGAATTACTTTTTCTTACTGTAAATGAGCGAAAATTATTATAATTTGACCAAGATTTAAAATCATTTAACAATTTTGAAATATTTCAGTGGTTTTTGTCAAAAATTGGTATTTATATTTAAGAAAATTTTAATTTAAAAATAATTAACAGCGTTTGGAAATTTTAGTTTGTGTTAGCGTTTTTCACAAAAAATCTAAATTTTGAAACAAAAATCATTATAGTTTGAGTAAGATTTGCAATTTTCGAACAGTTTCAGTTTGATATTGAAAATTTGTATTTTAAAGCAAAAATCATTGTTATTTGAACGATATTTAGAATTTTTAACAGTTGTGTATTGTGTTCATGTTCTTCATAAAAAATTGGTATTTTCAATAATAATAAAAACAGATTTCAAAGGACATTCACAAATTTTACCATTTTTAGGTTATATTAGCATATATCACAAGAAATTGGTATCATAAAATGAAAATTATTATTATTTTACCAAGATTCAGAATCATTTAAAAAATTTTGAATATATCATAGTGGTTTTTGTCGAAAATTAGTATTTTTTAAACTTGATTTTAAAAAGAGTTCGCAACTTTCAAAAAATGTAGTTTATGTGTACGCTTTCCACCAAAAATGTATATTTTTAAATAAAAATCATTATAAATTAAGCAAGATTTGCAATTTTTTAACCGTTTCAATTTTGATTAACGTTTTTCACAGGAAATCTTTCTTTTTAACAAAAATCATTAAATTAAATTTTTTTAAATTTGGAAACAATGTGAGGTAATGTTATAGCGTTTCATACCAAAAATTGGTGTTTTTAATTTATTAGTACATTTAATTTTTAACAAATTGATTTCAAAAATGATTCTCAAATTTTAACAAATTTTACACCAAAAATTGCTATTTCGGAAAAAAAATCATTATAATTTGACCAAGATGGTGTTTTTCGTCCAATATGGCCGTTATTAATAAAAAATCATTATATTTTTATTAATATTTACATTATTTGAACAATAATAGTTAATGTTAATACTTTTCATCGGAAATTGATATTTTTCATCAATAATACAACGGCTTGATTGACTATATATTGGCAGAAAAATAAATATATTAAGTCTGAATTTATAAGGACATCAATTTCCGTCAATTGTAAAAAATATTGTCCTTGATTTTCTATTATTTTTGATAAAAGATACTATAAATTACCAAAAAGGTTGTGTTAACATTACTTTTATATTTTAATTTAAAATTTCGTGAGGCAGAACAAAATTCGTGCAAATTTCATAAATTGATTTACACTGCTCTATACATTTCGATGAATCTCAAATGGGTGACCCAATTATCGATCGTTGCCTAATTAACCCATTATAGCCCGAGGTGTCAAGCGACGTACACAACGGAAGTGGATTTAATTCAATAATGAACTAAAATAACGTAATTTCTCGAAGACGTAATTACACATTCAATGAATTAAACTTTAATTAACCCTACAATCAAAATGTATTAGTAAGCGAATTCAATCATTTCTAATCTAGTTTCAAGGCATTAATGCTAATAATTACCAGAATTCAGAGAAACAACCCAGCAAACACGTTCTATAACTGTTCTATATCAAAAAAGAAACAGTGTTCTATAAAAATTGTCACAATCTGGTGCGAGAACGATTCTAGAACAATATGGTAACAGTGTTCTAGATCTTTGTGACCTTATTGTAACAAAACTGTTCTAGATCTATGTGACGGCACTGTTCTATAACAGTTGTTATGGAACTGTTCTAGAACAAACTAATCACAGACGTTCTATAACATTTGCTCCCAGCTTGTTCTAGAACTGTGCTGTAACGATGTTATGTCGACGTTCTAGAACGCTGTTACGAATGTGTTCTAGAATAAATTAGGAACAAAAATTAGTGAATGTTACCAGACTGTTGTTAAATAATTGTTCTAGAACAAACTTATCACAGACATTCTATAACATTTGTCCCAATCTTGCTCTAGAACTGTGCCGTAATGGTGTTATTTGTCAATACTCTAGAACGCTGTTACGAATGTGTTCTAAAATAAATTAGGAACAAAAATTAGTGAATGTTACCAGACTGTTGTTACATAATTGTTCTAGAACAAACTTATCACATACATTCTATAACACTTGTTCCAAGCTCGTTCTAGAACTGTGCTCTAACGGTTTTATGTAGAAGTTCTAGAACGCTGTTACGAATGTGATCTAGAACAAATCAGGAACAAAAACTAGTAACTGTTCTGAAACAGTTGTTATGGAACTGTTCTACAACATGCGGATCACATACGTTCTGTAACATTTGTTCCAAGCTTGTTACAGAACTGTGCTGTAACGGTGTTACGTCGAAGTTCTAGAACGCTGTTAAGAATGTGTTCTGAAACATTTCAGGGACAAAAATTAGTAATTGTTACCAAACAGTTGTTACAAAATTGTTCTAGAACAAACTGAGCACACACGTTCTATAACATTTGTCCCAATCTTGCTCTAGAACTGTGCCGTAATGGTGTTATTTGTCGATATTCTAGAACGCTGTTACGAATTTGTCCTAGAATATGTTAGGGACAAAAATTAGTTACTGTTACAGAACAATTGTTACATAATTGTTCTAGAAGTAACCAATCACATATGTTCTGCAACGTTTGTTCCAACTTTGATCTAGAACTTTGTCATAACGGTGTTATATGTCGATGTTCTAGAGAACATTACTTTGCAACTGCGATACTCAATTTGAAGTAGAATCAATAAATTTGTAAATTCAAAATCACTTTTGAATCATAACCGATGGCATTTTTTATCATTTTAAACAGAATTTTAAGAAAGCCAATCAAATATTAAAATCTTTTAAAGTTATTTTAATTTATTTTAACGAAGTATCTCGTCATTACGAAATTCAGGATGACTGGTAGACGTAGCCTCAATTTGAAGCATATTTGATGCATAAATAATTAGCAATGTAATAGGTAAATTTTCAACCGAAAAAGATGAATTCTCAAATAGAGTTATGGATCTTCACCCAAAAAGAATCGACTTTTCAACAAAATTGTTAAATTTTCTACAAAGTTGATTAATTTTTAACCAAAAGAGATGAATTCTCATTGAAAAATGTAATATTTCATACTTCGGCCCAAACAGATTTTAATTTGAAACGAAGAACAGTTTAAGTCAACCAAAAATAATTGAAACAGAATAATTGAATCATCAGCTAAAAAGAAAATTTTTTAAAACAATAGTTGACTTTCTAACCAAAAAGGTATTTTGTAACAAAATTGTTTGATTTGTAACAAAGTAGATTACATTACAAGAGATGAATTTTCAATTAAAATGATACATTTCCAGCCGAAAAATGAATTTTTAACAAAGTAGTTCAACCAAGTAGTTAAACATTTAACCAAGAAGACTAATTATCTACCAAAGGGGACGGATTTTTAACCAAATATGTGAATTTTCAACTAACTAGTGGAATTTTCAACAATATAGCACCCCTCAAATTCACCCTTCAATTTTTTTTCATAATTCCTCTTTTATCATGCATTTTTTCATCGAGTTGGCGATAGTTTATTTTCAAATAAGTATTTAATGAATTTTAGTATTTTTCTAGAGAAAAATGAAAAAAAACAAACATTTTTACCCTGTTAAAAAATGGGACGTGGCGCCCTAGAGCTTGAAATGTTGTATTTAATATCGTCATTCTATAATAAACTATTGCCAACGGGGTTTGAAAAAAATTGCATAATAAAAAAGGAATTCTGAAAAAACTTTCATAGGGTGAATTAGTGCTTAACTCCTTCCAAAAAATAAGGCATGTTATTTTTGACCTATATTATATTATATTTATATTTTTATATTATATAATAATGAATAAATAATAAATAATATATTATATTATACATATATTTTCAACCTCTGGGGGAAAAAAATGTTGTATATTCATTTAAATAACACGTTCATTCCGCAACACTGCTCCGACCCATGTTGCTGATCAATCTCTCTAGCAATCACCCCAAGTCAATACTAAATAAAAAAAATTCATTTCAATTTTTGTTAAAATTTTAGCGTAGTATTTTAGCAGACTAACAATTTTTTATCTTTCCTTCACGATATTTTTTGTAGTTACATATTAGGCACTGTCTACGCTTACGGAATTTTCCGTAACCATTGACCGTGCGAAATTATTAACGTTTACTGAAAAAAATCTTCTTTTTATATTTCTTTTATCGAATAATCGTCTACCTCAGTGCGACACCGTCTCCCTAAATTTTGATTTTCTCGGAACAGAGCAATTTGTTTATGTATCAAACATTTCTTATTCTTATTGAGCTTTCCCATATGTATTTCGGAAGTAAGTTTCCTTGCACAATTTACTCGGAATTGGTTTACTTTTTTAGTTCAAAACTTTTTTACACTTTTTCCAAAAGTCAATATCTCGGGAGTATACGTTTTAGTTAAACTGAAGATTATATTTTTTATCGCAATCTGCAGCATAGCCGATTTTAATTTGTATTCAGTGTCACTTTGAGATTGGCAGCTGACACATCAATTTCCTCTCAAATGGATTGCTGTTTCTAATTAAATTTTTTTTGCTTGAATCAGCAAGACGTCATCTCGGAAGTACACCTTAAATAAATGTATTCATATAAATTTAAGGGATCGTACTAAAATTACGAATTTCGAATTTCGAAATTCGCAAATGAAACAAATAACTCGCAGTAATTGTACATTAATTTAATATGAATTTAACTTTACGCACCAAACAAACCTGGTGAGTCAAAAACGAACCTAGCCAAAAACAATTTTTTTTTAAATCAGGAAATTTTATTGGTCAGGAAAAAGTCAAGAATTTAACAACAACAAATCTTGTGAAAGTCAGTTCGACCATGTGGTTGAAAATTTATCTTCTCAGGTTGAAAAATAAACTATTTATTTAAAAATTTAACTTTTTTGTTAAAAATTCATTCGTTTTGCTTAAATGATTGACTTGTTGGCTGTAAATGCAACTGGTTGTTGGATAACTAATTTTTGTTGTTATTGAAAATTAAACTATTTGGTTACAAATTCATTTTTGTAGGTCGAAAATTCAACTATTTGGGTAAAAATGCAAATATTTTGTTGTGCATTTAATTATTTTGTTAAAATTTCAACAATTTTTTAAAAATTAATTATATTCTTGAAAATTCAACTACTTCCATAAAAATGTGTATTCTTGGATTGAAAAATTCTTGGTTGAACATTAATATTCCATGGTTGAAAATTCAACTATCTACCAAACAAAAAATCGTCTTTTTAGCTCTGTAAATTTGACAATATGGTTAAAAATGCAACTTTTTGGTTGATAACTAGTTTTCTTGAGGTTGAAAGCTCAACTATTTGGTCGAAAATTAATCTTTGTGAGTCGAAAATTGTACTATTTTGTTGAAAAGTCATCTTTTTAGGTCGCAAATTCAACTATTTTGTTCAAAATTTAATTATATACAATTGTTTTGTTGGAAATTTGTCTTTTTTAATTGAAAAGTTCTCGGTTGCAAATTCATCATTCAAATATTTGATTGAAAATTCGTCTTTAAAGGTTAACAATCATTTAACTATTTGGTTAAAACTTCGTCTCTTTTGCTCGAAAATTCATCGGTTTGGTTATAAATGCAAATTTTTGGTATAAAATTAATTTGTTCGTTTGTCGAAAAATCATATTTCTTGGTTGAAAAGTCATCCTTTCGGGTTTGAAATTGAGTATCCGGATGCAATAAGATGACGAGCGCTCGAAAACGCTAAAAATAATTGTCCAAGCGTCTCGTGATATCCACATTTGAATGTTCCAAAATTTCAATTTTTTAAAATATGGGCTTGTAGAGCATGAAAAGACGGGACTTTTTTTTATCTAATGTTTTTCCCCCATCAAACTTTTCTAATAATAAAATTTAAAAAAGTACAATAAATTTATCCCTAAATTCAATCTTTTTTTTTTGGTAAATAGACGAAGTATATTCTAACAGAATGAAGAATGAAATTAAAACTGCATCTTGTTTGACAATAATTTATTGAAATTTGAGATCGGTCGGTAACCACGTTTTTTTAATTTCACCGAAAAAAGTATCGAGGGAAGTTGAAAATAGAGAAAACATCCAGTGATGAATATATTTCTCACTATTCAGGTAAGATTTCTGAAAATTTTCAGTTCGATTCATTTTTATAGAATACCTCATTTTCTTAACTTCCAATGAATCGGTCTAAAAATTTCTGAAAATCTTCCTTAAATAGTGAGGAACAAATGCCTCACTAAAAATTGTTTAACTTTGAACTTCTTTCGATACATTTTGTCGGCGACACTAAAATAATATGATTACCGACCGGTCTTAATTTGCAATTAATTATTAATAAACAATAATCAGCTAAATTTTTTTCTTTATCTAGAAGTCATGAATATAGTATACTGCGTGTATATACCAAATTTCAAACGATTTCAATCATATTTGGCTGAGTTATGACGATTTACTGTGATCGAGGATGTCACTGTTAGGAGTGCGACTGAAGTGTGTGGTACTGCGGTTGTAGGAAGAATGTCTGGTGATGCATGGTGGAATGATGAATTTACGTATATACACGTAAAGAATGCATGGACGTAAAGGAAGCTAGAGAGGTATGTCGGGACAGAAAAGTGTGTCGACAAATAGTTTATAAGAAGATTTTCAGTGGAGTGAATGACACCTGAAACAAAAGACCACGGATACTGATGGGCCCGAATGAGCAGCTTCACATGATGACTTTGTGAGGCTCTTCACTTGGGGTGATCGCTAGAGAGATTGGTCAGTAACCTGGATCGGAGAAGTGTTGCGGAACGAACGTGTTATTTGAATGAATGATTATTATTATTATTATTAGACCATCAAGCCATTTCCCTTTCGGGGTAGGCGTGACTCGCTCGGTTGGAAAATAGTAATGTCATTCACTCTACTCACATTCTTTCTATAAACTATTTGTCGCCACACTTTTCTGTCCTGGCATACTTCTCTGGCTTCCTTCACGTCCATGCATATTTTCATCCAAGCTCTCCTATTTCTATGGCTTCTTATATCTTTTTGGCTTAAGGTCTCATTCGCACATTCTAACTATGCTTTCCGCGGTCTGACTGGGCATACTGCAATAAGGAATTCTAGATCAATCTAAAAATCTGTACCCTCTCCCCCACAATAATCCCTTCCTCACCGAGTGATTCACTCTTACCCCGAAAGGGAAATAGCCTGATGGTATAATAAAAATGTTTTTAAAAAATATTGAATTTGAGAATTTTTTTTCACTCACTTTTATTTTCATTATTAAAAATGGTAATGGGGAAAAAACTTTAAATAGAAAAAAGTTCTATCTTGTCATTCTCTACAAGCACGTATTTTAGAAAATCTAATTTTTGAACTTTAAAATTTGGGTATGACAATACGCTTGGACAATACTTCTTAATGTTTTCGAGCGCTCGTCCCCTCATTGCATGAGGACCCTCAATTAATCTTTTCTGGTTGAAAATTCAACTATTTTGTTGAAAATGTCTGTAAAGTCTGTTAGAATATTATGTTTCATTTGAGGCATTTATCAAATAAAACCAAAGAAAAAATTTTACTCAAAGGGGGGGGGGCAGTGTTCGTATTCTTGACGACACTCTGGGACGAAGAAGGGGAAGGGTAAAAAAATCGTTCAAAATAGCGTGCCATAATTTTTGAACAGCCGCTATTCCAATTCCCTAATAAATAAAGAAAAAGTAGTTTTCACGCCATTTATTGATAGCCATGAAACAAAAGTAACGACTCCTCAAAGTACCGACATCGGGGTAAAAGAGCGTAATTTTCTTCTTACAAAATTTTAGTAGACTAGAGTAAATTGGACTGGAAGTTTTCTCTGTGGTCATAGAAAATTAATCTCTTCAATCTAACCTTCTAATTAAATCATGATGATACAAATTTGAAATTGGAGACACTGTAAATAGAGTAGAGAATGAATAAAATAATGAGAAAAGAAAATTAGTAGATTAAATGTATTAAATTAATTTATCAAGACATATAATCGTTAACAAATTCTATTCAGAACCTATGTACATGTTCCAAATAAAATCGTACCCCCTGAAATAAAAATTTATTTGGAACTCGAAACAATATTATACACTCAACTCCCGACATAAGAACCACCGGTTTACGATACTCCCAGAATTGATGTCCTCAGCAGTTTCTTGATGAGGTAAGCCGCGGGACAGAGAGAGGCCCTGTCTTTTTACATTTAGATTCCTCCAATTTAGGATCAAGGCTACTGCAAGTCATGCCCAGAACGATCCGTATATCGAGAGTTGAGTGTATTAATAAGTTACTATCTCATAGCAGTTTCAATCAATCGTTGAATCTCAACATTTTATGTATGTGCGTGTTGTGTGAAGGTTGATAAGGTGCAGCAATGTTTATACGATAAACGATTTTATTTTAATAATGTGTATGTGCGTTCGTGTGTATAATATCATTATTGTAATTGTAATTGTATAATAATAATAATAATAATAATAATAACAGTAGTAATAGTAGTAATAGCGAGTTTGCGCGATACATTTGATTTACAGGTTGTTGCCGCGCTTTATTGCTTGATTAATCGTGGTGATAAATCGAGTGGATAAATTATGTTGATGGCATTTCCATGAATAATACAATTAGAGCGTCTTGGCCTCGCACGTAGGTGAAGTAGAACATGGAACGAGTACCGATTGCGCAATTTGAAATTTGAAATTTGAGAATCGCAAATTTGAAATTCGCAAATAGAGGAAAGATCGAAGAAGATGGTGAAGAGAGATTTTACTCTTCCTCCTCCTCTTCCTCTTCTTCTTCCTCCTCTTCTTCTTCTTCCTCCTCCTCCTCCTCTTCTTCTTCCTCCTCTTCCTCTTCTTCTTCATCACCACCCTCTCCTTCTTCTTCCTCTTCATCGTCTAAAATTGGTTCCTCCAGATCAACATCAGCTACCTTCACGTCTTCTTCGCCTTCCGGTGATTCGGGGTCGCCAGTCTTCTTTCCGGGCCTCTCGCCGAACCATTTTGGAAGCTTCGCTGTTATTTTCAAAAAAAGAAAAAAAAGATTATTGATTTAAATAGAGTTTTTATTTGGGAGATTCATTTAAAGAATTATCCGTGCGAGGGTTAAAGTTTCTGTGGGCACAGAAAAAGCTTAAAAAAGGATCGAGGTGGCTGCAAAATTTCATTTTCAAAATTCCCTGACTTTTCCCTGAGTAATTTTCCATTTTGCCTGACAATGAATATTCAAATACCAAAATTCTAATTTTGTAACATTTTTATTATAGAATCTTTTATAACTGGAATGAGAATAAGACATTTTTTGTTTATTTTTCTTAGGGCTGAAACAGTCTGATTTATTTTCAAAAAGTGAAAAAGTGATCAAACGTGACTGAAAGTCACAGTGTGAATTAATAATGAAAGTTGTCTTAATTTTTAAAAAATTAAAAAGAAATAAAATGAATTGGAAAAAATTCCATTTATTTCAGTAAAATGGGAATAAATTTAGAGGAATTGAAGGCAAATGAAAACAATTAGATAAAATTCATAAAAATTCAGGGTGAGAAAGAATCAAGTGGATTTGAGAAATTCAAAAATAAAAATAAAATATTGAATTCAGTAAGTTAAAAATGAGTTTAGAAAAATTCAAAAGAATTTAATGAAAGGCCTAAGGTGACTTTTTTGAAAAGAATTTCTTATAAATTCGAATGAATTGTAAAAAATATTTTAAAATCTCTTCAAATCTTCCAAATCCGGCAAAATCTCTCACTTCTTGTGATCTTTCATTTTGAAAATTCATTTTTAACAAAATTTAAAGTTTTTAAAATTGTCAGAAAGGAATCCAGAATATTTGGAAGCAATTTATTTAGAAGACAGGTTTCAAAATAATAAAAATATACTTTTTTCCAATTCCTGGGAAATTTTATAATTGCTTTTTATTTTGAAAAATTAATTTTTGGAGAATATTTGAAAAGATTTTAAACAATTTCCAAATTTTAAATTTGGAGGAAAAACATTTTATTTATTTTATGAAATATTATGAAATTACAAAAAAAAATCAAAAATAATTTTAATCTTCAAACAATTTTTGAGAAATTTTAACAAATTGCAGATTTTTGAAGATTTCGAAATAAAATATAGAAGCTTTCTAATAATTTAAAATTTTGAAATGATTGATTATTTAAAAAAATTATTTTTTAGTCAATATTTAAAAATATTTCAAAATGGTCGAAATAGTATCTGAAAGATTCTTAGGCAATTTTTTGAATTTTTTATAGATTTTTTGAAATTTCAAACAAAAAATTAGAAGCTTTTCTAGAATTTGAAAGTTTTCAAGAGGATACAAAATTTTGTAAGATTCATAGCAAAAATGAAAATAAATTTTAATTTCGAAAAATGTTTTCAAGAAAATATTTAAAACGATTTAAAAAAATGTTAAAAGATTTCTAAACTTGTTGAAAAAGAATCTCCAAGATTTTTAGAGAATTTTTTTAATTTTTCAGCAATTTTAAATCAATTTTCATGAAAATGCGAATGATTTAAAAAGATATTTGGATTTCCATAAACAATTGAAAAATAAATAAAAATTTTTTAAATATCTCAAAAAATTGAAAACAAAATGTAGATTTTTGAAGAATTCGAAATAAAATTTTGCAGCTTTTTAAGGATTTTGAAAGGTTTTAAGAGAATACATTTTTTTCTGAAATTCCTGGGAAAAGGATTTTTTATGTTGAAGAATTTATTTTAAAACATTATTTAAAAAGATTTGTAAATATTTCAAAAAATTTCTGAAAATGAAACGACAGACAAATCCCGAAAAATAAAACTCTCGACATTGCAAAATTTCCGAAAAAAATACTCGAAGTAGAAAATTCCCAAATTAAAAAATTCCAGAATAAGAAAATAAAAAATATGTCCATCGAATAAATTCTGTGATTTAAAGCTGCACTGCCTGTGTGATTTGAAATGGATTCGGTCTTCATTGTATTTCTTATTTTATCATTTAAAGCCAGATATCGAAAAAAATATAGAAGATTTAAAAGCAGTTGTTTCAATTTTAGAAGATTATTCCAAATTTTCTAATCTTTAAAAATCTTTTTAAATGTTGTAGAAAGTCTAAAAAGCATAACATTTATATAGCCCTAAAAGAAAACTGTTAATACTATTCTAAAATCCAATTTTAGCTCAAATTTAAGGGGCCAAACACTTTTAACAAATAAATATCCATTCAAACTTTTAATCTTAAGCTAAAACTTATTTTTCCTCTCTATTAGAAAAACTATACACGCGCGTAGCTTGCGATTGACGATGCCAGGTAATGATATTTTTAATTGAAACGTCATTGAAACAACAATTATTTGTAGGATGAAAGAGTTATTTTTTCCCAAGCAATATACAAATGTGATACATTGAAGAGAAGGGTCATATACGTACTCTTCTGGCGAGCAACAAACTGATCTTTCTGTGAGTTCCATGCCTTTTCCATGGTCTCCTTGATCTGGTCGGTCAGGCCCTGAAACACCAACGGAAAGAATGGCATGCTGGGATTCTCACACAGGTTTCGCCTTTGTCCCTTTCTGGTTTTATGGTCTCGATTTTTTGGGCTTTTTCGGGGATTGTTACACGTATACAAAGATAAAATATTACAACAGTTGACAATAATCAAAGGGAGGTCAGACCTATGGAATAAAACCTCGTGTTTTCGTATCATGCTGATGGGAGCATCAACAAGGTTAAGCTATACCAGGATGACAACAAGAGGATGGACCATTTCTCGAAAGTTAACAACAATAAAATACAGAAGTCTCAACAATAAGAACTAACAAATTTGGTTACTAATTCCGTTGGGTGGACATTGTATTATTCTAGTGAAAAGAATTTTAATTACAATAAATACAATCGAGGGTATCAACAAGACAAGCAGGCAGAGGATTTTTCGACAAATATCTAGCGACTCACTTCTGGTGCGTTTCATGAATGAATCTGTTTTCTGTTTCCACATTTTCTCGCTCATCTCTGCGAGAAGCGTGTCATATCCCTGTGGTGCATTTACAAACGCGATCATTTTTCGCTTTCCTAATTACATTCTCATTTTCTATAACTCGAATCTATTAAATGACTTTCTGGGTGGAATTTGTTCTAAGTGGAGATTTTGCATTTGGAAATAGGGTGGTCCTCATTATTTATCGTGGTTTGTTCAAGTTTAGCTCCTATTAACCTTCAATTTAATGATTTTTTGCGACTATTTTTGTATGAAAAAAAACGGTTCAATATTTTTCAAAAATCCTAGTTCCGGCGATAGCTGTACGTGTGCTGAATATACCATTGAAATTTGAAAGCAATCGATTGAACCGTTTTTGAGAAATCATGGTCGCCAGTTCGAAAAATGTAGTTTCGAGAAAAACGAGTTTGAAAGTGTGGGTCTTATAGCTGTAAAGCCGCTGGCTGTGAAGCCAAAACTAAGAAACCGTTACATTCAATTTGAGTTTCAGACTTTCAGAACTTTACCCGTATATTATACACACTCTAGATTGGATTTATGCAACAACAAAAAATCGATTTTTTGAAACCGTCACACGGGATGACCCCCTTAAAGTTATTGGATTCCAAATGGAATCAGTTTTATTTTTTAAACTCTGTAAAAAATATAGGCTCGGTGCAATCAAAATTTTCTGATATAAGGACCAACCTATTTGGATATTCAGGTATTTACAAAAACCATACTTACACCCTCGAAGAGCTTTTTCTTGTCGTCATAGGACCTGGTGTCAACACGACGTTCGTACTTGGAGGCGACTTGGATTTTAGGCTGTTGACAAATAAATAATTTTTTAATATAACAAATAGAAATATTTTCAAAAAAATTTAAATATACCTTATTATTTAGAAATTATACTAACTGGGTATTTGCCAGTGAGGGCTTCGGGGTCCAGGCCTTTCTTAAGAGCCTTGTGCCTGAGTTGCTGCTTCTGTCTTTCCTTCAACTCTTTAAGCTGAAAAAAAAGAGAATTATTGTTTTCATTCATTATATCCTCTGACAGTAAATAATTTCGAGAGTTTATGGGATACTCACATCGTAGTCCTGACGCTTCTGACGCTCTTCAAGATCGTATTTCTCAGTCTCCAGCTTGACAATCTGGTCCCAGAGTTCCTGGGCCTTAAATCTCAGTTTGTCGATTCCTAGACCATCAATTTCCAAAGGCTTAATACGAATGCTCAGGGAAATTTTCTTTTCTTCTTCCAACTGCTCTTTCGTCTTGTTACGTTCCAGTTGCGCCGACGAAAGGTTTCCCTGAATTAATAACGACATAATATTAGAAGTGGAGTTATGAGCCTAAAAAGTTCTTAGCCAAAGAAGTTATACGAGTCAGAGGAATTCTGAGCCGAAAGAGTAATAGGGGTCATATGAATTATTAGCCAGGTGAATTATGAGACGAAGGATTCATGAGCCTGAAAATGCATGAGCCTGAGATCTAATAAGACACTCAGAGAAATGTCCTCTTGTGTTAGAAGGAAGCTTCTTGACACAAATGGAGTTCCCTCTTAAATTTGAGGTCAAAAGGAATTTCATATATTTCAAAAAGAATATTTCTCCAACACACATTAGCCTTTTGCAACAAACTTCATCTAATTTTGCAGCCAAATAATTTTTGTGTGAGAAAAAGATATTCAAGTGGTTCAAAACAGAACAGACAAGTGTCCTGAGAAATTATATTATATCAAAGTTTTTCGTAACCCATAAAAGATATGAGCATAAAGATTCCTGATCTAGCGGAGTTATGAGTCTCATGAGTTTTGAGCCAGAGGAATTACATGAGCTGGATGAGTTATGTGGGTCCATATAGTTATGATACTAAGGATTTCTGAGCCAGAGAATTCATGATTCAGAGAATTTATTAGCCAAAGGGTTTATATGAGCCAAAAGAAGTTATGAGCCAGAGAAATTCTGAGCCAGACCATTAAGGGAAACTTACAGCTATACTGCTCTTGGTGATGGTGAAGTTGGGGCCCTTCTTGCTTGCCTGGTCCTTCATTGCCTGCATCATAGCTTGACGTTTCTTTTCGGATTCCTCCAAGCGTCTAAATTAAAAAAAATATATTACAAAAAACCCATATCACAAAAAATTTACTAAAATCATAAAAAGTTGGAATATGCTTACTTCCTCTTTTCCTCCATATCCCGTTGTTTCTTCTCCTCTGCAGAAGAAAAATTTAGAGTTAATTAAATCGTTTTAAGACACTTTTTATATTTTTATGGAAACATATACCTACCAATTTCACGTTGACGACGCTCTTCCTCTTCCTTCTTCTTTTGAGCCAATTTCTTCTCTTCCTCAGCGCGAGTGACTTTGCGCTTCGCTTGTTTCTCCTGAAAAAAAATTATTCATGATGAAAACAATCGAAATTTGTGAAATTTAGATTTTTAGAGAAAATTTTGATCGTACCTTCAAGGTTTTGAGCTCATCCTCCTCCTTGGATCTCTGCTTCCGCCATTCGGAAATGTACTCCTTGAGCTGCTCATCGAGATCGCTTCTCTTCTGTTCTTGTCTCTGTAAATTCATAATTATTATAATAATGCAGGGTTTTTAATTTGTTATAAAAGTCTCTCTAAAAGCATCTTTTACTTTGGAACTTTCTGGATTTTGAACCCTTGGAAAGCGTTTAAAAAAATATCATTTTTCTTTTATTTTTGAACATGCTTTTAGAGATTTGCTTGTACAGTTAAAAAAAATACATACCTTCATAAACTCGACTCCCTCGCCGGCCTCCCTGTGAATTGCCGGAGCGAAAACAAAAGTAGATGTTTAGTTTCACCTGTCGATGCTACTCTCCGAGATTCTAAACTCCATTTTTGGTCATCCATTTCCCCAAACCCTCAACCCTTTTTTTTGCTCTTCCCTCGCATAAACAAGCAAGAAGACACAGAAACAAGCAAGTGGCAAGCACTCCCAAAAACAAATTTTTAACATACAAGGCGAAAAATTAATTGGATTGCTGAGGCAGTGCGAAGCGTGCTGAAGTTTTAGACTTTTAGAAAAAGGAAGATTTCTCTGAAGGAAGAAAAACTGCTTTAAAAAGTTTTAATAAAACGTTATGAGGTTTCATCTTGCAGAAACAATTAGAGGATTGTAATTAGGAAAATAATAGTATACACGACAACTTTGAAGGTCGTGTTTTTATTCCTCTTTGGTGTCCAGGAACCAGAAGATGGTTGCACTAAGAAAGCATACAGCCTTAAAAAATTGCAATTTTCAAAAATATATTTGTTTGCAATATACTCATTTTTTGCAATCCTTTTTCCAGTTTTAAATGCATACAGCTCTTGCACTGACGGCAAATTTAGAGCCGAATAGAAAAGGGATATTTTGTCTAAAAAATACCCTATTGAACTTTTTTTTCAAATCATCAGATTCATATTTACAAAGTTAGATGCCTAAATCATAAGAGCAAATGTACAAACAGCCATTTCCGTGAAATAATAAGTATTCATTAAAAAATGCAGAATTTCGGGACACACAGTGGAACACGCTGAACAGGATTATTGTTGCGATTATTGCAAAACATTGATCTTGAACAGGAAGTAAACGTTCAAAAATTTTGTATTAAAATTTGTGTGAACATAACACTGGGACAATCATTTGGAGTGAGAATTGAACGTAAATCTTACGGATATGTCAACACGTACAAAATCCTCATTCGTTAATGCTTATTAATAAACAAAAAATTCTGGACCATTGTTGCTTGTAAGTGACATTTGGGGGAAGGGGCGGATGGTGCAAATTTATACACTTAAACAATCAATTAAGGATGTAGATATACCTTACAGACAATTGATTTTGAATAAAAAAGACAGAACAAGGAAGATCAATTTTAGGAAATTTCGGAATTATAAATATACATTTGGGAAATCACAACACGAAATTAAGAAATTTACAATACTCAAGGACTTTTCAATGAAAAATTAGATAAATCAATATTCATTTGCATACTCAGGAATGGGTACTTACATTTAATTTAATGATAATTTTAAACTCTTCAAAGTCAAACTGAAATTGAAGATTTCTTAAACTTATCACAATTTTATTTTTAAATTAAATTTCTCAAGTTATAATCCATAACATGGAAGCATTCAAATTGAACTTGGGACAAATTGAACAACTTCAATTTGAAGCATTGCAAAATTCGAGTAGATTTGAAATCATCTGAAGTTATGAGCTGTTTCAACTAAATTAATTTTATATCAAAATGGATTTAAAAATTAAAAACGTAACAATTTGAACCATTGATTTTTTCAAACTTTGACTGCTCATTTGTTTAGTGAAGAAATTATAGATTGCTAAAGAATTCTCTAGGGTTTTTACAAAAAAAGAGAGTTTCAGTGAGTTATATTGGAACCGACCTATGCGGTAGGGCCTATATTCAAAAAGTGTCCAAAATAAAAAAAAGTGCAATAACATATAAAAAAAAATTTGAAGTGAAATCTTTGACAATATAATCCTAAGCGAATAAGTAGCCAAAGATTTTTAAAAATCGATGGTTCCCAGTGTGGAATCCACCACAATCGATTGCATTATTTACCCAACTATTTTCCTCTTGAGACAATTATTGATTTTTAATTTTTTATTGATAACATTGGCTTTTTAAATATACTGTGATATGAGTAAGACTGTAATGTACTGTAAATAATGTTGGAAAATCGTGAATAATGTGAAAAAATTTTAACTGGAAAAATGTGTAAAGGCTTATCTACTCCCTTAAAACTGAGGGGTATCAGAATTGGCAGGGGGGTGAGTGGCTGGTGAACAAGAAGTGTTATTGACGTGTAACAACACCTCGAAAGTCAACTTACTTTTGGGATGTTCTACCCCTACAAAAGAGAAAGTACAGAACGGTTAATACAGTAGAAATTCGATAAAACGTTCGCTCGCATTTTCGATGAACTGCGCAAAGCATTTTTCTTTTGGCATTCAATCTTGCTTTTCTTTGCTTTATATTTTGTTTGCTTTATCATTTTTTTTAAACATACAGCGGCTCTGCATTAAAGGAAAATTTACATCGAGGTCACAGCCTGCCAATGGCTTATCAATATTCATGAATACAAAAATATATATCATACTCCCGATACGAAGAAGCGACCAAGTTTTATGATCTTCGACTGGTGGCGATACAAAATTTTAAATCCTCTCCCCTGGCACAATTGGCAGACTGTTGACTTTTTAAAAAAAAAAGTTGGCTTCGTTTCTTGAACCAACTAGTTTTTTATTCGGAAATTTTTCATTTGGCACTGGCTTCATTAATCCGAGCGATGCGACAAAGAGACAGAAATGTTGACAAAAAGATGAGAAAATAAAAGAAAAATAAGAGAGACATTAAGAGCGTTTGCAGAAAGAAAATTCACACTTAGAAAAGTTTTTGAGAATCGCAAAAATAGTTTTTGAAAGTAAACATTTTTTTTCAACAAAAACTTTTTCTAGGTGCAAGATAGTGAGAGAGAGTCAGTGACAACGAAAAATATCGATGCTTGCGGCAGTGCGTGTGCGTGTTTTTGTTTACGTTGAAAATATTCATAAATATTATTATATAACATTTGAAAAAATAGTGAGATGCGTGTGGCTCGTGCGCTGAATAAGTGTGTGTAAGAAAGACGGAGGAACGACTCGAATAAAATAATATTTTTCACGAGGGATTTTTTTGGAATTGTGGGTGGGGTGGGGGGGGGGGGCTATTTTGTACCATCGACACAGCAGCGATACAAATAAAAAACAATCCAACTTAGCAATAAAGGTCGAAAGAAAAAAGAAATTGTGAGAATAAATGTTGTAAAATAAAAACTTGTAGATTTACAAAAAAGGAGTGAAAAAGGGATGAGCGTGTGTTTTTGAAAGGCTAGAGTCGGTGGGTCGATTAATAATAATTACAGCGATTAATCGTACGGAAAATCACGAGAAAAGCTCGCCTGGCGCTAATATGCAAAGTGCTTTCGATTGTTGTTTCTGGTTTTTTTTTTTTCATTACCTATTATTGTGCATTTTTTCTAGAGCAGACGACAAATATTTGTATTACAAAGAGCATTTGTTATTGCAATTTTTTGAGTCGAAAATATGAAATACTTCTTTTTCCTGTTTCAATTCAAATTTAAATATTCTAGAAGAATGATAAATTCTTAATTTACTAGCAATTGGTATAAATATTTTTAATCAATTGAATTAACGTTGTTGAAACTATTCAACATGTTATGGTGGAACATTTCGAACAAAATTGTCTTACGTAATTATCTAAATTTTGATTAAATAATTCTGTTTTTAATATTCAAATAAATTATCAAATAATTTATTAGAAGGTATGTTCGAAAATGACCTTTCTATATTTATAATTGAGCAGTAAGCGTCCAAAACGTGATAAATCCGTTTTTTGAAAAAATTGAGATAATGATTGTTTCTGTTTATTTTGAATACCATCGATTCGATTATCAAACTTAAGTTAACGAAAAAAAATTCCATGTCGGTTTCAATTTCTACCCATAAAATAAAATGAATTTGAAAAATATATATTTTCTAATTATAATTTTACAAAACTTTAAAGTTTCATTTTTTAAATTAAAAATATAAAAATAATTATTCAAGTTATCTTCTACTTGTAATTTCATATAAAAATACCAAATTGTAAATTTATGCCATTAAAACATGGTTAATGAATATGAACATGAATTTCATATTGGTAATGACTTTTAGACAATATTAAATTACAAAATTTATCTTGCCTAAATATAAATAAATTAACTAAAGTGGATTTTTCACTTTTTGTTCTCTTACTCCTCAATTCTTACAATGTTTGCGATTATTAAAAACTTTTTCTTAAATAATATTGCTATTACAATTGACTAAATATATTACAAAAGAAATATGCATTTTTCTCTACATTTATCTAGTATTTTCTGGTTCTATTTGTACTTTTTCTCAAATGTGTAGGATTTTGTAGATATGATTTAATAAGTTTGTATTTCTTGTAATATTTTTACATCATTGCAAATTATTTTGCAAAATGTGATGGAACAAAACCAAAAATTTATACAAAAAAATGTGCCAAAAAGTATAATTTATCTTCCAATTCTAGCAAACATTGTAATACTTGCATTATCCTATCATTTCTACTACGGTATTTTTCTTTTTAATATTATATTTCATAATTCAAAAATTTATATTTTGTCATTACTTGATATTTGCCATTTGTGTTCAAAATATGTGTCCACAGAGTACTCTCCAGCGACAGAGAATAAATAATATACAAATACTACAATACAAAAATGATAGCACAAAAACATTTCTCGATTTCAGAAAAAGAAAAGGCATTCGATTCAAAATTAAAAATGGTTAAATATCTCTTTTTCGAAGACTTTTGAATTCCTTTTTGCTTTATATGAAATTAACATTTGGTCTACTTCAAACTACTTTCAAAATATCAATGTTTCCAATTGAAAAATTGTGTATGTGTTATTAAGGAAAAATAAAAACCTAAACAGGCCAGATAGACGAGCCCTTATACATTTTGAACCATTCAGCAAAATTTCAAAACAATATTTACATTATTAAATTTATAAAGCCACTGAATATAAACCACGTGATTGGTCACATAGTACATTGGTATATGCTTTTAAATTTGTTTTAATAAATTTTTTTAATCGGGTAAATTGAATATGAACAGTCATCTGAAATTAAAAAATTAAAATCGTTTTTGTGATAATGTATACGTTTCGTTTTGCTTCATCCTTCGGAAAATTAATATTTTTTCAACTTGTGTAATGAAGTAAATTTAAAATTTATTTTTGATGAAATCGAGAAATGCAAAGTTCTCAATTACCAAAAATCAACAATCGAAAATACATAAACATTGCAAATATAGCAAATGACGTGAAAGATGTGACGCAGAAACAACTGCAGAATTTAACTGCGGTGGCCAACAAACAGTTTTTGTAAGAAACGTATATGGCAGCTGTACAATTCGGCAGCAGCGACACTGACAAATACAAAGATTGACCCATTTGATAAAAAAATTATCTTTTCCAATCACCAATCAAATCATATTTCAAAAATGTCAAAATTAACCTTTTTACTAATTTTTTCCCCTTTTTTCCGAAAAAAACAATGTCTTTCATCCCCAAATTGGAAACGATAATTTCACCTCAAATGGCATTTTTTGTACAACGTCTGCGACAGAGAGAGTTTTTTCAGCGGACGGACAAACTGACCGACAATACGGACAAGAGACAAACAAAGATATAGGCAATAGGCAAATATTTTTGGGCACTTACTCGAACTTCTTCTCCGGCTGCCTTTTTTGTCATATCGAAACGATCGCGTCGCGTGCGCCGATTGGTTGATTGGTTGGTGATGATTTTGATTTGGTTTGGTTTGAGTGTGTTGTTTGTGATGAGAGAGAAATAAGATAAAAAAGAGATAAAAACCAGAGTCAGTTATTGGCTTTTTATCGTCCGGGGAAAACATTGCTGGGGCGGTAACGTGGGTTGGTTTTGAATAGGGGCCGGGAGAGGGGGGCAATGACAGTGTTAACACGCGAGATAAAACGATTTACTGCGATACGTTGGAAAAAAATAAACCCACTCGTTAAAAACAAATAGGGACGAACGAATGCGCTGTGCTTGCGGAAATATTATTTCCTGAACAGATGTTCGGTGTCTCTGGCAGGAAGTATTTTTATTTTTTATAAATAGAATGAGCTTCGAAGAGTGAGAGTGAATCATTTAAAATTTTATAGAATCGTCTCAAGTATATTTATGGGCAGTCAGTGAAATTTTGGAAAAAATATTCCGGTTTTTCAATTATATTCTTCTTTGGAATTGAGAGCCCGGATCGAAAAACCGGTTACAACTTTCTGGCGCTCAGAGCGGAGAGACCCCAGACCGTTTGAATTTAAGAGACGTTCAGGCGCCAGAAAGTTATAACCGGTTTTTTTTATCCGGGCTCTAAATATTAGTTCAATTGGATAATATCTTCTGTTCTGTCTATGAATTTGAAAATTTTTAAATAATCGTATAGACTAAAAAATTATGTTGAATTCTTCGTAGATACAGTTTTTGACAGTAAACAGTAATATGAAGTTAGAAAATAAAAAAAAAGAGTTTTTTGTATTGTGATGGAAGAAACATGTCATTGTATTATTATCATGAAAGCAATTTTTTTCTGTTCTTTCAAAAATGTGAATTCTGCTTCTTTGAGCAATTTTTTTATCTTACACACCACGAAAAAAATTTTGTATAATAGCAAAAGAATTTTTTTGCTGTAGCTACAAAAATTCAACATAATTTTTTTGTGTATAGGAAAATTTTTTATATGTTCCAAATTTTTAAATCCATAAAAGTAACAGAAGATATTGGGTAAATACAATTTTTTCGGCCGATTCAATTGTAAAAATAATTTGAATATAAAATCATTTCGTTTCCGTTCTGAAAAGTTCGTTTCCAGTGAATCTATAAAAAGTTTGAAATTTTATAAAACGTATGAAAACTGGAATTTCAAATTGAAGTAATTCCAAATTAAACAATATTCCAAGACAATTGTTATTTTCAGTCTTTCTGGTTTGTACAGTTAAAGATATTTTAATTTTAAAGCACTTAAAATTAAATGATTTGAAGCTAAGAGCGTTTCGAACTCAAAAGTGTTGAATTAAAAGTGTTCAAAGTTCAATAAATTAAAATTGAAATCATTTGCAATTTAGCCACTTTTAATTGAAAGAGTTTCAAATCGAACAATTTTGAATAAAAATATTAATCTTCATTTTCATCTCTGCATGTAAATTTAAATTTAAGCTTTGAATTAGGTAAATTTCAAATGCTCAAAATTCAAATCAGAACTGACATTCATTAAATAATTTTAACTCGAAGTGCTAAAAAAATTTGAAATCGGAAATTACAAGCGTTAAAAATCTCTCAAAATATAATTATTCTGAATTCAAAAATGTTTCAAACTGAATATTTAAGAAATTAAATAACTTTGATTTTTCAAGAAATCATACTTTATTTTCTTGCTTGTTTTCCTGACTCGTGACGATGTATTGAATATCTTCAATAATTTAAGGATATATATTATGTCGTGCCAAAAATAAGAGTTAAAAAAAAACATTTTTCTCTGATTTTGATAATGTTTTTTGCAACCGAATTTTCTCGTACTATTGCTTCTTACCAAGTTTTGAAAAATACTTGAATTTTAATTGAGAATGGCGGAAATTGTTGCAATGATGTTTTTGGAAGAAAAAATATTGTAAATCCTCTTTTTTCTTTTATTATATAATTGGCTCTAATGAGCTAAAAAAGAGTCAATGGGAAATCTAATTTTGAATTTTGAGCTTATTCGATTTCATTTTGATCTTAAAAGAACTACATTTAAAGATTATTTAGGGAGTGTCCCAAACTGTACGACACTCTCCTACATATTTGAAAAATTAGAAACAGTAGAGTTGTAGGGAATTTTTTTCAAAAAAATAAGCCACGGCTCATTAAAATTCAATTTTCAAAAAATGGGCAAGAAGCGACAGTACTAAAAAATTCAGTTACAAAAACTATTGTTAAAATAATTATTTTTCGAAAGTTTTGAACTTTTTCATAAAAAAGTATGTTTTTTCATTCTCAAATCATAACTAATGATACCACTTCAATTCTTAAAATCATAGAACACTTTTATTCCATCGACTTGATATTTGGGACAACTATCTTAACTCTCTATTTTCCTACTTTTTCTACTAATAGGATAAAAATGGTCTTTTCGAAAAAATCTTTCCATTTTTCGAATTGGCTCACTTTTTTTATAACTGTTTCAAAATATTCAAAAACGATTTCGTACAAAAGCTTTTGACCTTTTACAAAATCATGCCCACTTTGAAATGTAATCAGTCCTGACTTTTCCGAGTTGCCTGTTTTATATTTTATCAGATTTTTCTATGATTCAATTAGCCTTAGTTATAATTAAATTCAACTGGTCGGCTTTTATTCTGTGTTATCCGGGAGTGAAATTCGCATCAGTTCATTCTGTGATTCGCTAATGATAACACAAAACGGAATACATTTCAACATGTGCGAGGTAGATGCGGTTTCTCAAATGTTCAGTGATGTATTAATTTACACGGTACTTCTCTATTTCGTACACGAGAGTATGATTCAGAATTGCCTGAATTACATTTTGAATTGTAAATTGTAAATTTTACTCTGTAAATTGTAAATAATGTTAAATAAATAAAAAAGAGTAAAAATCAAGCGGAAAAATTATATAAATATACTTTATACATAGTGGAAAAAATTACGTATAACTTTACTTTGTTTTATACAAAAATTGTATAAACATATGAAAATTATATGTAATGTTTCACACTATGTACACATTTTCCGCATGACTCTGCGTGAATATCAGTTTTGATTCCGAAAAAGTAATTTTATTTTATGATGACATTTATTTCTAAATGTTCCTGAACATTATTGATAAAAGAATACATTTTAATTGTACATAATTTTTTAATATTGGAAAACAATTCTGTTCATGAAATTTTGCAAATTTTGCTACAACACTACGACTTGTAAAACTTTTTCACACGATCAATATCTGTAAGATTTTAAAACCATTTTTTTATTTTTTAGGATCTTATACATCTTAAGAAAAACTGAATTATTTCAAAAAATATTTAAAAGTTTTGAAAAGATTCGAAAATATTTGCAATCTTGAGAAGAGTTTAAAAAATTTCTGACAAAACGTAGATTTTTTTAGATTTTGAAACAAAAAGCTTTTCAAGACTGTTGAAAAGATTCAAGAGAGTGAAAAGAAATTTCCTAAGATTCCTGGGAAAACTTGAAATGATTTTTCATTTTGCAAAATTAGTTTTAAGAAAAAATTGAAAAACATTTCAAAACATTTCAACAGATTTTTAAAATTGTCAAACAAATATCTAGACGATTTGAAGGCAATTTTTTTTAATTTTGCCAAACTTCTTAATTTTTTTACGAAAACTAAATTGTTTAGAAAGATATTTATAAGTTTCATAAGTTTTGGAAAGATTCGACAATAGTTTGGAAAGATATTGTGAAAGGTTTCCAGAGAATACAAAATTTTTCTTAAGATTCCTGGGAATATTTCAAATAAACAATTTTAAGAGAAAATTGAAAAAGATTTTAAAACAATTGAAACGATTTCCTACAATTTTGAAAGAGTGTAGAAGATTTTAAAGCAACATTTTTTTTAAAGCAACATTTTTCAAGAAGAAAAAACTCCTTAAAAATCGAGTAAGTTTGAGAGATATTTAGAAATTTTGAAAAGATTAAAAAATTATTTTAAACTTGTAAAGATTTCAAATTTTTTCAAATGTAGATTTTTCAAGATTTCGAAATTAAGCTTTTGAAAAATTTTGAAAGGTTTCAAGAGTATAAATAAATTATCCAGAGATTCCTAAGAACATTTTTAATTTTGTTTTTGTTTGAAAAATTGATTTTAAAAGAAAGGAAAAATTTCAAAGGTATTTAGAAGGTTTAAAAGGCTTAAAACGATCAAAAATCAATTTTAAATTTTAAAAGATTATGACAAATCTAAAAACAATGTAGATTTTTGAAGAATTCGAAAAAAATTGTGAAGCTTTTGAAGAAATGTGAAAGGTTTTAGGAAAATAAAACATTTAGTTGAAGTTTCTGAGAAATTTTTTATGATTTTTTATTTAAAAAAAAATTAATTTTCGATTTCTAAAAATGTCGAAAAAAATCGAGAAGATTGTAGGGCAGTTTTTTCGCTATTTTGAAAGATTTTTCAAAATTTTATGAAAACTTTGAGTCAGATTAGAAGATATTCAGGAATTTTAGAAGTTTTGAAGTGATTAAAAATATTTTAAAACTTGGAAAAATTTCCGAAAATTTATCAAATATTTTTTTAATTTCTTATATAATCCTGAAAGTCCTGAATATATTTTAAACTAACTCAAATTTTTTTTAATATAACTTCAAAAACAAACTAATAATAATAATAATAATTTAAGCTTGAATTTAAGTGTTCAAAAACTTTGATCAAATAAAGAGTTATTCGAAATTCGCATTTTCTATTACAAATTATTTTCCCCTTTTATGGATTTGAAAGGTTTCAAGAGAATGAAAAAATTTGCTTGAGATTCCTAGAAAAATTGTTTATAATTTTTTATTTTCAAAAGTTAATTAAAAAAGAATATTTAGAAAGATTTTGAAAGATTTCAAAATATTTTCAAAAAATAATATTCACGTGCTCAAAAGCTTTTAACAAATAAATGGTTATTCAAAATTTGTGTTTTGTATTAAAAATTATGTCCCCCTTAAATGAACTGATGGTGCTAGTAAACCTAAAAATTCGAATGAAATTCGAGTACTGTTAAATATAGGTCAAAAGCTTTTTTGTTGGCGAAAAAGTTATTTCAGGCATAACTTTTATAAATTTTAAGAGCAAATTGGACAATATTCAAAAAATTTCAAATGATTTCCCAAAATTTCGAAAAAGAGTACAGAAGATTTTAAATCAAAATTTTTCAGTTTTGCATGATTACAAAATTTAAAAAAGTCATGTAAGTTTAAGTGATATTTAGAAGTTTTGAAAAGATTTAAAAATAATTTAAAACTTATAAAGATATCAAAAATTTGTGTAAATATAGAATTTGTAAGATTAAAAAAAAAATTTCAAGAATTTTGAAAGGTTTCAAAAGAATAAAAAATTGTTCTTCAGACTCCAGGAAAATTTTCAATGACTTTTTATTTTCAAAAATTAATTAAAAAAGAATATTTAAAGAGATTTTAAAATATTTTAAAATATTTCAAAAGATTTTCAAAATTGTCAAAAAATGATACTCATTTTCTTGCTCTCAGATCTCAGAATCTAATTTCAGCTCGAATTTGAGTGTTCCAAAACTTTTAACAAATAAATAGTTATTCGAAATTTGTATTCTGTATTAAAAATGATTTCCCCCTCAAATGAATTGATCATGCCACTAAACCCGAAAACTCGAATGAAATTCGAGTGCTGTTAAATATAGGTCAAAAGCTTTTGTGTTTACGAAACCTCCTCCCCTTGGAAAAAAAAAGTTATTTCAGTCCTGAAATCCAGTGACTAATATCGAAGATGTTCAATCAATTCTGAATGTTCTACATTGTCGAGCGCAAAAACAATATTTTCAATTTAACGACAAAAATAGAGGAATGTGCAGATTTCTAATAGTTGGGAGCATTTCAAATATTTGTCACTTGTCTTTTCGTCTCAAGACGAAAATACAAAGCGCCTGAGTGCTCGTCACAATGACTTGTATCGGTGATATTTTTTCTTGCTGTCCTCGCATTGCGTTACTAAATTCGTTTCTGAGTAGGTAAAGCACAGCGCCATCCGGCCGCTCTATTTTTGTGAAGAAAACACGCTCTAATTTTAAACCGGCCGGCATTTCGTGAGATAGTTACTGTTATAACACGTCGGGCCGTGTGCTGATTCGAATTACGTAATTTTGACATTTTCTGAATTTGTCATTCCAAAAAATCGAAAATTCACACACGGAGGACGGGGTCTGGACCGATTGCGAAAATCGAGATGAGAAAGAAGAGTGTTTTCCTCTGCCAAAAATTCTCCAATTTATATAAATATGAATTACTTTGAGATCCTAAATAATTTAACTACAATTTTATTTACTGAATGGAAGTCTAGAGAAAATTGGATTGTTTTTCTGGTGGTGGAAAACATTCTGAGATTAGGGAGGTACCAAAAATTATTCAGCGCTACCGATGCTATCGCGAAGGGCTCACAACGCACGCAGTTCAATACACTTCGCCAAGGATTGATTTTTCCATCCACGGTTAAAGTCGCAGAGAAGGTTGAAATTGAAAAACATTGAAGCTCGAAAATAGAAAGAAACTGAAAAAATGTAGATTTTGATAAATGAGTCTAGAAAATTGGTATTTATGTTATTTGTTTGAAAACTGAGAATAGGTTTCTCTAATTATTGAATTTTTGAAATTCAGAATTTTAACAGAAGATGGAAAAATAACTAAATTTTCTACTTCTGGTGCCCGGTCGATGTAAACACGCTACTCTACTATTTAGGAAAATATATTTTAAAAAACAATCCTCGACGTGGGTGGCCTGATGCCTTTAATTTAGTGGATGTGTCTGGAACTTACTTCCTGCAATCAAAAATGTAAGAAAAATGTTAGAAGGTGTAGAAAATTGGTTATTTTTACCCCACGTTTAACTAGAAATTCTTTAGTGAAGAATATCATTTTGAATTTGTATTTCTTTTTCTCTTGTTCTTATTGTTTATTTGTTCTTTTGATAAATTTCATTTTTTAATTTTTAGTTAAGTTTGAAAAAAGAACATTTATAATTTAGGCTCAAGGATGATGACTCATAACTTTTAAATGAAAAATTGCAGTGGGAAGGGTGATAGTTGAGAAGGAAAATTCGAATTTTCATATTTTTTCTTTCAATTATCATTCTTTAGTTTGAATTCAAAATTTTCAAATTAGAATGTTTATTTCTCAGATAGTGATATTGATCTTTACATTTCAATTTTCCATTGAGTATTTTTTTAAATTTCATTTTGATGTTCATAGATTTCGATTTAATCAACGACATTCATTATAAAGCCAAATTAAAAAAACAAATTGGAAGTGAACACAGAAAATTGAATTTCATGTACTTCTTATTTTCTGCATTTCAATTTTTATTTCTGCATTTCATCGTATAGTTTTCAGTTTTTAATTTTCATTATTTACTTTCCATTTTTCGACGTTACTTTTAAGCAATCAACCTTCACTTTTATTATTCACTTTCCATTTCTCAATTTTCATTTTTAAAGTTTTAATTATCACTATTATTTTGTATTCAATCTCAATTCCTCAGTTCCATACAAAAGTATTGAAACTGTGGAAATGCAGATTTTTCAATTACTCACAAGTAAAGTAAATTCATACATTGTGTGAACTTGAAATATGTGAAAAATTGAGTAAATTTTATTTTGCCCTGAAATCCACAAATCTTTTGCAAAAGTTCAACACTTTTTTATTTCACAAATTATCAAAAAAACTTTTTTTCTAGTTAAAATACTGGGGTAAATTACATTTGAATTTAGGAGACACTTACACTTCCTCGACCTCCTCCTCGCTGCTGTAAACAGAAGGGAACAAAACAAGTGTTAGTCGTTTTTCAAACATGTCTCTTTTACAATTACATAATCTAAAATTATACTTGAGACACAAGGAATAACATTTTCGAACAATAACAGAAATCGTATACTTTCAACTTTTAACAAAATTTCATTCAGGGGACATGAAACATGAAAAATATAGGAGAAGACAAAATTCAACAAATCTAAAATAAGGATAAACAACCAAAACATATAACAATCTGATAATGGGTGTAACAACGTTAAATACATTTTTTCGTGAAAACAATTTGGGTCAAAACCATTCTTTATATTCAGGTAAGGTCAAAGTTCACTTTTAGTATACTGGATACATAGAAAACCAGGAACAATTTTTCTGATTTACTTTGAATACCTTCACTGGGCCATCTATGAAAAATCGAACTTTCTTCATTAGTCATTTGAATCCTTACGAAAAGAAGAGCAGAAAAAATACTTGCAGCTTCGCAAAGATAGTAGACCTGAAATTCTGATTCTAGATTTTTTAATTGGTGTCTAATTCTTTATTTTTTCTATGAATACTATTTAAAAACTGATTACAATTATTTATGGAAGAAAATTTCTGTTAAGAACTTCTGGTTTATCTGAGGAATATATATATTCCAATAACATCCTAGCCATTATGGTAATAAGTCTAAGCTGGCAAAAAGTAGGAATCATCTTGTAACTGGATTTTCAGATTCTTAGACAGAAACCAACAATAGTATTGGATCAAAAAACTAAAGAGTAAAAACCAAATAATACTATTAATAGTAGTGCCAAGATGGAACCTGAAACGAAATTCCTTTCCCAGATGTTACTACATGGTTCTCCAAGATGGATTCCTACCTACTTTAAAGTGAAAATTCCTAACGTAATAAAATAAAATTATCTTATAAAATTATACTCACGAGTATTGTTCCTCGTCGTCAGACATGTTTGAAGGTATTTAGGTGCTGCAACACAAGAAAAGACAGTTGCACAAATCTGTAGAATTGCGACAACCAAAATCCAATTGGTACCGATTCGTTCACCAAAATCTGAATTAAGGAGAATTGGGTTTGTCACTTTTAATTCCAAGGCTAGATCATCAACCACAATTTTCTTTCAGACTCTACCGCCTCTTATTGATTCAGGAAACCCTAGGAGACCAGGATGAGTAAAAACTGCATTCAAGAGAATCTGCTAAAAATTGGAAGAATTTATAGCCAAACCTGAAGTCCAGAAGAAAAAGAAATGAAACGAAATGCACCGAAACGTAATCTGATATCCGAGCGGAGAAACAGTTTGCTAACCCTGGCCGAAGAGTCGACGGTGCAAGCTCTATAAGGAGCCGACCCCTTCTCACTCTTCACGCTTCCATATCCCTAATTTTAGACCCGGCCGATTCTATCGTAGCTCGTCTCGACTCATTCCGTCGTACCGTCCCTGAGTCCTCGTTAAAAGAAAATCGAGAAAAGGAATGCGAAATGAACCTGGAGTATAGGAAACTGTGGTCCCTCAGGAATCCGAAAGTAATCCGATTTAGAAATCCCTTCTCACACTAAAAGGCTTTAACGAGCACAGTAAAGGAGCATCTGAAGCTTCTGATGGATCTATTAGATTTTCCCTGAGATGATGAAAACATCCTTAATCACATTCTTGTTGGGATCTTATCTGATTATTGGAAAAACAATTTTGAGATGGCACTCAAGTTTAAAAGACTTTGAAATGAGATTAGTAATTAAGAGTAGTGGAGTAGTGGAAGAGTAGTCTTATGGGTTTTAGAAAAGGTTTCTGGTTCTGGAATAGCTTGACCTAAATTTGATGTGTTTTTCTTTGTAGATTTCTGATTCTGGAAAACAGGAAGGTGGTTCTTTTAATGTATATCAAGAATAATGATGATGATTCATCGAATGAGAAATTAGCTCAGGAGAAATTAAGTGCTGATGAAATATAATCAGTAGGAGGATCAGCAGCTGAGAGTAAAGTGTTAGTTTGGAGAGAACTCATCAGCATGTAGAGAATTATTAATACCGAGTTATTTTCGAGACTTTGGATATTTTTAAATCAGCCGAAGGAGAACTGTCATGATTCCATATGATGAGCATAGAGATGCAGGTCCTAAGGATATCTTTAGAGTGTTTTAAAGATGTTCTCTAACATACTTGATACATATGATTCTTTAGTGTTCCTTTTAGTAGATACCTTGAATATTTAATATTCCCAACACATTAGGTATCGAATTAACCAAAAGGGAAAAGCCTACATGGTTAAGCAACTATCAGTTGAGATAAAACCATCTCTCAAAACAGTAGCTTTCAACTGTTCTTCTATGTCTCTTTAAAGAGAGGAAAAACACATGGTCCACGTTCCCTTCTCTAAATGGAACACGCAGATTTATTATAGGGCAAAATGAGCATATTGTTCTGCATTCTTTTTACTAAAGAAGAAACTGAATAGGAAGAAGTTTATATTTTCTCTGCTGATGATTCTATAATAAAATCGTTTGCTTAAAAAAGAAAGTATGGGCCGTGTAGTTGAATCTCAGACCTAACTTCAGGAAGTTTTGAATCTGCAGATGACCCATATATAGAGAACCATCAGTTGATATATCAGAATGTATACGGATGGATGGTTAAATTATCTAAAGGTGACGGTTCCTTCTCTTCGAGTTGAGGATTGATCAGATGTTGTGGAATCAGATGATGAAGGGTTATTAGATGAGGAATCACCGTCAGTTTCAAGAGCACTGTAGATGATAGTTCTGAAGAGCAGATTACTTACCTTTCCATTGAAATAGCATGTGATTCCTAATGTTCTAATCTATATACAATCCCTAGTAGCCATCTTTTTCTCAAAACTGAAATCAGCTAGGCATATCAATTCTATCTAGCACCAAATGACTCTGCTACTAGGGATCACTTTCCTTTCTGGAAAGAAAAAATCCTTACAATCTAGGAACCCCAACCACCTTCAGATAAAGTTATCTGAACCGCACTTTAACCCTTGACAAGTCAGTTATCGGACAACAACCAGCTCCACTTAATTCGTCAAGGATTGATCAAAAGCACACAACAGGTGCAAAGCACATCGTCACTCCTCACTTCCACAATCCCAATTGTAAATTCCACAGGTTTGATAAAATTCACTGATCTGGTGAACGAATCGGTTGCAATCGCGCACGGAGTATCGCAGATATCGGAGGCACTTACACTTTGGGTCTAGGGTGAAAGAATCTAATGAATTTGAGTGGGATTTCTCGGGCCTTAGCCGAGCGAGAGGCTGCTTTGACACTACCGCGAGGGTTTCTCTGGTGGAATGTGGAGTCCGCGCGACTGCTACAGCGGCTCTGAAGATCGGCCTTTTCGCCCTGGGCAGAACCAAGACTTCGATATCATCCTCCACCTACTCCGCAACCACCTCATCTTTCCTTTCGGGGATTTATTAATAGGATTGTGGACTCGAGACTCTATTCTGATAGCCAGGGCGCAAGCGTGATGCGATCCTGACGCTACTATTTTTGTCATCGGAGTTTCTTCGCTCAGGAATCACATCTTCCCAGCCCCCGCCTCTTATTCTCTTATTATGATCGACCGAAATCTTACTCCAGAACCACCCGCGGTCCGATTCAGAAACCCAGCTCCGGCCTAATTAGTTCGCTTCTCCAAAGATCGAGTAGGCGGTATCAAGATTCCTGGTTGCTCGGAAAGCTTTAGAGTAGGTGGAGGGGTCTTGAGTTTAAGGATTTGTTTTTCTTTGGACCTTGATCCTGCTTCCATTTTAATCAGTGTGGTTGAAGATTTGAGCTGGTATGTGTTGATGGATCAATCAGATGATCTTGAATCATCAATTTATCAATTTTGCAAATTGGTGGAGTACTTTTTGTTACGAAAGTTTACCTAAAAAGGGTGTTGATTAGCTGGATCTTTAAAAGTGATATAGTAGTTTGAAGACGTCTTGACATGTCAATAAGAAGTGCGATTCTGGCGAATTAGGGGTTGCTCTTTCCTTGCCAAAATATCTCGCGGGATTAGAGGATTCGAAGCCAAATTCCTGTCGATACTAATGTGTGAGAAATGTCGGGAGCTTTTCGGAACTCATTAAAATTTGAAAATTGGTTTTTAGAAACTTGAAGGATTTTTTAATCTTCAATTTTGTGTTGACTTGTAGATTCGAGCTTACTGGCGAGTTGGAAAATAGAGTATTGAATTGTGGATGACAGAAATCAGATATGATAAAAGAGCCATACAACTTTCGAGATAAATGAAGTAGGAAGGATATTCTTGACGTAAGAAAATTGAAAATTATAGTGAAAAATTGACTGTCATGTTGCTGATATGTGCATTAGTTTCAATCAGTTTCTTCTATAGCCAAATTTGTATAGGAAATACAGACCTTAAACTTAAAGAATCCTAGATCAAGCACATGGTTCTTTGTATCAATTAATATTTTATCAACTTTGTTACTCACTTATTCTGAACAATATGTTGATTCTTAAGACCACCGAAATATTTACTCCTACTAAAAATACAGTTCTTCATTTCCAAGAAATATTTAGTAAAATGTAGGTTACGCTTCTCTGCAGTAAGGAATCACATCGTTCCATTAAGTATTTTTCAGAATTTAGGAATTATTGATTGGAAATAATATTCTAATGCTATTTTGTATTGTAAATAAGATTGTTATCATATCTGGTATATCGTGCATATCATTCCTTAACCATTTTTTTTCACCTAAAATCTTTGATTTGATTATTATCCTTGTCATTTGAGGAACACGGATTATTTTGTTTTGCATATGCATGAACGAATACATTGTATATGCATCTGGTTTTCCGCCTGTGCACTGGCCTGTGGACTAAAAATCATTGTGAAATATAAAAGAATAAAGCATGAAACAAGCGTGAAAGCTAATAAAGTATTTTGTAGAAAATTACATAGTAATACTAATGATCAATCTGATTCGTGTACGCTTTGCGCTATACAAATATAACCGTAAATGAGTACAAATTATTATATGAAAATATTAATTTTAAAATGGTACAAAATGGTCTTTGGTGGAATGAACACAATAAAAAGTCATCTTAATTCAATGTTTGTCCATCTATGAGCAAAGAAGTTCAATTAGAGAGGGTAGCCCTTACATAAACTAGTCGGTAAGAAAATATTATGGGCTATTTTCGAACCCAGTATAAGAAAAAAAAAGTATTTTTTTAATAAAAACTCAAAAAGGTTTGAACCAGTTTGTCCTCAATACTGACGCCCATAATCTAATTGATATACACCTGTTTTTTGTTCAGTGGAACGAATTCTGTAAAACTTGATAAAAGGATAACGTTTTTTTCTCTGAAGTGACTTGAAATAACTTTAATTTTGCGGAAATTAAAAAGCTTTCAAAGTATATTGTTAGCATTTATTTATTTGCGGGTATCTCCATTACCATATTCGTAATGAGCGCATTAAAATACATGTATATACGAGGTTAAAGCTTAAAAAGTGTTTTAAAAAATTAAGTAGTGAATAAATCAAAAATAAATAAATAAAACATTTGTTTAAGCTTCATAGAAATTCATGACTACATTATAAAAGTATCTTATATTTACCAGAACCTAAAGCCTGGTTTCTGGAAATGAATCTATGCCCTTTATTTGCGTATGCACATCGAAACAGAGACGCCTCCCGGGATCGATGCTGGTTTGATGCAATTCTACGTCAATTAAATTAATGATCTACATTAGTAATTATCCGTTGACAAACAGCTTTTTGTGCAATGCAAATATAACTACATATGATAAATTTATGATATGCAATTAATAATTAAAAAATGGTAACAAAACAGTTTTTTGATGGAATAAATACACTGAAATATTAGCATTGCTCTGTGTTTGTCCATTTATGAATCAAAATTATATGGTGTTTTTTTCGAGAAGATGAAAAATAAAAACTATAAGGGGTTTTCATAATTCATCTTTTCAATAAGCGGCTTAATTTGAGTAGTTCTTTCATCGAAAAATGTCTTTGAAGCGGACAAATCGGGAACAAGTTAGTTCAAACCTTTCAGAGTTTTTATTTCTATAAAAAATTTTGATTTTGCGCCCAAAAATAGATCTCATTGAAGCCGCGCCTTTGATATGAAATTAAATTTGATTGATTTTAGTAATATTGCGTACTTGTTAGAAAAATTGTGAAATTAAATTAAAAGTACCTTTACAGCAAATAAAGACCTAAGATTTATTTTATGAAGAATGCAAACTGTATAACAACAAACAAACTAATAAAGTTTATTCACAACTTTGCATGTACACTGCCGAACATAGTCATGTTGATACTTGTTTTTTATCAATTAAAACAAATGCTGTAAAAATTGTTTACAATTTTTTTAATCTAAAATCCTATCTAAAAAAGTGGTGTAACGATACATACAATTTTTAGAAGTTTTTGTTCAAGTTAGTTTTTTCAGTGGACATGAGCATTTTGAAACAAAAATCATGAAGATTTATTTATTTTTATTCACAAAATATTAGATTTTAAAGATTGAAATTTGTTCAACAAATTATTTTTGTCGGTTTTGTTAGCGTTTTTCACCGTTTAATGTTTTTTTTAAACAAAAATCATTAGATTTTAAAAGTTTATAATTTTTGAACAATTTTGGGTTACGTTAGCGTTTCACACAGAAGATTGGTATTTAAAAAAAAACTTATAATTTGAACAATATTTGGAATCTTTTAACAATTTTGGATTATATCAGTGTTTTTCGTCGGAAATTGTTATTTTCAATAAAAAAAATTGTTTTCAAAGAAGATTCACAACAACAGCGTTTTAAACCAAAATTGATAGTCAGAAACAAAAATCATTATAGTTTAAACAAGATTTGCAATTTTTTAACAGATTCAAATTATGTTAACTTTATCCGTCGGAAACCGTTTTTTTATTGTAACAAAAATCTTTTTAATTCGAAAAAGATTCAAATTCTTTCAACAATTCTGAATTATGTTAGTGTTTTTTGCCAGAACGTGGCATTTTTAATTTAAAAAATCGGCTCGCATCAAATTACAGCTGTAATTTGATGATTGTGAATTCTCTTTTGTTAAAGCTCCTTCAGCTTCAACGAATACATTCTCATCACGTATCTCGTGCTTCGCGCTCGATTTTCTCCAAAATGCGAACTTTTCTGCATTATGCAATACTATTATATCAAACGTATATTACATTTATTTTTATACATCGGCCTGATATTGCTTATTTAGATATTGTAAAATAAAGTACAAATTGTATTTATCATGATTACATTAATATTTGCTTCTGATTTCGCATTTAATTTTATCCTCAGCTACCGTGAAAATGTTATATTATTTCAATAAATGTAAATTATTATAATTCATAATGTGCAATGGAATTAAAAACTGACGTATTTTCCCTGCCTTGTTTTTATAATTGAAAAAAGTGCGCATCTTATGAAAAAACACAATTATTTTATTATGCATTTCATTGCAACTTATACCGGCTTTCTATAAATTAAATTTTTTTATGTTCAATGTTATTTTTTACGATTTGAACCAAAAATATGCATCCTAGCGTAGAGTGGTTTTGAAAAAATTTGTAAATGTAATTTAGGCGAAAAATTGTGTTAGATGAAATGTTATTGTAGCGTGTATCGTTTTTTCCGAAAAGTTAATTTTTTTTATTTTAAATGTATTTGTATAGCATAAATTTATAACAAATTTGTAGATCTATTTTGGTTGAATAACTTTTATCTATCCATCTTTTTTCGTACCTTGCGTCATTTTTCCCATTTTTTTATTTTTGATTGTTAATGTTATTTTTCTCGATTGAAACAAAAATTACGGATCCCATCAAAAAATGATTAATGAAAAATTTGTAGCTCTTTTCTGAGTGAACAACTTTTGTCTATCAATTTTTTTCGTAGTTTATGTCATTAGTCCAAAAATTTATTTTATTCTTAAATCAGTTTTTTATAAATGAAACAAAAACTACGCGTCTCATCAAAAAGTGATTGATAAGAAATTTGTAGATCTTTTTCGAGTGTACAATTTTTTTCGACTCATCTTTTTTCGTATTTTGTATAGTTTGACTGCAAAATGGAATTTTCACACTTTCATTATTTTTTGTGCGATAAAAATTGGAATTTTCGATTTTCCAAGAAAATTAAAAACAGTCTCATAACAATATTGTATGGTGTTCAGAAGGAAACATTTTTGCTCTAACTTTTTTTCATATCGTGCGTTGTTTGGCTTAAAATGTACTTTTTTTAATTTTGTAAATGCTATAACTCTGATAATTTTTCTTCTGTCAAAAAAAGTCACCAAATATTTTTTTCGCCTTTTTGAGTACTATTAATATCCGTCCATAAAATTTTCATATATTAAAAAAAAGTGTTCTCAAAAATTTTTTAAATGTGCTCCCCTTTTGAATTTTTATCCAGAATGGCTGGCTAACGAACTTGACCTTCGTTTTAGGACACTTAAAAATTATACCAAAGCCCAAGTCCAATACGTTAATTCTTGTGAAAGTTATCGTGCTAACAAACTAAAAATCTACATACTAACAGGCAGACAGACTAACAGATAGACATTTTGAAAAAACTTATTTTTATGTGTTCAGCTAGTCTCAAAAAGTGGACATTCGACAAAAACGGAGGAGGGGGGCAAATTTTAAACAAATCTAATACCTTCTCATTATAGGATGA
>CAKNXH010002101.1:55025-99335 GCA_932178445.1 Andricus quercusramuli | reverse complement strand
TTTTCAATCACAAGGATCAATTTGCAACCAATAAGATTAATTCTCTACCAAAAAAGACGATTTTTCAACAAAATACATGAATTTTGAACAAAATAGTAGAATTTTCAACTAAAATGGTGAATCTCTAACTAGAATAGTTGATTTTTTAACAAAAAAGATTAATTTTCAACCAGAAAGATAAATATTTAGCTGAAATAGTTGAACTTTCAAACAAAAAGGAGAATTTTCAACCAAGAAGATTAATTTCTACAAAAAAAGACGAATTTTCAACTAAAAAAGATAAATTTTCAACTAAAAAAGATAAATTTTTAACCAAAAATTGAATAGTAAAGTTGTCAGTCAAAAAAATTAATATTCAAGCAAGGAGGTGAATTTTCAACTGATATTATGGAATGTTCAAATGGAATATATACCTACAATTTTCAATCAAACAGTTATATGGCAAAACAAAATGATGAATTTTCAACCGGAATATTGAAATTTTAAACCAAAAAGATGAATTTTCAACTAAAATGACGAATTGTTTAATAGGATAATTTAATTTTCAGCCAAAAAAATGAACTTTCAAACCAAAAGATTAATTTTTACAAAAAAATATAAATTTTTAATTGAAAACTATAATTTTTCAACCAAAAATTAACGTTAAATTTTTAGTTTAAAAAATTAATGTTCAACCAAAGAGTTGTAATTTCAACTAAAGTGACGGAATAACAACTTGGAATAGTTATATTTTCAGATTTAAAAAAAAAATAATTTTCAAAAAAACAATTACATTATGGAACAAAGTGATGAATTTTTAACTAAAATGATGTTTTATTCAGATGGAATATGTAGTTACATTTTTAGTCAAGAAAGTTTTTTTTCAACAAAAAAAAATGATTTTCAAAAAACAGAAGAACAACTAATTTTCAACAACAGAAAACTAATTTTCAAACAGTTACATTATGAAACAAAGTGATGAATTTTCAATTAAATGATGAATCTTTTACTAGGATAATTTTATTTTTAACCAAAAAGATTAATTTTCAAACAAGAAGATTAATTTTTACAAAAAATATGAATTTCTTATTTGAAAACACTAGTTTTTCAAACAAAAATTAAGGTTAATTTTTTAGTTAAAAAAATTGTTGTTCAACCAGAGTTGTAGTTTCAACTAAAATGATGTCATATTCAATTGGAATAGTTGCATTTTCAGGTTTAAAAAACAAAGTAATTTAATAAGAACAGTTACTACATTATGAAAAAAAAAGAAAGTGATGAATTTTCAACTGGAATAGTTGAATTTTAAACTAAAAAGTTAAATAGTAAAATTGTCAGTCAAAAAAATTGATTTTCAAGCAAAGAAATTAATTTTCAACTGAAATTATGAATCTTTAACTAGAATAACTGCTTTTTCAACCATAGTGATAAATTTTCAAACAAGAAGATTCATTTTTACCAAAGAAATATGAATTTTCAATTTAAAAAAAAAATTAACCACAATGGAATAATTAAATTTTTAGTTGAAAAAATTAATTACAAAAAAAACGAATTTTCAGCAAGATAGTTAAATACAGTAATCTGAAGCTACTTTTACAAATGATGAATCATTGTTATTAAATTTTATATTAGAATTTAAAAGAAAATTAAGCATGTTCTCGAAAAAAAAATCTCTGAATTTTTTAGGTTTTTCCAGATATATAAAAATTCCCCGACAGATCCAGGTTTCTCGGTGGGGTGGGGTAGGAGTTTAAAAATAGCATGAGGTAAAAAAATAATTGCACGCGTAGCGCGCATGTTTCTTTTCTGTTTTAACACAAAAAATTGGAAATTTCACTTACGTCTATTAAATCTTTTTTTGTTGTTTCAGGACCAAATCTTGCAACAAAAACTGTTCTCTCCGGTATAGATTTTAATCCATGAGGTGGTTCATAGTGTGCTTCAATTGCACGACTAATAGCTTTATCGTGAGGCTCTGTATCTGTGCAATCTATACTTCCAGCTTTTAATGGATCATAGTTGCACGTTGTGAAAGGGCTCCAGTCTTTCAATGCATCCTAAAAATAGAATCGAATAAAAAATTCCACATTTTAATATTTTGAAATTAAATCTTTAAAGACCGCTTTGAAATAAATTCAGGTATCACAGCGCAAAAATAAACTAAAAAAGGGGGAAATAGGATCATTTTTTCATAAAAAAAAGGAAAAAATATGCAAGAGATTAAACACTCATTTTTCCATTTAGAAAAGAAGAAACAATCTTTTTATAAGAAATATTATAGTTTTCAAATAATTTAAAATTATTTTTTAATTATTTCTGCCATTAATACTTTTTTTTTTCATTGGATACACTTAGGTCCTTCAAAATACATTCACGGTAATATAAAAAGGTCCGAGAAATATACAATTTGTTAAATAAACAATTTTTATATGTTTCAGATCGTACATATAATCAAGAATATTTCCTCTTCTAAAAATTCCTCCATTAATTTAAAAATCGTTATACTTATTATAATTAAATATTTATTTTCAAGATTTGTCAATTATCATTCGAATGTTAATTGGAAACCTCACTTTTCAGTGCTTTAAACTCAAATTTAATAAAGTTCATAGCATGGAGTCATTAGAAAATTTCGCATTTTTAAAGTAATTGACTCGGAACAAAAACCTCGGACAAAAGTATAGGTACAATTTCGCGAGTTTATTACAAATAATGATTTTTTTCAGTTTCTAGGGATTCATTTAATATTTTTAATTTAGAAAGTTTTTACAAATAATATTACAAGATATTCTTAAATATATTGGCACCATCGATTGATGAAATAATTAAATGAATCTAAAAAACATAATTAATCATTTATTGAATTTGTCTTTAATGTCCATGAATTTGAATAATAATTGGAACAAATTTTTATTTTATCTTCTTACACTTAAAATTCAGTGCATATTTAAATAAAATTAATTTTGGTGCTATATTAAGTTCAATTTAAACCGCTTCAAATTCCTAACTTTTCAAATAAAAATATTGCATTTTAAAAATAGATACATTTTTAACCAAATAGTTGAATTTTGAACTAAAAAATATCAGTTTTCAACCAAAAATAGAATAGAAATGGTCAATCTTTAACTAGAATAGACGAATTTTTAATCGAAAAGAAGAATTCTGAACCAAGAACATTAATAACTAACAAAAAAAGACCAATTTTCAACAAAATACATGAATTTTCAACTAAAAAAGAGAAATTGTCAACCAAAAAATCAATAATGAATTATCAGTTAAAAAAATTAATGTTCAACCAAAGAGATAATTTTTCAACTAAAATTATGAAATATTCAATTGGAATATTTACATTCTAAGTTTAAAAAAATGTCAACAAAAAAAACTAATTATCAAAAAAATAGTGACATTATCAAACAAAGTGATAAATTTTCAATTAAAATCATGAATCTTCAACTGGAATAGTTGAATTTTAAACAAAAAAGATGAATTTTCAGTGAAAATGATGAATCTTTAACGAGAATAATTTAATTTTCAACCAAAAAGATTAATTTCCAATGAAGAAATAGTTCAATTTTCAGTTGAAGAAATTATGTTCAACCAAAAAGATTAATTATTACATTTCCAGTTTTAAAAAAATCAACCAAAAAAAATTTCAACAAAATAGTTCAAGTTTCAACTGTTATAGTTAAATTTGCAGTAAAAACATTAATTTTCAGCCAAAGAAAACACGAATTTTCAGGAGAATAGCTCATTTTTAACCAAAGAGATGAATTTTCAATACAAATGAATAATCTTCAGACAAAAAAATCAAGTTTTAACAGAAGAATTTATTTTCAACCAATTAATTAAATTTTTATTCCAAAAAATATGAATTTTGAAAGAAAAATGTAGCAGTTGATATGTCAACAACCAAATTTTTTTAATTTTTTATCAAAAACAGTCAACTAAGAAAGATTTTCCAGTCAGGAGGGGGAAAAAATTGAAGACAAACTAATGTTCGACTTTTTAACATGAATTATACATGAATTTTCAACCAGATACTTGAAGTTTCAACTAAAGCGATCAATTTTTAACCAAAAATAGAATAGTTGAATTTACAGATAAAAAAATTAATTTCCAACCAAAAAAAAATGAATTTTCAAGAAAATAGTTAAATACAGTAATATAAAACTACTTTTACAAATGGAGAACCATTGTTATTCAATTTTATATTGCAATTGAAAAAAAAATAAGGACGCTTTCAAAAAAATTTCTTGACTTAGAAAAAAATCCCTGTAATTTCTAAGTTTTTTCACGTATATAACAATTCCCTGACAATTCCAAGTTTTCCAGATAGGGTAGACACCCTGACACTAGGAACGAAATCTCTTGAAATTTTTCGGAATCTTTTTGAAACAAATTAAAATGATGAAAATCCTTTGAAATTTGTCGAATTCCTCCATATCCCTTAAAACTGTTGAATTCCATTGAAATAAAATTTAATTTATTCCTTAAAGTTCTCCACAAATTCGTTAAAATTATAAAAATCCATCAAATTCATAGAAATCATTCGAAATTCCTTGGATGCAAATTAAATTTAAATTAATCATTTTATTTTTCTAAAAACCCGTTTAAATCAAATGCACGCGTGCGTTTAGATCTCTGGATTTCTATTTTTTAATATTAAAAAGATAAACTATTTGAAAATCCATAACAACAAATTTTTAAACATTAAGAGTTCTACCATGTTTTAAAACGAAATCTCTTTGAATTCTTTGGAATATTTTTAAATAACTTAAAATCTTTAAAATCCTTTAAAAATGTTCGATGTCTCTAATATCCCTTGAAATTCCTTGTACGAAATAAAACTAAAAAAGGTAACTAGGAACGTTATAAAGTTAAAGCCTTATTGATAAAATAATATTGAATAACAAAAGATTAATTTTTTTAATTTTGAAATACAAAAAACAAATTATGTTTTATTTTAGTCTTAAGCGAAAACTTATAGGTTTCTCCATTTAAAAAAAAAGTAAAAGGAAGAAGTTTCTTTAAATTTTGATAATTTTTTACATGAATTAAATATCACTCAAATCAAACAATTTTATTAAGATCAGTTGTAAATCTTGTGATTTTTGTTTGAATTTTAGTCTAATCGAACAATCTCATGGCGTTAATTTTTAAATATATTTAATACCAACTGAGAATTTCAATTAGACTGCTCAATCTTTTAGAATATATGATTTTTTTAATGATGATTTATCTTGAATAAAAAATTGTTCATATTTGAACACTTACATTTATAATTAATAACTTAGAAATTGTTCAATTTTAAATGTTTTAATTTGAAACTGTCTAATTATGGAAATTTTAATTTTACATTATTCGATTTGAAACATATTCAAGATAAAATAATTAATTTTCACAAACTTCTAATTTAAAGTTGTCGAATGTAACCATTTTAAAAACTATATGAAAATATTAACTTAAATTTCTTCTACCTGCATCACTTTACACAAACGAAAACTACCTACAGAAATGAATTAAAAAATAAAATTCGTTCTTCAATTTAGCACTTTTTGGAAAGAGGCTTGTTATTGAGTTTTAATTAATATAAAATCGAGTTTACTTTTCATTATTTCTAACAAAAAAAATAATTTTAATTTTATCGCCTTTTTGCAATATTTAAACTACCTTTCAATGATCATAAAGCCAGGTAAAAATTATTATAATATGTCTAACATAACGAACCGTTAAATATTTATTTTATATTTATTTTGAATAAATTCAGCGAAAAAATGTTAACTATAAAGTTTTATTCAAATCTTAAATAGTTTAATTTGAAATTAGGCAAATTTCAAAAAGTTAAATTAATTATAATATATATTTATGTAAGTTAAAAAAACTTTCACTACTCGCGGTAACATATGCTGGTTTTAAATAAAATAAATTTGCAGATGAAATGAACAATTGTATTTTCATATATCATATATTTAAATTTTAAAGAGTAAAGGGGGAAGTTTTTAGAGAATAGGGAAGAAGGAAATTTGGAAAAGAGGAAACCCTGTGAATTTATAAAATGTAAAATACAGTTTATGTTCGTTGAAGGCCGATTAAGATTTTCTAAATTCACAAAAAAAGCAGCGAAAGCTCAAAAAAGTTTAAAAGAGAGTAATTTTTTCAGGAAAAAGAGGAAAAATAGGGGAAAGATAAAACATTAATTTTTACACATAGAAAAGAAGAAACAATTTTTTTATGGGAAATTTTATATTTGTAATTAATGTTAAATTATTTTATAATTATCTCTGTCCATTAAAGAATTATTTTTAATTTGGGATTTTTTATTTTATAATAATGTTAAATTGTTTTTTTAACGATATCTGTCCAGTAAAGAATTTATTTTAGAAAACTGTATATACTTAGGTTAGACACCCATTCACGGAGATAATAAAAATAAAAATTTGCTAAATATACCTTTTTTATATATGTTTAAATATTTCTTTATAAAATTTATCATTTCGACCTTACTATAATTATTTTGATTGTAAATTTGAAACTACACTTTGCAATGCTCTTAAACTCAAATTATAGTTCAAATTTTAGCATTTAGATTTCAAAAATATTAAAATTGTATTGATTCGGCGAAAAAAAATTAGCTGTAAAGTTTTATTAAAATCCTAAATAGTCTAGTTCAAAATTGTTGAAATAAACATATGTAATTTTTCATTGGTATGATTTAAAAATAAATTTTGAGACTGCTCAACACTTCTATACAAATTTAAAATTCAAGTGAATCAATTTTGCACGTTTAACTTTAAATTGTTCAAGCTGGAACATTTAAGTTTTCAGCTGATCGACAAGTAATATTCCATTTTTTGATTAAATAACTTTTTACATTTAAATTAAAAACTGTTCAATTGTTAATACTTCTTTTAAAAATAACTATATGTTTTTTAAATGTTTCAATTTTATAATGGATGACAAATTCTGTTTCCGGTTTAAAAATGTTTCAGCTTCAACTTCTTTTTAATTGTTTATTTTTCATTGTATTTTAAAATATTGTATATTCAAAGAGAAAAGGGGAATTTTTCGAATTCTCAATAAAAATATTACATAGGGGATTTTCCCCTCGAAATCGGATAGAATGAGATTTACGGCATAAGGAATTCTAGGGACATCTAACAGTGCTCAAATTAAAGGTGGAATCATTTAATTTAAGATTATTATGATGAAAAAAATTTCCGTCACCTATTTAGAACCTAGTTAGTAGCTTGTTAAAAGCAACTAAGTTACTGAAAAGTTATTTTATTTGTAACATTTATGGTAACTTTGTTACTATTTTAAAAAGTAACTTTTGACGTAACTTAGCTACGATTTTTGCAGTAACCTGGAAATTCAATTTTAATTACTTGGTTAAAAATTCATGTATTTTGGTAGAAAGTTCAACTATTTGGTTGAAAATTCAAATGTTTGGTCGAAAACTCAACTTTTTTGTTGAAAATTCAACTTTTTTTGAAAATTCATATTTTCGGGTTGAAAATTCGACTGTTTTGTGCAGAACTGGTCCCCTGAAAATTGAAGATTCAACTTGAGGCTTGAAAATTCAACAGAATGGTAGAAAATTATACTATTTGTTTCAAAATTCATCTTTTAATGTAGAAAATTAATATTCCTGGTCGAAAATTTGAGTATTTGGTTAAAAATGTATGCATTTTGTTGAAAATTCGTTATTTTTCGTAGAATATTCAATTTTTTTATTACGAATACAACTGTTTGGTTCAAAATTAATCTGTTTAGTTTAAGGATTTAATTATTTTGCGGAAAAATCGCCTTTTTTGGTCAAAATATATTGGGTTTTATTTCAAATTAAAATCTTCTTTTGGTGAAATATCAACTATTATATTTTTGATAAAAAATTCATCTTTTTAGGTTTACAATTCAACTTCTTCATTGAAAGTTGAACCACTTTATTAAAAATTCATTTTTTTTGTTGAAGATTCATAATTTTAATTAAAAATTCATTTTTTTGTTCAAGATTTATATTGTAGGGATGAAAATCCAACTGTTTTGTAGAAAATCATTATTCTGGCATGAAAATGCAACAATTTGGTAGAAAATTCAACTTTATGTTGTTGAAAATTCATATTTTCGGTTTGAGAATAAAACTCTTTTGTAGAGAATTCGTCTTCTTGATTTGAAAATTCGATAATTTAGTGAAATTTGTTTTCATTTTTGATCCAAATTCAAAATTTTCGTTTCAAAATTTATCTCTTGTGGTAAAAAAATCTCATCTTTTTTGGTTGAAAACTCAAGTATTTTGTACAAAATTAATCTGATTTGGTTGAGGATTCAGCTATTTTGTTAGAAAATCTTTTTTTTTTTTGTTAAATTTAACTGTGTTTTATTTCAAATTAAAAACCTTTTTTGGTCGAAATAATATCATCTATTATATTTTTCGTTGCGAATTCATTTTTTTGTGTGTGAAAATTCATGGATTATGTTAAAAATTCAACTATTTAGGTAAAAATTTCAAGTAGTTTGTTGAAAAATATCGAACATTTTTGTTGAAAATTGAACTCTTTCATTGAATATATTTGGTTTGAAAATTCGTCTATTTTGGTAAGAAAAAATCATTAGATATTTTAGGTATTTTATTGAAAATTCGTTTTTTCTAGTTGAAAATTTATATTTTTCATTGAAAATTTAAGCATTTTTTTTAATTTGCTTCTTTTTTTGGTCTAGGAAACTCAAATATGTTTGTAGAAAATTCATCTATTTGGTTAAATATTCATGAATTTTGTTAAATTTAACTATTTATATAGAAAGTCCACCTATTTCGATGAAAAGCAACTTTTTTGTCGAAAATTCATCATTTTGGCTTAAAATTTCAACTCTTATGTTCAAAAGTGTTCTTTTTTATTTGAAAATTCACTTCTTCCGGTAAAAACATTCAATTTTTTTGTTCAAAACCACAACTAATTGGTTGAAAAATGTGACTGTATGAATGTATGAATGTAATTTTGTCGATTACTGATCAAATAATTTTTTGAGAAGCGAGAAAAAATATGCCTCGGCCCGGATTTGAACCAGGAACGCCACTATTCTCGGGAGGAGCGTTTAACCAATTTTCTCGTTTCTACAAAAATTATTTGACCAGTACTCGGCAAAATTTAACGGCATAAATTAATTAATTAATTACCCTAGTCGACAAAATAACCTCAATACTTTAAATTATCGTTTTTTTATTTTTAAATAAATGTCTTTGTTTTCACGGACCAAATTTTTACTACAAGTTTCTTACGATTTATTTTAATTCTAACTACGAAATTCATTGTTCATGTAATCGACAATACATAACTTTTATGGCCAACTGATTCATATGAAAAACACAAAAGTTACGTTAATCTCTTGATTTACCCGCCAAAATTTTTTAACGTCAAGTTCACAAGCATTTTTCGGAAATTCCACGTTTCTGGGGAGATAATTATTTTACTTCTGCCTCTAAATTCCACTTCCGAATTTCCAAAAACCTAATTTACAACTGCATAAGTGTTTTGTTGTTGCAGATTTTAAAGCTTAAAATTCTCAAGTGGGAGATCGAGCAACGAAGCAAACACAACAAATTAAAAAAATAAATAAGTAAAAAATGATGTAATATTACAAACACGAGATTCCTACATTAATATTTAGGTATAATAAAAAAAGAAAAAGAAAAACAGTAAAAAAAAGTGGCAGAGAATTTTTAAGGAGAAGGGTGAGAGTTAAAAGAACGATTTTTATCATAGATGAAGTAAACCATTCTATAAAAATGGTCTGAAAAGACAATTATGATCCGAAATATCATTTAAAATGGTTATAATATCGTTAAAATTAGCTGATTAGTCACAGTCAAGTAAATCAGTAATCACTTTGAGGTTATGTAATTTAAGGTTAGCGTCCGAAATAGCCCAAAAATCCGAAGGATTCCTTCCTAGAATGCGATTATTTTTGAATTTTTATATCCAAATATATAAATTTTATTTAGAAAAATGTACTTACCATTATTAATCACAATTATTAAATATTTAAATCGATTTAGGTTAGTATACGATTTTAAAAAAATCGGATACTTTTAGGGCAGAAGAGAAGTGAGAACTAAAAATATGGAACAAATATATTATGAATGATAATAAAGATAATAAAATACGTTTATCGTTAGTAAACAGCTGATATCTGTCATTTGTCAAAGTAATTCATGAAATTATATTTTTTTGTTACGTTGGCTGCAGTGCACCACCAAAAGGATCGATAATTCAAGGGAAGTCCTATTTTTGACCACAATTAACTTGTCAGTTTGGTTTTAATTGAAAAATTGATAATTTTAAAAAGAATTTATTACAAAATATTACTAGAGATTCGTAAAATAATATTTAATTTCATATTTCATGAAATCTAGTTAAAAATAAAATTTACAAATCTTCCCTAAACCCTGTCAGTGCTGCCATCTAGTGATAGATTTAAAACTAGAAAACGAACACGCCCGCGGTTACTATTTTTTTCTTTCACCCAATTTCTAAATTAAAACTTAAAATTAATATTTATAAAAAATGTTTGTAGTTCATAATAAATATGATCTTGAATAACAGAGAAGAAAACCAAGGAAACTGAAAAAGATGAATTCCGAAAAAAATGTAATAGTTAATACTTCAACCAAAAAAGATTTTAATTTTAAATCAAAAACACATTAATTCAGTCAAAAATGAGAATGTAAAAAATCCAATATTCAACAAAATTCAACCAACACAGATTGATTTTATATTGCATTTTTTTCATGAACTTTAAAATACATGAGTTTGCAACAAAATAGTTGAATTTTCAATTCATAAAGATAGATTTTTAACCAAAAATGAAATAGTTAAATTTTCAGATAAAAAATTAATTTCAAACTAAAAATATACGAATTTTCGACCACAGAGGTGAATTTTTAATTAAAATGACAAAATAACAAACCAGTGTACAGAAGGAAATCCAAATCAGAAAATTCCTTCGAAAGTTATCGCGTCTTCAGACTACAGACAGACAGACGGACAGACAGACAGACATGTTCGTAAAAACTATTTTTTTCTGATCAAAAAATTAATTTTCAACTTAAAATACGAATTTTCTATCACAGAGATAAATTTTCAACTAAAATGATGAATCATCAACCAAAAATTGACATTTTCAACCAAATAGTTGAATTCTCAACAAAAATGATCAATTTTCAACCCAGAATATTAATTTTCTACTACATAAGACGAGCTTTCAGCAAAATACATGAATTTTCAATCAAATAAGGAAAATTTCAACTAAAATAGATCAATTTTCATCCGAAAATGGAATATTGAAATTTTCAATTAAATATTGATTAGAAAAAAAATTTTTTCACAAAATAGTTAAATTTTCAACCAAATAGATGAATTTTTAAACAAAAAAATTAGTTTAAAGCAAAATAGTTCAACTTTTAGACGATTAGTTGAATTTCCAACCAGAAACAAAACAAAACATTAATTTTCAACTAAAAAAGAAAACTTTTCAACCAAGTAATTCAATTTTGAACAAAAAAATATCAATATTGAACGAAAAAAATAGTTCAGTTATAATTTTAAAAAGTAATTTTCAACCAAACTGACAAATTTTAAACTGAAGTTATGAATCTTCAACTGGAATAGTTGAATTTTAAATCAAAAAGATGAATTTTCTACATATTTGAATGTGTTTTAAAATAAATGGATTTTCAACAAAATAGTGAAATTTTCAAGTAATAAAGAATAATTTTTAATGGAATATAGAATAGTTGAATTTTCAGATCAAAAAATTAGTTTGAACGAAAAAATACAAATTTTTAACCACAGATATGATTTTTTAACTGAAACGATGAATCTTAAACCAAAAATTTGAATTTGCAACCAAACAGTTGAATTGTCCACGAAAAAAAGATGAATTTTCAACTACGAAAATTAATTATCTATAAAAAAAGTCGATTTTTCAACAAAATACATGAATTTGCAACCAAATAGTTAAAGCTTCAACTAAAAAAGATTATTTTTCAACCCAAAATGGAAGAGTTTCATTTTTTGTTAAAGATAGATTTTCAACAAAAAAAAAAGTGAATTTTCAACCAAAAAATAAATTTTCAACCAAATAGTTTAATTCTCCACAAAGAAGATGAATTTTCAACCCCGAATATTTATTTTTTACCACGAAAGACGAGCTATCAACAAACTACATGAATTTCTCACTGAATAGTCGAATTTTCAACTAAAATGAATAATTTTTCATCAAAAAATAGAATAGGTACATTTCTTGTTAAAGATTGATAAAAAAAATGAATTTTCAACCATGAAAATTAATTCCCTACCTGGAAAGAAGAGTTTTTAACAAAATAGTTAAATTGTCGAACAAAGAGATGAATCTTCAACAAAAAAAAAAATGAATTTCTAACAAAGTAGTAGTTCAACTTTCAGCGAATCAGTTGAATTTTCAAACAAAAAAGATGGAATTTCTAACGAAAGAAATGAATTTTCAAACCAAGAAGACAATTAAGTACAATATTTTTGATAAACGATGAAAATTGATAATAAATGAATCAATATGCATAATATTTCTGTACAATATACAAATAATCAAACTGATGCGTTTTTCTTCAAAAGTACCAATTTCCGACGAAATGCACTAACATAAAAAATGCATATTATTTCTAATAATATATGATATATTGGATAATTTGAAAGTTTTTATTGAACCGCAAAAGTGTATTAAAAAGCACGACTGTTTTTGTGGAATAAATTTTTAAAATGACAAATTCAAGATATAAAAAAAACTTACTTATCTCTAAACGCAAGAGAAAACTATTTATAAATGGTCGATCCAGCTCAAAATTCTATCAGACCTGGATATTAATCCGAGCAATACTTCATCGTAATTTCATGATCATAGCTCTTTTACTTTTCGAGATACGGATACGGATAATTCCTATCTTAAACAGGTCTGGAATAATTACGTAATTCAATTGTAAAAATGTTACATAACACATTCTTGTTACATTAAATTCATGTAAATTAAGTGTCATAACTATACCTTTTAATAAATTGAAAATTGAAAAATTTTTTATTTATTATAATGAATCGTCGTGCAAGTATTAAATATATCAACTATACCTTTTTGTTATGGTACCAGGGTCCAGCCTACCTGGAAGATCTGAAATTGTCAGATAATTTTTGTATACCTAGAAAAACCAACAAAAGAAATGAATTTTCAAACCAAGAAGGCAAGCAAGTGCAATATTTTTGATAAACGATGAAAATTGATAATAAATGAATTAATAATATGCATAATATTTGTGTACAATATACAAATAATCGAACTGATGCGTTTTTCTTTAAAAGTTCCAATTTCCGACGAAATGCACTAACATTACCTTAAATTTGCAAAATGGGGAATCTTCGTGATGTTTTTTGTTTAAAAATGCTAATTTCCTGTGGAAAGCACTATCATAAAAAATGCATATTATTTCTAATGATATATGATATATTGGATAATTTGAAAGTTTGTATTGAACCGCAAAAGAGTATTAAAAAGCACGAATGTTTTTGTGGAATAAATTTTTAAAATGACAAATTCAAGATATAAAACAACTTACGGTAATGAAATCCAATCAGATTTTCAACAACAATGATCGCGATATTTTCGGGAAATATCGTTACACCACTAAGAAATAAATAAATTATTAAATTTTATTATCATATATACTTTTATTGAATGAAGCAGTTATGAAAATCACAATCATGTGTTTTGTAACAGTTACATAACAAATGAATAAAAATTAATAACAATAAAAATAAATAAAATAATAAAAATAAAATATATTTTTTTTATATTTATATTTTTTTATTTATAAATATTTATTTATATTTTTGATAATATATTATAAATAAAAAATATAAAATAACTAAATAAAAATAAAAAATAAAATAAATAACAAAAAAAACCTACGGTAGTTTTATATTTCAAATTAAAACCTCATTGAAATAATGTAACTTTTCTTAAAACTTTCTAAGTAGCTACGCATTGATTAATCAATAATTTGGCTTTGAAAGTTCGCCAATAGATCATTTCACTCGTCTCAAAGACGGGAATAAATATATGATGTACATTATAGTTTTATTCTCAATAATAAAAAAGTTTTCCTTATATCAACAAGATGAACAATATATTTGTTAAATTTATAAAACGGTATTGCTAGATTATATGAGGTCATAGAATGTTCGTCAATAGGTCATTCGACGTGTCTCGAAGATGCAAACAAGTCAGAGACAGTGCTGTAATACTCCTAATATGAACAAAGTTTTTCTCATATAAACAGAATACACCAATTTTTTTTAAACTTCATAAATCGGTCCTGGTTGGTCATAAAAGGTTCACCAATAGGTCAATCGATGCGCCTTTAAAACGCGAGCAAATACTCCACATGTAATATTGTCGTGTTTTGAATATCAAAAAAGTTTTTCCATATAAACAAAATAAACCATTTTTTGAAACTTCATTAGTCGGTACTGGTTTGTCATGAAAAGTTCATCAATAAGTCAATCGATGCTTCTCAAGGACGCGAACAAATACTCTAAATGTAATATATGTCGTATTTTGAATATCAAACAATATTTTCTCATATAAACAGAATAAACCATTTTTTTTAATTCGTCAATAGGTAATGGTGGGTCATAAAAGGTTTATCAATAGGTCAATCAATGCGTCCCAAGGACGCGAACCAATAGACTAAATATAATATTGTCGTATTTCGAATACCCAAAAAGTTTTTCTCATATAAACAGAATAAACCATTTTTTGAAACTTCATAAATCGTTACTGGTATGTTAAAAAAGTTTCAACAATAGGTCGAATGATGAATCTCAGAGACGCGAACAAATACGCTAGACATCGTATTGTTGCATTTTGAATATCAAAAAAGTTTTTCTCATATAAATTCGTTAAAATTTTTCTTTTTAAATCTCTAAACGTAAGAGAAAACTATTTATAAATGGCCGATCCAGCTAAAAATTCTATCAGACCTGGATATTAATCCGAGCAGTACTTCATCGTAATTTCATGATCATAGCTCTTTTACTTTTCGAGATACGGTGAACAGAAAAAAGTTACACACAAATGCATCCAAACACACGGATATTTTTAAACAATTTTATTTTCGAACTCCTGGGGTCGAATTATATCAAAATATGTCAAAAAAATATATTCGAAAATTTAGGTAATTAGAAACCTCCCTAATTCCTATCTTAAACAGGTCTGGAATAATTACGTAATTCAATTGTAAAAATGTTACATAACACATTCTTGTTACATTAAATTCATGTAAATTAAGTGAAATAACTATTGAAAATTGAAAATTTTTTAATTAATTATAATGAATCGTCGTGCAAGTATTAAATATATCAACTATACCTTTTTGTTATGGTACCAGGGTCCAGCCTACCTGGAAAATCTGAAATTGTCAGATAATATTTGTATACCTGGAAAAAACCTGGAAATGTCAGGGAATTTTTTTGAGAGCGTCCTTAATTTTTTTTTGAATTTGCAATATAAAATTAAATAACAATTATTCTTCATTTTAAGAAGCCGCTTTATATAATGTATTTAAATATTTTGTAGGAAATTCGTTTTTTTGTTTGGAAATTAATGTTTGTTACTGAAAAGTTAACTATCCTATTTTTTGGTAAAAAATCGCCGAAACAAAATCTCTGAATAGTTTAATAAAAATCATCTCAAAGATAAAAGTCTTTCGAATTCAACAGTATGATCAATTTTAACATAGAACAATTTTGTCAATAGTTGAATAGTTCCTAGAAAGCGGTTGACGACAGCAAAAATCTGAAAAAATTCACAGATATTCTTTCAACATTCTAGAATGTAATACATTTTTAAAAATTCTGAAATTTCAATAGTTTACTTTTTACGGGGATTTATTAACAAATACTTTATCTTAAAAACGAATGAAGATATGAAGCTATTTAATGGCTCCAACTGTGCAATTTTGTTATGTGAGTTCAGTGCAGTTTTGTGATGTGGGTGCAGTTCAATAATTAAATTTGTGACAAAACCACTGTTAAGCAAGAAACATCATTTTGATCAGATGGGACAATACAGTAACTATTGTCATCGAAAGGGTAATTTTTTCTACCAAATCATAAATTAAATAATTAAAAATTTTTAAATAAATCTAATTATTGTACTGCACTTGCATCACAAAACTGCGTTCTCAAGATAAAGTATTCGTAAATAAATCTCCGTAAAAAGTTAATTGCAATTAACTTTTTGTAATTCAACTGCTTTTGTTTAAAAATTAAAATCTTGTTTGGTTCAATATCGACTACTACACTTTTTGTTTAAAATTCGTCTTTTTTCAAATGAACATTCAATTACTTGTTTGAAAATTCAACTCTTCTACTAAAAATTAATGTTTCTTGGTTAAAGATTCATCATTTTGATTAAAAATTCATCTCATTCGTTCTAAACTGAGCTATTTTGTTAAAAATTCATTTTTTCTTCGGCTGAAAATTAATTTTTTTATTGAAAATTTCACTATTCCAGTTAAAACTTTAACTATTTTGTTGAAAATTGATTTTTTGGTTCAAAATTAATATTTTTAACTGAAAATGTAACTGTTCCAATTGAAATTTTCCATCGTTTTAGTGTAAAATTAATTTAATTGGTTAAACATTAATTGTTCAAACTAAAAATTTAACTATCTAGTTGTCGGATAAAAATTTATATTTTTTAGTTGAAGATTCGTCTTTTTTGGTATAAATTAATCTTCTTGTTTGAAAACCTATTTTTTTGGTTGATATTTAACTATTCCAGTTGAAGGTTCATTATTTAAATTGGAAATTCTTCATTTTCTCTGAAAATGTAATTATTTTTAGAAAATTAGTTTTTTTTGTTGGAAATTATTTTTTTTAAGTAAAAATGTAACTATACCAATTGAAAATTCATTTTTCAACTAAAAATTTTACTATTCAATTTTTGGTTGAAAATTTATATTTTTTAGTTGTAAATTCGTTCTTTTTGGTAGAAATTAACCTTCTTGGTTGAAAATTCTTCTTTTTGTTTGAAATTCCAACTATTCCAGTTGAAGATTCATCATTTTAGTTGAAGATTCTACACTTTGTTTGAAAGTGTAAATGTTTTGGTGAAAATTAGTTTGTTCTTAACTGAAAATGTAACGAAAATGTAACTATTCAAATTAAATATTCCATCATTTTAGTTGGAAATTCATCTCTTTGGTTGATCATTTATTCTTATAATGAAAATTTAACTATTCACTTTTTGGTTGAAAATTTATCTTTTTCAGTTGGAAATTCATGTATTTTGTTAAAAATTCGTCTTGGTTTGTAGAAATTAATCTTGTTGGCTCAAAATTTTGGGTTGAAAATTCAACTATTCCAGTTGAAGATTCATAATTTTAGTTGAAAATGCATCTTTTTGGTTTAAAATTCAAATATATCAGTTGAAAATTCACCATTTTAGTTAAAAATTCAACTTGAAAATTCAACTATATGGTTAAAAATGCACCTTTTTGGTTAATAATTCATATATTTTGTTGCAAAATCGTTTGTTTATTTTTGTAGAAAATCAATCTTTTTTTTTTTTTTAAATTCAACTATTTTTTATAAATTTCATTCCATGTCGATTGGTTTGAAGAATGCATAATATTTTAATAACTCCGTACAAGGAAAAATGACACCTGGGAAAAATCTGAAATACCTGGAGAAAACCTTTTTTGCTGGGAAAAAGAAATAATTTATTAACGTTTCCATGATTCATTCTTAATTCAAAATAATTAATGTCTTAAATGATTAATTTAACCATAAAAAAATACTTATCCTACTAAATTTTAATTTCCAGACTTTTTTCCAGACCAATATCTTTTGTTCTGTTTTCATACATTTATTATTAGAATAAAGCCTGTATATATATTTCTATTTAAAGCAATATCGCACAAGTACAAAATAATAAACATCAACAAATAAAATTTTACGTAAATAATACTCGTATAACTTCAAAACAGCAGAGGAATAATGCAAATGATGTCTAGTCTCACAAACTTAATGGAATTGTTATCTGAAGCTTTGATAAATTATTATTAAATAATCTATAAATAAGTTTCTGCACAAAACTCGTACGCAGTGAAAAAGTTCTTTACACTAAACTTCTATCAATTATAGCAAATTTTGTCCTGATTTCTGAAACTGGAAAATTTCTCTGAAATTTAAAAATATTTTATAACAAAATGAAAATCATCTTCTAACTCGTTATGAAAATTATAGTTTTTCGAATACTGACAAAAATACAGAAAAATTTATTTAAGAATTAAATTTTTTCAGTCATTTTAAGTTTTCCGATCTCTCTTTTCTTTCTATAGTCATTAATTCAACCAATCGAATTTGTTATCGACAGATTAGCTGAACAACTTAATCCTCAGATCAAATCCAGATCGAAGTGGGCCCCCATTCTTTTTAAAGCCAGGATAGTATTGACAGCCTTCACCCATCTTTTTTTGATGACGTAACGCTTCAGTCTGACTTTGGAAATTGGATTTTCCAATGAAGATTCCAGCCATCGATGTTCCAAAAGTTGATCTGCACGTGGCCTGCTACTAATTCAGATTAAATCCAAAATAAACATTATTATTCATTACCTATTACTTTTTTCAAAATATTATCAGTTTTAAATCCAAAATCATCATTCTTTCCCACATATTATGTCCCTTCCAGCTTTAGGAAAAGTTTTGGGCGGAGAAAAATTCAAGAGTCGTATGGGATAAAAATAAAACAGAAGAAATAGGACACGCAGTAAATTCTGAAATTAGAATCCGCTCTAAAAATGAAATCGAGAATGAAACCACGAGGCTGAAGAGGTAGGATGATTGAAAAACTTCGTGAAATACGTTCATATTTGAGTGTATTAAACAATAATAAATAAATATCAAGATACAATAACAACTCTTTTGTCACACTCGATATTTTTCAAATTTTTCAAACTATTCTATATTAAAACTGAGATGAAGAATATTCTTTGAATATTTTAATGCATATATGTATATAAATTTTCTTAAATACTGTTCATAGCTTTTAAAACGAAGGAAGAAAAGTTTCCAATTTGAATTTTGCGCCAGAATCACTTCTAAACCACATTTAAACGTAACCTATAATTTTAATGTCATTATGGCGCGAAATTTAACTCGCAAAATTCTTTTATTGCTTCAAGAAATGGAAGGAGTATTTTTATAAAGAGATGTATACTTTTGTATTTAATATACAATTTATTTTCCTAAATCTCTTTCTAGTTCAGAGTAAATAAATTCCATGAAGTATTAAAAAATGATTCTTTTTTCAAGCTATTCGTTTCCAAATTTTATACAATATTCTATAAACTCAACTTTTGGCAAGCAAAATACAAAGCCATTTTAAAAGATACCATGTAATTTCACGCTATAATCACAAATCCACACTTAAAGATAACCTAATATTATGCCTTAATTATAGCGCGAAATTCAAGTAGAAAAATTTCATTTCTTACCTGTAAGAAATAGCTAACATTTTTTTTAGACAAATATATATTAATACTATACTTTTGCTCTGTAATATACAATCAGCTTTCAGTCATTCTATTTTTCCACCTTCTCTTCGTGGAAAAATATTAAAAATTAAAAAAAAAATACACGACAATGTCAGCCACATTCACTACACCGAGAGGTCGCCGAGCCAAAGAAAAGCAACAAGTCCAGATCAGGATCCTAACTCCATCAGCGATGTATCGATGGTGTAACTTTAGGAGTTGTTGTTGCACTTTTCTTTTGTTCAGATTGAAAATACTCGGCCAGCGAGTTCATTGACATCCTCGCAACAGATTCTTCTCCACACCAGTCGACACTCGACTTCCTTCCAATTGCACTAGGTCTTGTGTCATCCCACTCAGTTAGAAGATGCAACAACAAATCTTTGGTGCTGTTTGGCTCGTCAAGATTCAAAGTCTTGTGCAGATCTTGAAGATTCGTGATCCTAGGAACATCCCGACAAGATTCGCTAAACCTTCTTTTAGACCTTGACTTTCGCCAGGGTGGACTGAGGTCCATTTCTTTCTCAAGGTCATCACAGAATGAAGAGTTGGCTTCAGATTCGGACTTTCTAGAAGAGTTGACACTAAAGCTATCTGTAATCTTGGTGGAGAAACTCTCGTTGAAGACTACAGTATTATACTTGCTTGTCTTTTTTAGGGTGAAGACATTACTGGAAGAGGAAGTGTCTGCGTATTTTTCAAAGCGATTACCATTGAAGGTTGTGCCATTCAGTTTCCTCTGCCTCGTGATGTTTGAAAGCTTCTCGGATATTTCGTTGCTTTCGGTTTCTTCTGAGGTCGTCTTCACCAGTCTAGGTGTTATGTCTTCTTTGGGCTTTTTCTTTTCTTTGGTTTTGATAATGTCTTCTTTACTTCTTGTTGGTTTTTGTGATTGGGGTTTCTTCTCTTCATTCTTGACAACAGTCTTCTTTTTCTCGTTTGTCTTTTTCAATGCTAGAGAGGAAGCTTCTGATTTGTTTATTAAAGAAGCTTTGGGTTTTTTGTCTGAAGGAACTTTAGTTTTATCTTCTGAAGATGCTTTAGATTTTTCATCAGAAGAGCTTTCGGATTCACGCTGTCCCATCGCAATGGAACGCAGATGTTCTGATAATTTGATGATCTCTTCAGCGAGGATGATCTGGGCTGCAGCATCTCTGGCTTTTTCGACATTTGCTCCTTCCGAGGCTCGTCTTTCGAAGGCTAGTCCTAGATTTGGAACTGAAAGAAGAGATCCTGATCCATTGTCTCGAGTTGAGGCTGCAGAATCAGAGACAGAGCTGGAAAGACTTCCACATGATGACGGACTGTGACACCTAAGGGACATGGATTCCAGATTGTTGTGGTTTTGCATCAGCGGTGGACCTTCAATTGCTTCTGGTGAATCTACAGGTGTAATGTCAGTTTCAATCGTGTAGGGACTATCTGGATGTTCACGCCACCTTTCGACGAAGAGTCTCAAGTTGTCCTTGGTGACATCCAACTCCTGTTTAGTCGTTTTTGGTACTGGATGTCCATTCGTCTTTATTTCTTCTACCTTCAGACCGTTGATCAGCTCGGGTGGAGATTGCGTCTTCTTCTGGGCCAGCCATCGATGTTGGCGACACTGGGACGCAGTACTTCTTTTTCTGAAAGATTTGACAGGTCCCAGGTAAAGTTACCCTTCCAGATTAAAGAAAAGAGATAGAGTTTGTGTCCCAGATGGGATATGGTCTCTTAAAAATGGAGCCAGACTCTGGTGACGAGCATGCTTAGAAGTCGAGATTCTTTTTTTTTTTTAATATTACTGTTATTTTTTAATAGTTTTTTGGGATGCTTGATGATCGCTCGTCGATGATTCCGGATTCTGGATTTTCAATTAAGTGGCTTTTCTTTTCCTCGCGACCGCTTTTTCGTGTAAGGAATGAGGCAAACTTTCGTCATCTGTATCGGATATTTTGATATCGCGAGTTTGACCAATTATCATTTTTATTTTAAAACATTATCATTTGCTATCATTCAATGAATGGGGGATGAAAAAGCTTTTCTTATACGAGGGTTTTAGTTAGCGAATGGGAAACATAGACGAACGAGCAGCAAAACAGCAAATACAGATTTTTAGGATTGTTCAAAAGTAACACGTTACTTGTAATAAAGTTACTTCAAGTTTTAGTTATGATCTTTCTTAAACTAAGATTAGATTTAAATGAAAAATCAATAAAAGATAAACTCAATGAAATACATTTTAATATTTTGTATGATACTGATATGATATAATACTTATTTTGCTCTTTAATTCAGTTGAATTATGATGAATCAAATTAAATGTTAATTTTCATAATTAAATTAAATTCTCTTGCATTTAGATTTTTTTTTGCAATTTAATTATAGTGCATTCTGTTGAATTGATGTGATTTCTCTTAAACTCAGAAATTCTATTCAGTTTTATGAAATTAAGTTTAATTCTCTTGAATGCAGTTCAATTCAAAATTGAATTCAGGTCACTTGTCTTGAATTTCTTTCAATTCACTTGCATACTGTTTTATTTCATGGAAATCAGTAGAATTCTATTCAAATTTTATTAAATTCTCGTTAATGCAGTTTAATATTGTTTTTAATTTATTTGAATTCGTAATGATTCCGTTGATTCATCCTGATTTAATTTTATTTTATTGAATTCATCAATGAATTCAGTCTTTAATAGAGTTAAATTGTTTCAAATTCAGTTAAGTTCACTGGAATTTATTTGAATTCTTTTCATTGCAGTTCAATTTACATACATATTGAATTAAGCCGAATTCTTTCAAATGTTGTTAAATTGAATTGAATGTTTTTTATTATATAAAAATATTCAAATTAACAATTTATTAATTAGGTCAGTTCTTTTAATTGAACCGAAACCATTCCAATTCTTTTGAATTCATCCAAAGGGACATATCTTCTTCTTCTTTTGAATTACATCCAATTCCCTTCAATTCTGCTGAATTTCCATGGAATTAATTCAATTCTATTCAGTTCTTTTCATGCGATTCAAATTTTTAGAACTCATATTAATCCCCTTGAATACAGTTAGATTTTTTTTAAATTGTGTACAATGAATTGCAATTTCAATTTTATATAAATCTGTATAATCTTTTCCAATGTCATTCCATTATTTTTAATTAAGATCAATTCCTTCCAATTAAATTCAATCATTTTAAATTAAACTGCGTGCGATCATAGATAATTCAATTCTCTTGAATGCAATTCGGAGCTTTTGAATTAAGTTGAATCTCTTGAATTTATCCGAATTTGAGAAAAAATGAGGAAATTGGAATTTTACCTAATCTTCTTCCGAAAGTTTGAGTTATTGTAAACTATATCAATTTTTTTAACAAGTACTTCAAGGTAACGCGTTACTTTTGAGTAGTAGCCTACCGAACACTCAATTTTTGATCATAATAAAAAAAGTTAATTTTTTTTAAATTTAAATCAAATGAAAAATTCTTAAAAGATTTTCTTTTCAGTCGTGTTTTGGACCTTTCAACCGTTTGCTGTAGTAAGAAAATATTGAAATAATACTTACGATAAATCTTTGATTAGAAGAGATCTGATAAAATCTTTGGCGTCTTCTGATATTCCGGAGAAAGCTTCATCGTCAAAATCGTACTTGGCGATTGTTACATTCGCCATTGTTTCTATATCAGTGTCACCCATGAATGGGGATAAACCAGACAATCTAGAAAAAAAACAATATTTTCATAAATACTAGATCAATTTTGAGTTATTATTATTTTTTAATTAAAGAACCGAGTTCTAAATTGTCTTATATCTTAAATGGATCCAAGGGATTCTTTCAAGTTTTTCATATTAAAATGAATTTCAAAATGTAGTAAAAAATCCTGCATTATTAGAAGTAAGGGAGCCTGGTTCATACAGGATAATTCGTCTTTTTCAATAGTAAGAATGAGATTAATCAACTTTATGCAAAAAATTAATAAATTACATTAATATGATTCCTATTAGGAAAAAAATTCGCATTATTCAATATGTACTATCCGATTCTATTCTTCAAGTAGCAGAATCTCTCAGCGACGACATATGTTGTTTATGAAAGAAAATTAGGCGACAAGTATTTTTCTGATTTTATAAATAAAAAAAAATTCCCCAAAGTTATGAGTATTTGAGTTTTAACGACTATTAAACAAGAAACACAAATTCTTTCTTTAAAATTCTATATAATTTTTTATATAATTTATAAGTTCTAATTTTCTTTTCAGTTTCTGGTGAGTTTTACCTGGGATAAAGTTTCAAAACATTCGGATTTTTTCTAAACGGATACAGCCTGAGCGTGCGATGAAAAAAATTGTCATAAAGATTGACTGATAATATTAATTTTTTATTCAACCCACATCTGTAATTTATTGAGTAATTCAAAACATTACATAATTCATCTGATGAATTTTAATTTTACAAACAAACAAATGAAATCGCTACACGACAGGCAATATTCGAAATTAATGTGGATTCAAAATCGAGTAGTTGATTTCTGTTGGCCTAAGGGCGAAAAAATTTTAATTTCTGTTAGCCTGATGGCGGAAAATACCCAAATCCGCCGCTGGCTTTACCGTCCTCTCTTAAAATACATTGGAAAATTTTAAGAAGGATCAAAATTTAAAAAAGTCGAAAGCGTTCTATACGGAAAATATTCTGTGAGTTTTATGTGGGCTGAATCATTTTTGTAGCCAGAATATTTTTTTTTCGTCAAATTGAATTTTCTTATTTTTCTCGCAAACAGCGAAAAATAGAAAAAAATTTCGAAATAAAAGTTTGCACATCTAGAAAATGTCTTTTAAAAATACCTCTTTCTCTTTTGTGATATCTTGCATCGCTTATGTAAGAAATTCTACAATTATATTTTGGGAAAAGAATTTTTTTCGGGATGGTTTTACAGAAAATATTATTTTCACGTTTTCAAAATGCGAAGAGAAAATAACGATTTTCTGCAAACCCTCATCTTTTTATTTTTTTACAATATTTTTTCTTCTTTTTCTTTTCTTTCTTTTCTTTTCTGAAAATGTAGTTTTTAAATTTTTTTCGTAAATGATGTAAAATATTACAAAAAAGCAGGAAAATTTAAAAATGCCTAATCTTGAATAATTTTAGATTCAACTTTGATAATTTTAAATGAACAAACTTTCAAGTTTAAAATAAATCTAAACCATAAACTTGTCCCATTCGAAACTAATGCAAGTTGACAAGTTTAAGATTTTAGAAAGAAATATTTTAAAATTACAGAATTCTTCAATTTGATTAATTTCTGAATGTAAAGAAATTTGTATTTAATTCTAAAATGTTAATACTTGCCCTTGAAATAGAATGAAATTTGAAAAGCTGACGATTTTTAATTTTTAGTTCATCGAAACTTGAATTTGATTTAAAAGTTGAAAATAAACTCCAATCTGAAAGTCCTAGAGCTTTGGAAATTTTCTTATTATTATTTTTATTTTTGGAAATCCTTCAAAATCAGTTTAATCAGTTTCATTTTATGATTATTAAATATTCTTTAATCCCATTCTTCTCTTCTGATAAGTCTCCAATTTTTTCGGATTAAGATCAATAATTTTGCTAGTTTACCGGGCAAAAGGCCTGGAGTGTTGAAATTAAAATTATATATCAGTTGCTACAAGAAATGGAATGAATTTTTTTTAACAAATGGCACCTTGTAATTCAAGTTTAGAATTAGAAAAAAAAACTTTAAAATTCCAAATTATATGAAAAAATTATCCACCAAAAATTATAAAAAAAATATAGTAAGGGTTTTTTGTGGGAGTCGACCTTTTATATATTGTTGAAAAAATCGTAGCCTCTTTGTTCATTACATAATTTTTTTAAATTTCAAGATGGATTTCGAAAAAGGATGGTAAAAATTACCGGAATCCAAAAATAAAATTGGAACATCTAAATTAGATAAAATATTACAGAATTTTAAAGAAAGAATTTGTGTTTTTATTTTAAATAGACATAAAAATTAAAATACTCGTAACTTTGCGGATTTTTTTTTATAATTGGAAAAATGCGTGTCGCCTAATTTCCTCTAAAAAACAAAATATTTCGTCGCTGAGAGATTCTGCTTTTTTGTGTCCGGTTAAATCTGTTATTGAAATTCTCTAAAAATCCCTTAAAATTTTGGAAATCCGTGAAATCCGTAGAAGTCCCTTGAAATTTTATTTTATTTGAATTATTCCCAAAATTTCTCTAGAAATCCGTTGTAATCCCTTGAAATCGTTCAAATATCACTGATATCCTGGATACCTTTTTAAAATCCTTTGAAATATTCTGAAATCCTACAAAATTCTTTGAAAATCCTTGAAACTTTAGATCTTCCATAACATCCATTAAATCTTGTAAAATCCCTAGTAATTCCACGAAAATCGAATAAACCCGTAAAAAATAACATTTAATTAATAATTACGTGAAACTAAATGAATTTTGATAAATTAAATTTCATAAATTCAATTAAATTATCTTGTACTTATATCAATTTTTCATAATTAAATTCAAATTTTGAAAAACCGTAAAACATCTTGAAATTTATAATATCTTTCGAAATTTCTTTAAAAAATACTGAGATCTTTGAAAATCACTGAATTTCCGTAAACTTTAGAATACCTGGGAGTTTCTGAATTTTTTGGAAATTCCCTTAAATCCTCTAAAATACCTTAAAAGTCTTTAAATGTCTTGAAATTGTTGAAAACCGTTGAAATTCACTGATATCTTTTAATTTCTTTGGAAATCCTTTGAACCCCTCAAATATTGTAAAATTCCTTGAAATCTTTTAAATTTCTAGAGCCTTAGGAACTCATTTGAAATTCCTTAAAAAATTTGTAATCTCTTGAAATTTTCTATAAACAGGGTAGCCGTTTCACTCGAGACAAAAATTCACGGTCATTTCTCGGTTCTCTAACATTTTTTACGACAATTGAAAATAAAAAATTATAACTATTAAGGCTGACATTTTTTTATTTGAAGTAATTAAAACTAAACTGCGAATTAAAGCACTCAAATTGAACTTTTTTTTTAATTTTAAGCTTAAAACATTTTTAATTCATTTTTGTCGAACGCTTAATAATTGACACGTATAAACTAGAAGCTTTCAACACATTTCAATTGAACAATCTGAAATTAAATACCGTTAAAAATTTTCTTTGAACTGAAAACTTTTTAACTTAGAAGTTAAATTATTTCAATTGTAAGTCGTTTCATATTAATAATTGTTCAATTGTAATTTAAATATCCAAATTCACCACTTTCACTTACAAAATAAAAATGTTCAAATTGCAACAATTAAAATTGTAACGTTCAAAGTTAAAATGTAGTACTCTGAAATTTTAATGATTCAAAGCTTTCTACTTCGAACAATTCAGTTTCAAATTGTTCAGTTCTGAATATTTGATTTATAATTGCTCATTTTATATGAAAATTAAAATTTGTATAACCAGGAAAGTACACAGGAGAAGAAAAGGGAAGGGTGAATGTCGAGTGTTAAAAGCTTAACGAGTAAGCGTCAGTAAAAATTGACTCCGGCCTGGAGATTCGAACCTTTGGCCGCCGGCTAAGAAGCCGGATGCGCTACGACTGTGCTAACCTAATTTCAGTCAGTATTTTAGATTCTCACAATATTTGAATGCAGTTTGAAATTGAATAAAATCACTTAATTATGAATCTATTAATTTCAAGTTATTTCAAAATTGAAAATAGTTTATAAAGTTTAAATCGGACTCTCACTTTTTTTCACTAGTAAGACTTTTGAATTGAAATCGTTAATTGTTTAAGAGACTAGAAATTTGTTAACAAAGAGATTTCGAGCAAATAAAATTCTTTTTACTGGAAATTGCAAAGTTGAAAAGCTTGGTTGAAATATGAGCAGCGCTTAGTGATCCGCGTAATCGACAAGCTTGAAAGGTGATTATACGACTTTCCACTTGATTCATCATTCAACAGGAATCTATTTTAATTTCTGGCAAATGGTTGGCTGTTATAATAATTTGTGCGGTTTAACTTACAATACGTAGCAGATGACACCGATGCTCCACATGTCGGTGCCAAAGCCGATTTGATCGAAATTCACGACTTCTGGCGCGACGAACTCTGGAGTTCCAAAGAGAACTTGTAGCTTCTTTTTGGGGTCGTACTCCCTCGCCAATCCAAAATCAATTATCTTTATCCTGTTTCCCTCTTTTGTGAGACATAAAATATTTTCTGGCTGAACAAAAGGACAAAAATCATATACATATTTTTTTAATCTGTCTTTAAAAGGATTTCTTTCGAATAGAAGATATCTTAACATTCTTTCTTCTTTTAACTTACATTTTATAAATGTAAAATAATTGTAAATAACTATAGAAGAAGAATTTCATAAATTAAGTCTGACTTTTAAAATCTTACATGATTTGAGTTAAAATTGGCGTGAGCCAGATTGATTTTTTTGTATGATAACATTTGTAATATTTGTACGAAAGGTACTGTTCATTACATTCAGAAGAAAAATTTTTAATTTAAGCTTCGCGCCAGAATCAATCAGTTGAGGAGATTTGGTAAAATCTTACTGTTTCCAATGCACTAACAAAGTAGTTCAACTTTCAACCAACTAGTTTAATTTTCAACTAAGAAAGTCAAATTTTCCATAAAATAGTTGACTTTTCAACCAAAACTAAAAAATATAAAGTTTCAAATAAAAAGAACGAATTTTCAACCAAGAAAGATTTTTTAGTCAATAAAGACAAAAAATTTCATCCAAAATGTTTAATTTTCAAGCCAAAAAACGAGTTTCCTACAAAACAGTTAAATTTTCAACAAGCAAATATAAATTTTCAACAAAGGAATCAATTTTCAAACAAGTAGTTGAATTTTCAAACAAGAAGATTAATTTTCTACAAAATCATTGAATTTTCAACAAAATACGTCAATTTTCATCCAAATAGTTAAACTTTCCAACTGAGAAAGATCAATTTTTAAACAAAAGTGGTATAGTTAAATTTTCATTAAAGAAAAAAACAATTTTTAGCAGAAAAAAAACTAATTCTCTACAAAACAGTTGAATTTTCTACCAAATTGTTGATTTTTCAAGCCAAGAAGACGAATTTTCTACGAAACAGTTAAATTTTCAACTCGAAAAAATGAATTTTTCGGAAAAATTCATTTTCAAATCAAACAGTTGAATTTTCAACAAAACAGTTCAATTTTTAGTTGAGAAATTAAATTTTAACAAGGAAAGAAAAAGAAATTTTCAACAAAGTACTTTTTAACTAAAAAAGATCAATTTTTAAGCAAAAGTGGTATAGTTAAATTTTCATCGAAGAAAAAAATAATTTTCTGCACAAAAAAACTAATTCTCTACAAAACAATTGAATTCCCTACCAAATTGTTGATTTTTCAACCCAAGAAGACGAATTTTCTACAAGACAGTTAAATTTTCAACTCGAAAATATGCATTCAAAAAAAATTCATTTTCAAATCAAACAGTTGAATTTTCAACAAAATATGTCAATTTTTAGTTGAAAAATTAAGTTTTAACAAAGAAAGAAAAAGAAATTTTCAACAAAATAGTTCCAATTTCTACCATATAGAATTATTCTTAACTAGAATGATTAATCTTCAACCGAACAAAAAAAATTGTCAAGAAAATCGTTCAAATTTCAACTAAGAAGTTGAAACTTCAACCTAAAAACATAAATATCCAAAGCAAAGTGTAATAGTTGATACTTAAAAAAAATTAGAATTTCAATTAATAAAGAATTGAAATTAACCAAAAAAGACCCATTTTTAACAAAATACATAAATTTTCACCCAAATAGTTAAATTTCCAACTAGGAGGAATAATTTTCTGTCAAGAAAGACAAATTTTTAACAAAATACATGAATGTTCAACCGAATGGTTGAATCTTTACCTAAAATTGATACATTTTCTACAAAAAATGGACTAGTTAAATTTTGAGTGTAAAAAATTAATTTTGAATAAGAAATGTAAGAAAATAGGTAATTTTTCCACCAATTTTTTTAAATTTTCAACCAAAAATAAGAATTTTCTATAAAACAGTTAAATTAACAATCCAAGAATGTGAATTTAAAGAAAAAGTTAATATTCAACAAAATCGTTGAATTAAAAAAAATGAATAGTCCACGAAAAATGTTATAGTTGATATTTCAACCAAAAATATTTATGAACCAAATAGACGAATTAAAAAAAAAATATTTGAATTTTCGAACAAAAAAAAACTTTCCAGTCTAGAAAAAACAAAAATTTTAATGAAATTTCTGAATTATTGAGCCAAAAAGAAAAATTGGCAACCAAATAGTTGAATATTCAACTAATAAAGGTAAATCTTCTACCGAAAATGGAATAGTTAAAATTTCAGTTGACAACATTAAATCTAGAAAAAGATCACTTTTTAACAAAAAATGTAATAGCTGATGTTTCAACAACAACAAAATTTTATTCTTAATTCAAAAATAATTGAATTTAAACAAAAAATACCAATTTTCAACAAATGCATAAATTGTCATCCAAATAATTGAATTCTCAATCAAGAGGATTAATTCGCTACCAAAAAAGGCGAATTTTCAGAAAGATACATGACTTTTCAACTAAATAGCTGAATTTTTATCTGAAAAATATAAATTTTTCAGCCAAAAATAAAAAATTAAAATTTTCAGTTATAAAATTCATTTTTAAAAATTGTCAACCAAAGAAATTAATTTTTAACTAAAATAATCAATCTTCAACCAAGAAAATTAGTTTCTAAACATTTTCAAGTCAAAAATACAAATTTTCTATAAAACAGTTTGAGTCAAAAAAGAACAAACTTTTAATCAAATTGTTGAATTTTCTAACCAAAAAGACGAATTGTCAACAAAAGAGTTGAATTTTTACCCAAAAAAGAATAATAGTTTAAATAAACCAATTTTTTTTATTTATTGTCCAAGATACTACAGAAAGAACTTAATTGCACTGACCAATAGCTATTTACAATAAAATCGGCTCAACCTTGTTTTTTAGTGATTCGTAGACTTGAAAAAATCTCAAGTAAAAAATGTTTCCAACCACGACCCCCTCCCCCCACCCGAAAGACTACGTAATTTATTCATGGCCTCTAAGCCAGGCTTAAACATAACCTATAATTCTGATGTTGTGGCGCGAAATTTGAATCTGAATGATTTAATGCGAGTGCTGATTCTTACGTGTAAGGTATTTCAATACACATTTTTTATTAAATTATCATGGTTCTTACTTTCATGTCAAGATGTAAAATATGCTGAGCGTGAACAAATTCAATTCCTTCGCAAATTTGCCGCATAAAGACCGCACAACTTCTTTCAGTTAGAACAAAGTCATCGTCGATTACTCTCTCGAATAATTCACCGCCCTGGATACTACAAACAAATAAAAATGTTTAATAAGAATTAAAATAAAAAATGAACAAATAATTTTTTTTTAATCTCACAGTTCTAAAATGACGTAGATTTGTTTCCCAGTTTCGATGGCATCGTAAAGTTGAATCAAACGAGGATGCTGTAACCTTCTCATGATTTCGACCTCTCGTTCTACAGTCCGTCTGTCTTCCTTCCTCGTGGTATTCACCACCTTGGCCGCCAAAGCCAATCCACTTTTCTTTTCCTTGCATCGGTAAACTGTGCCAAATTTTCCCCTGAGGATCAAGAAACGACTTCATGTCAAAAACTTTCTTTAACAGGAAAAAAATATTAAAATACATGAAAAAATACAATTATTAGAAGATGTAAGAAAGAAAATGAAAATTGCAAATTTTAATCTAAAGATGAGATTTTATTATCTACCTGAGTGATTAAAATTTAATGATGCTTTTCAGGTTTCGAAAGCATACTGAACTTTATTTGTATGCAGGAACAAAGCCAAGATTTAAAAAAAGTAGAGAAGCTATAAATTGTTGAAGAACATGTTGGTAGTGGAATGACTTTGAAACAAACTTGATATTTTTTTAGAAAATACTATAGAAAGGTGTTTTTTCAGGTTTAGAATTCTGAAAAATTTAAGCTCTCAAAGATTCCGCATTAAAAATTACATACATAGTTATTAAATTAGCAGAATTTTAAGATTCAAGCAACGTAAATTCAGATATAAATAAACTGTTATCTAAAATTTAAAATTCCTGTCGAATCAAAGAATTCAAATTGTAACAATATTATAAACTAGTGAAGAGAGAAATAAAATAAATGTATACTAACATCTGATAACAGCCTTTGACATTAGAAATTCAGAAACTTGAAATTTGTCACGCGTCAAATAAAAAAATGTTCAAATTAGGCCTTTTAAATTATTTTTATTTCAAATTGAACAAATAGCAATTAAAAATATGAAATCAGAATGATAAAATTGCATCTAAAAATTATAACAATAAACTTAGCAATGAAGTCCTAATTTAAAAAGTCTTTAGTAAATAATAATGTTAAGTTGCCAACCTTTTCAAAATTAAATAATGATGATAATATTTCCAATAAAAATTGCTCCTACCTCAAATTAAAGCATTCGGAACATAAAAAAAATTATCATTCAAATTTGAATAATTTTAATGTTTAATTCAAAACATTCTGAATTTATCTATATTAGAAAGTAAACAATTTCAATTTCATTAAACAATTAAACAATTAAAAAAAAACAATTCCATATTTGAACGATTCAGGAATGCAGATTAAAACTAAAATAAAAAATTATTATTATTATTTGAAATTCATATCAGAAATTAAAATTCGGTGTGAAAATCGGGAATAAGAATGCGGATAAATATGAAAATAAATGGCAATAAATATTACTCAATATTTACCACCCCTCAGTATTTATATCATGAAAAAAAATTGAAACTATTATTTAAATCCTATTTAATTTACACTTCATTGTTTAAATATATATAAAGAATGAAGGAGGAAGTGTCAAAATCTTCCTACTCACGTTGGCAAGAATACACGTGTAGTAATTTGCAATTAGGCCAAAATACTGTCACTCACTTCAGGTACGAAGCGGAACTAAAATAAGTAATAGGATTACCTATTCATTAACTATCTTATTATTTTTTTATAAAAATAGCTACAATGATTACAAATTTATAAGATACTGATTCAAACATTAATAATTTGAAATAACATTTTTACAAATTTCTTCATCTTCAATATATTGATCTGAAAATATCAAATCATTTTTGAAAATTTAAATTATATTAGGAGAAAATCGTCTTAACAATTGTTTATAAAATACAGGAAGTTCACACCTGTATGGATGAAAGGAATGCGTGTATTCGTGTCGTCGATCCGAGGCTCGCGTTCACTTGAACCCGCGTGTCAAGTGCGTCGCGACGCTTCGGTGGCGTCCAATCGGCCCGCCGACCCGACGGACGACGTTACTCCCAACAAAACAGAAACGCATTATTTATAGACCTGAAGACCTTGATTACAGAAACATTTAACATGTGACCCACCAACATACCTCCTCTCTTTTTTTTCAGAATTTATTATAAATAAATTTATTGCAAAATATCCTCGGCCTTAGATTAATATTGGGTAAGCGCTAAAGAAAAATAGTGTATACCGAAACTCAGTTCAAAAATGCATTTTATTGACTCGTAAAGATGCCCATAAAAGTTTGGGTCGTAAAATGTAAAATCGTAATTGAACCAGTCCCCTTTTAAATGTAATCATCGCGTCCTATTTCGAAATGAAAAGTAAAGCAAAAATTTCGTCGAATATAGTAGTTGAGAAATTTTTGTTTTCAAATAAGTCTGATAAATTTTTATCAGAATACAAAGATTTGCAATTGAACATTTATATTAGAGATTAAACTTCGGAATGAAAATCGAGAATATGAATGCGGAAATACAATCCAGGACAACAAACGCGAATGGCAATCCTGAATAACAATCCAGGTCGATCATCCTAAAATGAAGAAATCATAAATGACCTGCCTGAATGATAACTCCTTAGAGTCCATCCAGGATAAGAACCCTGAATGACAACGATGAATGACAATATAGGCTGAGCAGCTGAATCGTAATTCTGAATAGCAATCCTTAATTAACAATCTGGAATTCTAATTCTAAATAGCACTCTTGAATTACAATCTTGAATTACAATCTTGGATTACAATCTTGAATTACAATCTTGAATTACAATATTGAATTACAATCTTGAATGATAATCAAGAATCACGATTCTGAATAACAAACCAGGCTAACAATCCTGGATGACAGTATTGAATAGCAATCCTGAATGTCAATCCTGAATGATAATCCCAACTGGGGCGCAATCCCGAATGATAATACTGAATAACATTGCAGGATCATAATCCTAAATAATAACCTAGGATAACAATCCTCAAGGACAATCTTGAATGGAATCCTAAATGATAATCCAAACTAATATTCATGAATGATAATATTGAATGGCAATCCCGAATGGCAATCCTGAATGATAATTCTAACTGGCAATCCTGCATGAGAATCCTAAATAACATTGCAGGATCACAATTCTAAATGACAACATAGGATGATAATCCTGAATGAGAGCCCTGAAGGACAATCTTGAATGTAATCCTAAATTCCTAAACGACAATTCAGGCTGACCATCCTAAATGAAAAAATCATAAACGACATTGCAGGATCACAATTCTAAATGACAACATAGGATGATAATCCTGAATGAGAGCCCTGAAGGACAATCTTAGATGCAATCCTAAATTCCTAAATGACAATTCAGGCTGACCATCCTTAATGAAAAAATCATAAATGACAATCATGAATGATAACTCCCAAGTGTCCATCCAGGATAAGAATCCTGAATAGCAATGATGAATGACAATCTATAGCTGAATCATGATCCTGAATAGCAATCCAGAATTTATAATCCTCAATGAGAATCCTAAATAGCACTCTTGAATTACAGTCTTAAATGATAATCCAGGATTACAATTCTGAATAATAACCAAGGCTAACAATCCTGAATGACAATATTTAATGGAAATCCTGAATAATAATCCTAACTGGCAATCCCGAATGAGAATCCTGAATAACATTGCACGATCATAATTCTTAATGACAACCTAATATGACAGTCCTGAATGACAATCTGGAATGCAATCATATATCAACAATTCAGGCTAGCAATCCTGAATGAAAATTTGAACAGCAATGCTGAATGATAATCCTAACTGGCAATCCTGAATTAGAATCTTGAATAACAATGCAGGATTACAATTATAAATGACAGCATAGAATGATAATTCATAATGACAGTTCTAAAGGAAGATCTTAAAGGAAAATCTTGAGTGCAATCCTGAATTCCTAAATGAAAATCCAGGCTGACAATCCTGAATAAAAAAAGCTGCGCGAGCACATTCTCGCCGCGCGCGGCTTTGTTCTCAGAATAATACATATATACAGAAACTTAGTTGAAAATATTACAAAACTTTCCAAAACTCTACTTTTAAAGAAATTTTTAATTTTTTTTTTATTTCAGATTAAAAAGAAAATTAATTTATATTCTCATTGCAATACTCACGCTCGATTTTTTGTATATATACATATAATCCTCGAATAAATTATACCACGACAAAAATTTGAATTTTTCAATAGCATTGATAATGTTTAAAAGAAAAACAGTAAGTTCTATCAAAAAATAGTTGAAAAAATATTTTCTAGGCCTTGTCAAGGGGAAAAATTTTCTTTATAAACTTTTTTTTTGTTATTTCGCGTTTGTCCAAAAATTTAAATTTTAGATTTTTCAATACCATTTTTAATTTTTATAATAAAAACCGTGAGCACTATCAGAAAAAAAGTTTGAGACGAACTTGTTGGTTTTCTTTGAAAGAAATAATTTGGTTGTTATTCTTTTTTCATATGTCGCATACTTTAGCTGGAAAATGAAATTGTTTATTGTTTTAAAAGCGTTATCACGAATGAAAGAGAAACTTCACGTCTTCCCAAAAAATGTTATGGAATAAATTTACAGATCTTTTTGAGGTGGACCATTTTTGTTTTTAATATTTTACTTTAATCGCACAGTTGATCCAGAAAATAAAATATTTTATTCATCAAAACCGTTATCACTATAAAAATAAAAACTGTACGTCTTATCAAAAATTGGTTTCAAGTAAGTTAGCAGGTCTTTTTTAGACGAACAATTATCATTTCCAACAATTTATTCGTATCTCGCATAGTCAGACCGGAAAATTGAATTTTTTATTTTTGAAACAGCATTTTGAATGGATAACACCAGAACTGTTAGTCGAAAATAGCTGGTTAACGAACTCGTCATTTTCTTTTAAGTCTTAAAAATTTTTCACAAAGCTCAATGCAACCTGATCAGTCCTTCGAAAGTTATCGTGCCCACCGGCTACATACCACAGACTACAGACTACGCACAAACACTTTTGTAAAAATCTTTTTTCTGACTTACGAGGTCTCAAAACTTGGAGATTTGACGAAAACCGAAAAATTTAACACAAAACTAATACCTTCTCATTAGGATGAGAATGTAAGAAAGCATAAATGACAATCTTGAATGATAACTACTGAATGTCACTCCAGGATAAGATTCCCGAATGGCAAAGATAAATAACAAGCTAGGCTGAACTCCTCAATGAATGATAATCATATATGGCTCTCTTGAATGACAATCCAGGATCATAATAATAAATGATAATCCAAGCTGACATTCATAAATGACAGTCCTGGATAATAATCCTTACAGGCACTCTCGAATGGCAATCCTGAACAGGAATAAGGAATTAGGGATTCTGAATGATAATCCTAGATAGCACTCTTGAATGACAATCCAGGATCAGAATTCTAAATGATAACACAAGATGACAATCCTAAATGACAATCCTAAATAGAAATCCAGAACTGACAAGCCTGAATGAGAGTCCTGACTGGAACTCCCAAATGAAAATTCTAAATAGAAATCTGGACTTAATAGTCCTATATGATAATCCTAGATGAAACTCTTGAATGGCAATCCAGGATCGCAGTTATAAATGATGACCCAAGATGACGATCCTAAATGACAATCCTGAATGATAAGACAGCCCCACAAAAAAGTGGTCTATCCGGGCGACCAGAGAAGTATATCCTGGTGTATTTTGACCCGTTGAATCCGAATCCGAAGTCGAAATGCCGAAGTTAGCTCTTGTCTTCCAGAAACAATTTTTTTTGTACATTTCACAGCCCCCCAAAAAAGTAGAAGTTCCGGCGTATTAGACTTGTCAATTCTTACGTATTTTGGATCGCTAAATACGAATCTGAAGTTAGCTATTGTTTTCTTCCGAACCCCAGAAAATCCTTTTTTTCGTACATTTTACAGTTTTACAGAGCCCCACAAATAAAGAATTGTTCCGACGGACCAGTTTAGTCAGAATTGACTAGTCTGATCCGTCTAATCTTCTACTTGTTTGGGGGGCTGTGTACTCCTAACTGGCACTCCCAAATGACAACCCTGAATGTCAACCTGGAATTGACAATCATGAATGATAATCCTAGATGGCACTCTCAAATAAAAATCCAGGATCACAATTCTAAATGATAATCCAAGATGACAATCCTGAATGAGAATCCCAACTGGCACACCCTAGAGCACCAACTCAATAAGCCAATCAAAATTCACAAAAGTTCAACTAGTTCCGGTACAGCGGCAACAATCAGAATTGAAGTATCCCGTGTCTTAACTGGCACTCTCGAATGACAATCCTGAACAGGAATCTGGAATTAGCAAGTGACAATTCTGAATAACAACCCAGGATGATAATCCTAAATAATATGAGACCCTGTTCAAATAATCAGTTTCCTTTTCAAATTGTATCATTTTACTAATTAAAAATAGGTTACAAATTTTTCTAAGGTTTTCTTTTAGAACTGTTTCTCAATTTTCTTAATGCTTATACTTGATTTTCCTTTGTCCTCTTTCCTGTCTGTGAAACGCAATAGAATTTAATTATTACGCAAACCAAATTCTGCTTGTCTGGCTCAGAGATATTATATTATATCAACGAACTGAGGTGCACAATGAAAGTGGAACATGTGGCAACAGCAAACACTATAAATAATTCGATTCTACAATATTCTGAACTGATAAAAATGCAAATTACAAAAAAGTTTCCTTAAAGCGAATTATTTTATCTTTTCACACATTTCACAAATTGACAAAGAAAAATATAACTGGCTATAGATTTCACATCCGAATTCCAAAGACAATTTTACTCCTTAAAATATTTAGCTGTCTGCAATGGTTTAGAGTCTGAAAAGTAGATCTCTTTGCACAAATATTATATTTTGAGGAATATACCGCGACCACAGACAGAAAATCTAATGGTGGGTCATACAAGATTTGACCCACTGAGGATCTAAAAAAGACTCCGTGAGTCATGCGCTTTAAGCGAACGAGGTAAATGGGCCAACTCCTGGAATTTCCTTCCGCAGTTCAGATTTGAAAGTGCATGAAATTCAAGAATATTGAAACATATGATTTTATAATGACAATTTTTAGTGGGTGAAAATTGAGGGGTCATAAATAGAATTTCCAAAGTTAAGCGACTCTTTCTGGTTTAAAATAATGAGCGGGGTTCTTCCAAACAAAAAATTGTTTTTCCAAATCTGTTCCAACCACTTGACAATAGTCCAGAATTACCGAAATTTTTGCAAATTTCATGTATCCAAAAATGTTGGTAATTTATGGTGATTTATCAGTAATTTATTGTAACTTATCGCTTCGAGTTGATTCAAACACTAGTCACTACTCATAAGCAGTCTCTCAAGCGTCAACCCATTATCAAGTGAGGTTCTAATTCCATCAGTCCTGGAAAGTAATTTTGAATCGAAATGCGCAAGCGCAACAGCTTGAGAAAGTAATCTCGTTCAAACTGCGCAAGCGCAGCAGCTAGAGAAAGTAACCTTGCTCAAAGAGCGCAAGCTCTCCGGCTAAAAAAGTTCTTTTTAAACCTGCTTTTCACCACGGTTTCGGAACTGGTCACTTTCCGCACGCTATAAATGGCTCGAAAAGCGAACATTCCGTGCATGTGTTAAAAACAAGTATTTTTTGCAACATCCAATTTTCTTTTAATTCTACACAAATTTGTCTGAAAAATACCATAAGGGATCGGAAATTCATTGAAAAAGTGTAAAGAGCGCTAAATAATTTTCTAGGATGGTTGTTACAAAAAAGTGCGAAACACGTGCGCACAATTAATTGCCTATTTTGCGTACTTGTATCACAAGTAGTTATTTGCAAAGCCCATTCTAACCACTTCACAACCATCCAGGATTCAAACCGAATAATTCAAAATATTCAAATCGAAAAGCCTCATTCTGAATAAAAAATTTCTTCAAATTTTCCCTTTGTCTTTCAAAATTATTTCCGATTCAAGAAATGTAAAGGGTGCTTCCACAAAGAAAAGTATTTTTCCAAATCTGTTCCAACCACTTGACAACTATTTAGAATTCCAACCACACTGTCGAAAAGTCCCATTTTGAATGAAAAATTCCGTTAGATTTTCTCTTTTCTTTTTAAAATTATTTCCGATTCAAAGAATGTGCTTCCACACAGAAAACATTTTCTCGAAACCGGTTGCAACAACATCAATCAAAACAAAAAAATCCTTATAAGTTCCTTCAAATTTTCTCTTTGGTTTCAAAAAGTATTTCCGATTCAAAGAATGTAAAGGGTGCTCCCACACAGAAAAGTATTTTTCTAACCCGGTTCCAACAACTTGAAAATCATCCAAAATTCCATTCAAATGAATGAATCTGAAAGAAGCATTAAACCCCGGAATAGAAATTTGAATTCCAAAGCATGAAAATTAATGACGCCCACGATCCAATCGACCATTCAATGATCCTAATCGGCGCATGACGCAGTCTGAATTCGCGTTTCCGCAGAATGCTTGCGTGCATCGCGTCGTCATTTACACTCACGTTCGCATTCGCTCAGATTCGTTTGGATTCGTTTACGAAAGGAACACGAGGTATCGGCTTTTATTTACGTTCGGTCTTGTGTATATACACAGAGGCTTGAAACTTGAAAGGTATGCCACGAATTTTGCGCAGCTTCCTGTGCCGAGTCTACCCCTTGACAAGCCGAGAATCGATGAGGAACTTTGACTCATTCTCTCTGCCAAAGATGGATCTCGGACTTAATTAAAATCGATTGACGAAAGCACCAACACGTCCTTGGACCGAGCCGTGCAAGCGAATCGATAAACAATCAATTGATTAAATTCAATTTTTTATTTGCAACTTTTTATTTTGATTTTTTTATTAAGAGCCCTATCCTGATGGTAACTTACCTGCCAATTTCCGACTGGATGTCATACTGGTCCTTAAATTGTACCCCCTTTCTGAGTGTCACATCCCTGTAGGGAAAACTTGGCTCGATCTCTGCAAAAAAATTATAAATTATAAATTCTATTGTAAAGAAAAATAGAAATTGGAAGTAATTATCAGGGATCAAAATTTAAAAAGAAAATCTTGGGTGTTGTTTCATGATTAAAATCAGTAATGAAAACTGGGTTTGATAATCCCAAATGACAATCAGGAATTAAAATGTGATATTGAGTAGTTAGAAATGAGCGAGAAGGATTATAAAATCGGGGATGATAACCCGGCTTGATAGTCTCTGATGACAATCCTGAATAAAAATTAGAAAGTGAAGCACGACATCAAAATTAAGGATTAACAATACAAGAAATTAGGGATGACAACTTTGCTTGTTAGTTTCTGGTGACAATCCTGGATGTAAATCAATGATTGACAACTGAGAATCAAATAAATAATTAGGACCAGCAATCACAATTCTAGATGACAATTCAAGCCAAAAAATTTAGAAAAAAATCAGGCATGACAAATAAGCTTGACAATCTTTTATGAAAATCCTAAATTAATATTGGACATTAAGGCATGGCAACAAAATTAAGGATTAATGACCAATTAGAATTCAGGGATGACGACTCGGCTTGTTAATTCCTGATGATAGTCCTGAATTCAAATCAGGGATTGATAACTGAGAATTTCATAAATAATTAACATCAGTGACTGAAATTCTAGATGAAAATCCAAGCCAAAAAGTTGGGAAAAAATTAGGGATTATCAAGCTTTGTTGTCAGACAAAGCTTGATAATCCGATATGACAATCCTGTATTAAAATACGAGATTAAAGCACGACATCGAAATTAGGGATTAACCTCAAACAAAATCAGGGATGGAAACTCGGCCTGTTAATTTTGTATGACAATCCTGAATGAAAATCAAGTTTTGACACATGAGAATTTGTAAATAATTAGGATCAGTGATTAGAACTCTGGATGACAATCCAAGCCAACAAGTTGGGATTTAAATCTGGGATTACAACTAAGTTTGAAAATGATGACAATCCTGAATTAAAATTACAGATTAAGGCACGACTTCAAAATTAGGGATTGAACAAAAACAAAATGACAATCATGATCCATAATCAGGGATTGACAGCTGAGAATCAATTAAATAATCAAGACCAGCGATTAAAAGTTCGGATGATAATCCAAGCCAACAAGCTGGGATTAAAATCAAGGATTACAACTAAGTTTGATAATCCCTGGCGACAATCCTGAATGAAAATTAGAGATTAAGGCTCAACTTCAAAATTAGGAATTAACAACCCAAAAAAATCAGGGATGACAACTTCACCTGTTAATTTTTTAAGACAATCTTAAAGGAAAATCATAATTTGGCACATCAGAATTACGTAAATAATTAAGATCAGTGATTAAAATTCTGGATGACAATCTGAGGCAACAAGTTGGGATTTGAATAAGGGCTAACAATTAAGTTTGAGAATCTCTAATCACAATCCTGAATTTAAATTAGAGATTAGAGCACAACTTCATAATTAAGGATTAACAAAGACAAAATTAGGTATGGCAACTCGGATTGTTAATTTTTTATTACAATCCTGAATGTAAATTATGGATTGACATCTGAGAATTATCTCAACTATATTAAGACCAGAAATTATAATTTGATATGACAATTCAAGCCTAAAAATTTGGCATAAAATCAGGGATGACAACTAGGCTTGAAAATCCCTGATAACAATCCTAAATTAATATTATAAATTAAGGCACATAAAAATTAAGGGATGGCAAGCGGCTCGACAAGCAGTAAAATTTAAATTCGGGACCAAATTAAATAGTAACACCAAAGATTAAAATCGTGTTTCTTCAAAAGAGATTGAAATTTCAATTATAAGAAAGGATTCAAATCAAGAGATACCGTTTTTGCTTAGCAATATTAATCTCAAATTTGGCAGACTTTTTGAGCTTTTTCGTTTTTTAGCTTTGATGATGAATTTTTTTCCATTCTAGAGCCAATAAAATTGATATTATGAAATCCCTAGAGCCTTGTTACCTCCAACCATCAGCTCAATATATTTTTTTTAATTTTAAATTTGAATGATACTTTGAATCAAAACAACATTCCATTGATGTTTGGCATCACCCTCTCTGATTCTATTTGAGATGGCAAATCAATCACTATATGAAGGTTTATTTACTTATAATTATATACATATATTTGAATTCTAAATCCAAATTTACAACAAAAAATGAATCACAATTTTTTTTTAATTTAAGTTTAAATGCTAATTTAAAATCAAACTAAATTCAGCACTCTGTGAAACTCAAAACGCTTAAATTTATCCAGTCCGAATCTAAAAACAGTTCAGCTTCAACAGCTTCATGATTAAAGAAAATAATCGCAGTGATTCAAAACGCATGATCAACTACAAAAATTGAAATTTAACTGGAAAATCTTCAAAATACAGCGATTTGATTTCTAAAAATCAAAAAATAAACTTTACAAACAAAAATTATTTTATTTACTATTCTATGTATTATAAATTCTCCAAAGACTTCTAAAAATATAAACAAATTTGTATACAATTGTAAAAACGAAATAATAAAACTCTCAACTTTAAACACACAGATTAGTAACAACGTAAAGAGGAAAACTTCTCTAAATAAAATTAACTATTTTAGACCGTGGCTCCAGTGGCTAAATGTTATTTCCTCGAGACCACGTTTATAGTTCAGTCTATGAGATTAACTAAAAAATCTAAATAGCTTCCGGAGGCATGAGCGTAGTCTACTCTTAAATTCTTTTTCAAATAATCTTTCAACTAATACGATTAAAATAAAATCCAGTGAAAAGGCCATTCACTACTTTGGGTCTCCGTCAATCTTCGAAGAAAAATTGATTTAATGAACTCACTCAAAAACTAAACAATAAACTTTTTCCCTCAAAACGGAAACACGAGATCCAACTTTTGATTTCTCTCTCCTTCTCGAAATCTTGAACGATTTGAATGTATTTTTTTTTATTTTCAAGAATTGGCATTGGATCGATTTGGATCCCGTTTTGACAGAAGCTTCACGCGTCGTGGGTGCGGGTCACGGGCACTTATTGCCGAATACACGGAAGAGGCGTTTCTGTGTCGCGCCTCCGGGATAAATGAGGAAAGCGCTTACCGCCAACCGGGTCCGTTTCGTCGACTTTAATCATTTCTGCTAAGATGATTTTTTGTAGCAGCACCCGCGAAATCTGAATCGAACCGATCAGAAGGATCGAGATCGAGATCCGACCGATCCGATGAATTTAGATCCGATTCAATCTAGAGGCGATTATTGACTATCGCACGAGAACTCCTTCGAGGCTCAAGGAGGCATCGACGCGCCTCTTCTTCTTGGCTCGGACGGATTTAGATTTTCGGTGGACGCCGCGAATTCTACTGTTGGTCACGTGGCTCAAGAGGCGTCCCGACGCCCCGCGTTTTCCTCACCCATCTTCGATATAACGATATAGGTTCCCTCTTCCAAGATATTTTACTTTTCCTCATCAGCAAGGGCGGATCCAGAACATTTTTCCGAGGGGGCGATTGTCAATTTTCTTCAACGAATGTATCTGAAAAGGGGTGCCTAACCCAATGATTGAAAAAAAATTTCAAATTGAATATAATCAAGCGACAAATTCCGCTTTATTTATATTTTTCTATTATACTGTTCACGCTCGTAAGAAATCTCAAAGCACGTGCATAAATTGTGTAATCTTTTTTTTTGAGGGGGGGGGGGCCGCAATGATTTTTCTATGGTATTACATGGGGTACAGATTTTTGTTTAAAAAATCATCTTTTCAGGTTGAAAATTCAACTCCTTTGTTGAAAGTTGAACTACTTTATTAAAAAGTCAGTTCAAGATTCAACTATATATGGTAAAAAAACTTTAATTTTTTTGTACAAAATCGCTTCTCTAAATTAAAAATTCTTGTTCTTCAATGAAAATTTAACTATTCCATTTTTTGTTAAAAAGTGATCTTTTTCAGACTGAAAATTCCATTATTTTCTTGAAAATTCGTTTTTTTTTCGTAGAAAATCAAATTTGTTTGAAAATTAACATCTTTCGTTTAAAATTAATATTTTTGGCTTGAAAATTTAACTTTTTGTAGAAAATTAAACATTTTTCCATAAAAATTCAACTATTTAGCTTTTTTTGTTGAAATTTCATATTTTCGGGCTGAAAATTCGACTGTTTTGTGGAAAATTTGTCCTTTTGGCTTAAAAATTCGACAAGCCAGTACAATATTCTACTCTGCATATGGTAGCAACTTAAAATTTTTTGTAAAAAATCGCTTCTCTAAATAAAAAATTATTGTT
>CAKNXH010002101.1:18596-29127 GCA_932178445.1 Andricus quercusramuli | reverse complement strand
ATTGGTCACAGAAATAATGTAAGGTAACACTCCTACCCCTTTTCCAACGCCTTGTGCGGGCGGGAAGGCACCCCTGTGACAGGTCACAAAAATAATGTACGATAACACCCCTACCCCTTTTCTAACGCCTCGTGGGGGCGGGAAGGCACCCCTGTGACAGGTCACAAAAATAATGTAAGGTAACACTCCTACCCCTTTTCCAACGCCCCGTGGGGGCGGGAAGGCACCCCTTTGACAGGTCACAAAAATAATGTAAGGTAACACTCCTATCCCTTTTCCAACGCCCCGTGGGGGCGGGAAGGCACCCCTTTGACAGGTCACAAAAATAATGTAAGGTAACACCCCTACCCCTTTTCCAACGCCCCGTGGGGGCGGGAAGGCACCCCTTCGACAGGTCACAAAAATAATGTAAGGTAACACTCCTACCCCTTTTCCAACGCCTTGTGGGGGCGGGAAGGCATCTCTGTGACTGTTCACAAAAACGGTGTAAGGTAACACCCCTATTGTGTGTGTGTGTGTGTATGTGTATATATATATATATATATATATATACATACACATTTGAAAAAAGCTTAAAAAATCGACATATCTCGAAAACTATCAGAGATATCGATTGAAAACTTTCAGATTCGTGTTTCTCGCCAAAAATCCTATAGGAATCCACTTTAAAACTTTGTCGCCACGGATATCGTAATCTTGCCAAATGATTTTTTAATCTACAAGATTAGCAATAACCCTTTCTATGTAATATTACTCAATATTTCAAATATTCTTTAATTACGCTGCTTGAAAGTTACCATCAGCAGCTTTTTAACCCTCTGGGCAACACGTGGGTCCTCCATGACCCCGAGCGATTCTAAAAGTGAAGTTTCTGGAAAGGGAAAGTTTGAAGGGGTTGAGCAAATATGCTGAAAATTAGGGGGAAAATGACGCGCATCTGAAGGGCCTAGTGGCGTTCTTAATTGAACCCTGGTTTTCGTGCAGGACGGTTGGAAAAATTTTTCGGGGTCACCAGGGACCCAGGTGTAGTTAATCGGTTGAAAATTCAACAAAAAATTTTTAGTGGATTTTTCGGTTCAAAATTATTAATTTAGTCCATTCGATAGTGTTTCAGTGAAAAAAAAAAAATTTATTGAAAAATAAGAGTCAGCGTCTCACGAATGTGACTTCGCAAAGAAGTTTAAGGGATTGCATTATTTCAATGCTAGACATTACAGTTCCTCCGCCTCAAGAAATAAGTGACCAATTGACAAAGCGAGCCCCTTGTTCTACCAATTAATTAGGATAAATTATTTGTATGTTTAACATTAAAATTTTATATTTCACTATTATTATTTTGTATGTTGTTGATTTTACTTCATTTTCATGTCAATAAATGTAACAGTGTTTCACATATATGCATTTGTAAAAAATTTTTTACCTTATTTGTTTATTTAAACAATTTTTAATTAACAATGATTCTTTGTCCATTCTTATTAGACAGCTGACATCTTAAATTATAATTTACACGCATTTTTTGCTGTAAAAGTGCAATTTGAAAACAAATAACAGCCCAAAATGTGATTTTTTAAATTTAGCACATAGTGCACATTCACTTAGTGAAATAAATATACTTTTTAGAAAGAATAGAAAAACCATTTGAACAGTTTTGTAGAGCAAGGTCTACGGATTCAGAAACCCACTAATTTTTTTCAATTACGTGAAACATAGAAGAAATAACATTAAAACCCCGAAAAAAGTCATTTTTGCAGTTTTTTAGAATTTTCGTTTACATTTATTTGCACAAAATTTAAAATAATGTAGATATTGTTTTCGCATTGGTTTAATATTTTTCTAGACATTCTGGCGATTCCATTTCACTCCGATTTATTCAAAAAGGTGCACTTTGAACCTATATAAAAGATGTTTGAATATTGGGGGTCACTGAGGACCCAGGTGTAGCTCAATAATTAATCGGAAAATAGGTGTAACTCAGAGGGTTAAGAAACAATCTAAATTTTAAGGTTACCCGTACGATATACACGTTTCATCAATTTCATATGAGCAAAATATAATTTATATATAAATATATATAACAAACCGGCATTTGATAAAAAAACTCACCAGATTACACCAATTTTCAAGAATTTTTTGATCAACAAACACAGCTTGAACCTTAAAAGAACTCGTTAATTCTTTTGTAGAAAAAACAACTTTATTTTATTGTCATGAATCAAATCGTCAAACTGACATCTGACATCATTCATGAATCAAAGTCACATAAACAGACCAACATAAAATTGCAAAAATGTCGTTTGAAAACAAAAGATAAACGGTGATGAAACAACACAAGACGCAATTAAGATGCCGCAAAAACAGCCCTAACCCTATCCGACTCTCAAGGCTTATTCATACCTCTTCATGCCGGCAATGGCAGGGGTGGGATTCCGATGCCCTCTAATCTAGTTGATAGGATCTCTCTTTCTATCGCATTATATTAGACGGAGATATTCGATCGCATTGAAAACGATCGACTGCAACTGTCTCTTTCTGTCTAATGTGTCAGAAAGAGAGAGGTGACTGTCGATAATCGAGAAGTCAATGTGTAGTCCCATGTGTGTAGAAACCGTCGGCTTAAAGCAGAAACTCATGAGAGTGAAAGAGACAAATAGATCTATCCGTCACCTTCAGGAGTTCTTGATTACCGAATATTGCCCCTCTCGTTCTGACAAATCAGATAGAGATAGTTGCGCAGTCGATCGTTTTCAATAAGATCGAACCCCAGGCCCAATTACACTAGATTCCCTCTATAGCAGCTGTCTCGGGGGTACCCTTAATCAACAAACATGCTATGGAGGGACTGTCCGAACCGTTCTTCTTCTCCTTCTTGCTTGTGGCTTCTATAGCGCCGAACCGTAAATATCGCAACTCCGCTGACCTTACAAACGCCTCCCTCTCGTCCCCTTGGACCGCCTTGTCTGTTATAGCGGGTACTGCTATAGAGGGACTCTAGTGTAGGTATTTTTGTTGTGACGTCATCTGGCAAGGTGTCTGGATGCTGAAAGTCAAGCAATAATACCCACCTAGTCTCTGATAATACCGATTGCATGGAACGAAACTTTATTTATTAGTAAATTTGACAAAAATGCCTTGTAACTATAATTGTATTTGGATATTGTTTTAAACATTTTGAAAGTTGTGTAAGGCTGTTGGAACAGTTCCCAACAAAATGGTGAAATCTGTGAAGCACTCAAATTTCCTCCCTAGGATTCAATAAATCGGGATTAAGGCTTTAAAAAGGCACTTTGAAAATTTTCTGGACTCAAGAAGGGGTTGAACGGTGGCAGTACATCGCGCAAGTCTCTGGTTTCTTAAAAAAATAAGATATCTGCTAAAAAGTGAGAGTGGAAAAGTGTATCAATGACGTGAAGTACGTGTCCACAGTCGTAGTCCTCGTCATTGTTCCCATTTTTTAAATTATAATAATTGCCTTATTGAATTCCTTCACATATAAATAATAACAAATAATACATTATTTACACAAATTACTCATAAATCTAATTTCATAATAATTAGATATCAATTTTATTTTATTTAATGATAAAAAACAGTATTTTCATTTAAGGAATGTAACCTATAGGATGCACAGTACTTAACTTCATGTTTAAGTGTTATATTCATTAAAATGATGTTTAAAAGAGCGTAGCACATTACTAAATATTATTTTAAAAATATGACTTAATAAATGCAACAGATTTTCAATGTAATTTGTCAATTTGTGAAGTGTCATTTTCAAATTCCCCTCGAAACTCGCGCGAAACTGTCAAAAGTGTCGTCTGCTGTGCTCAGCTTTTTCGCATTTTTATAACTTTGAGAATAATTGGAACATTTGTAACAGAAAAACTTTTTGTATAAGTTTAGCATAGGGTATTTCCTAACAAATAGACCACTTTTTTATATAAACAAGAACTTTCCTGACGGAGATATTTGGGTCTGACCGCGTTTTACCAATTTTTTCCGTCATGACCGGACATTACCGGTCAGGTCAGGTATTACCAGTCAGGCCGAACAATGCCCATCACTAACTATGTACCAAAGATATTATTATGTACTGTGGAAAAGCACTGTCGGTAACAGCCACATCTGCATGTTTGCTGCCACCTGTCTTGGCGGAAATTTTAAATTGGAATACAAAATGCAATTTGTGATTTTCTATTTTTTTTTTGTTTATTGACAAGTCCGAAATATTGGCGGATACAACAATATCACTGCTATTGAAATGAACACAGTAAAAAGAAAACCTTAAAATTTAATTGAACTTACTTTGAGGATGACCTTAAATTCATTAGGTTACTTAATTTATGATATTGAGGTGAATATAAAGTTAGTCTGTCTGGGCGAATAGACCGCAATGCTGGAATGGAATGGAAGCTTCTAATGTGTCCCCTAAGGGCTTACATTTTTCTTGTATCTCTTCCCTATTCCTTTACACACACCCCCACGCACTTTCTTGGTGGTGGGAGGGGGACCTACAGTTTAAGGTGGGTTCCGAACCACCAAGAGCAACAGCCTTAAGTACTTAGAGAACCTTTTTCTCTAGAGGTACCGGTCCCATGACTCTCCGGAGATAAACAACTCCCTTGCGAGGCAAGTGTACACCGCATGGGCCACCGAGGCTCTTTCAGAGTGCGAGGGGGGAATCGAACCCGCAAGCCGACGGAGTGGGTCCAAAGCCTACGCCTTAACCACCAGGACCATCGTCCCACCTGACCGCAAAGCTTCTGCATGCGCAAATCCGAAGGTTAACGAGGGTTTACTGTTTGGGAATGCGAGTTCACTTAACTCTCGAGATAAGCACGGTTTCGGGCGTTTGTTGCCTTGGCCTTCAGCATATCTCGGAGGAATCCAAACATAAGTAAGCTGGGCTGCATGATGGCTTCCCGTTGAATGCGAGGTGTGAGGTAACCTGATGCAACCAACGCGCGGAGAATGAGGCCCTCCTGCTTGTTTGTCTTGCTTCAGTGAGCAAGCCTCCCTTGCTCCGCAAATCACATTTCTAGGCCATCAGTTCCAGGAATAGAATACACTGAGGGTGCTTGTCTCGAGAACATAGTGTAATATTATTGTTCTGCAAAGCGAGAATAGAGTGTTCAATACTTACCTTATTTATACGACTCAAGGTAATTCGCTATTCCCGTATTTTCCTGGTACGTTACAGCACCATAATAAATATATCATGTGCGTTAAAAGATAAAATTCTTCAGGTGCATTGAGATATAATGCTATCGATAATTCTTCTACATTGCAAGGATTAGAAGTTGTATATTCTTTAATATTTTGAATTATCTATGGCACAAGTTACATTATTCTCAAACTAATTTCATTGATTTGTAACTTGTACGATTTCATTATCTTTTCTTGAAATCTTCGCTCATAACTTTTAGATCATTTCAAATTGAATCCCGCACGCTCACTGATTCAACATGGTTGCCTGTGGCGTAGCTGCTTCCTATTGGTTAACTTTTTTATAGTTGCGCGTGAGGAGACCATGTGTTTCTAGATGCTGGGTAAGCTGGAAGCTAGAGATCTTGAGATCTTTAACATTCAACTAGTCATTTTGAGGTTATGTTTGTGTTGCCGCAAGTATTGTAAATGTAAAGTAAATGGGAGTAAACTGAAATGCATTTAAACATTTAATTCGTGATCAAAAAAGTTTATTTCTTATGACTGAAAGCTATTTGAGGGAAAAAAATGTTTGCTCGAGGAAAAAAGACAGAAACTGCTATTCCCGTTAAGTTAGAGGAACCCTTGACGAGCGAAGGATGTTTAAAGCTAATTGTTGAACTTCTCAAGTATTTGCTTTACAATAAACAACAGATACCTTTTTCCTATGATTGCTTGTCTCAAGTTCAATCGAAAAGTAAACCGACAGACAGGAACTTTTTGAACATCCAGAAATTTTTCGACTCTTTGTGCGATGTGACCGAACACTTGAATTCCCAATTTTATACCGCGAGATGCAATGTGCGAGAAGTGGTGATAATCATCGGTGCTACAATCTTTTCTCCAAAAATCTGCATTCGAGTAGAATTACCGGAGCAAATTCTAGATAGTAAACAACATACAGAGTACTATCATTCTTCTCGAAAACCACTTTTACATTTAATGCGGTGAGTTGAAGCTCAATTTTGTTTAAATCTTTATTGTTTTATTTTTTACATTCTTATCTCGTTATGTGAAAATTGACTTACGCGGATTTCATCAAATCTCTGCATTTTCCATCGAAAATGCTTCATAAAAAATAAAAAATTCTATTTTTTAACAAAAGTATAAGAGATAATTATGGAAAAATGTTGAGAAGCAAACTTGTTCATCTCAAAAAGATCTACATTTCTTGGGACAATTTTTGTTTATAAGACGCATAGTTTTTGTTTAAATCGTGAAAAATATTATTGAAGGTAAAAAATCCGTTTTTCGGTAAAACTATACAAGGTGCGATAAAATGTTGAAAAACAAAATTGTTTATCTAAAAAAATATCTATAAATTTTCTTCAAACAATTTTTTGATGAAACACAGTTTTGTTTTAATCATGAAAAATGTTTGATAAGAGTCATGATTTAATTTTAATCGTGAAAAATATTATTAACAATAAAAAATTCCATTTTCCATCAAAATTATGCGAGATACGAAAAAAAAAATTGTTCACCCAAAAAAGATCTACAAATTTGTTATTAACATATAGAAGTAGAAAACGTCCCCGGTGTGGTGACATTTTTTCAATTCAGAAATTTTTGTTTGGTTATTCATTTTTTTATTTTAGCATAGTTAATTATTTCGAATGTTTGTTTTCCGTGAAATTCGCTTCTGTAATTGTATCAAAATTTGGAAGTTTTCAGCTTCCTTATTTACGTTTTATTTTATTGTAACTTTTTTGATTAGGAGTATTTTTAAAAATACGTTTTGGGACGACCAGACACTTTGTTTTTATTTATATAATCGTAAAAAAAACACTAAGACCGGAAGTTTCTTTTAATTTTTTGATATTTTCTTTTATAATTTTTTTTTGTGGAAATTTTTTTTATTAGAATTTTTTGTTTTTGATTTTTAGTTTAGTATTTCTTATTTGTTAAGATCACGTATAACCGGGAGTTTTTAAAAACATTTTAATTCTTCAAATATATTTTTTCCAAATTTCAAATTCATGCTACGAAATTTTATTACCTTTTTAGCTGTCTTAGATTTTTGAGCGACATTCTTCCTTTACATATAAACAAACGTCAATAGATAAATAAAGTTAATTTCATGAAAGAGTGTCATTGCATAACCTTCAAGAAATGATTTTGCATTTGAAAACTATATTACCTGCACCGAGTCTTCGTAAAGAATTTTTTATAACATGTCATAGATTGGCTCGGAAAGACCTCATATAAATTCCAATATTAATTTTTAGAAACCAGTATTCAATTGAAACAAATCCTCCAGTAGCCACAAGTATTCTTTGAAAGTGTTTATTTCATTCAAACCGTAGAACCCTAGAGGGCGAAGCAATGAGTGCATGTGATTGATTGAGAGGAAATAAAGCGCGTAGATTCTTTAGCATGGAGAGAGAAATATGGTCATTTAACAAACCTTCCCAATCAATCCTTGTTTTAGAATTTTCGTTTTGCATAAATATCGAAAAGCTGAAGAGGAAGTATATAAATTTTTACTGATAAACCTTCCTCAACCCATAAGGAATGTTTTTGCCAAGATTCAGACGCCTATGTATTGTGATTTAGGAGAACACTCGTTTGACACAATTTTTGCATGAACTTATAAACTCCGGTTTTTAGCCCAATTAGCGTGGGGCACCTTGAGTTTAATGGGGCACCGCGGGAGTTTGAGAACAATAAATTTAAATGTATGAAAATTGCTACAAGACGCAGTAAAATGTTTGACGGCGAAACTTAAAAAACTATATTGTTTGCCGTTTTTCACAAAAACTCGAATATCTTCTTCATTACAATAAAAAAACTGAGCTCTTTCCTCACGAAACGTCACATATACGTTGAGATTTGTTCCAAATAATTATAATCCGCTATCAGGCATTTCAAAAACATACAGTTGTTTGGTCCCATGAATTTTTGTGCCAATGTTTATGCACTGGAGTATATGGCACTCGCCAACTTTAGATGAGTTATCCTGTCATATGCCCCTATATGTAACTTTATATCGACAAATTCGGCCCTTTTCTTACGGAACGTCATATATGCTTCATTAAAAAAGCATCCCTATGATTCAAAAAGGAAAACAAACACTATTACATTAACTAAAATAAAATTTTTAAATGTTTGAAAATGAAAAAAAAAATGTAATCCATTATCAATTGCGCATGATCTCTGTTTACGTGCTGCCAAAAAATTGGTATTATATATATATATATAACTGTGAACCAATGAGCAATAAGGGACATGGACGTATTTGTGTACAAAAATTAGGATAAGACATTCTGAACAGTTTCCACGGTATGCACTATTGTATGCACGGTAGTGATTACACTCGGTCGAAGCGTTTCTTTCATGATTACCTGCTCTGAAAGTTCGCAAAAAAGAACAAAAACTTAACTGAAAAATCGAGTTTTGGTCCGATAGCAAAACATGAACCAAACTAGGATTTTTAGAAATCCGTTGCAAGAATTTTTTTTCTTGAGATTTTTTTAACTGGTTAGGCCTAGCACCCGAGAGGTATATTTCCAGAACGTTGGAAATTACATCACCCGAGATAAAAAAAATATATATTGCTCTATCTATGTCTGCAATTGAAAATGACATTCAATAAATGTGTTTTAACTGATGTGCAAAATTTGGTGTTTGACATGGCGTAATATGGGATTAAAAATTCCATTTTTTCTCTTACTATAGTACGCCATATCCACAAAATATTTATAAATTAAGTATTTAAAATGATAATCTGAAGTAAAATGTTCGACAGAATGATAGTTTACATTATTCTATTGTATTGCATACCTCGGATTAAATGAGCTATTCCCAAATTATTGACTTTCGAATAATATTCCGATGGTTAATTGTAAGGTTAAATATATTTTTGAAAATTGTTATCTCTCAAATTGAAGTTAAGTTATCCATATAAAATATGCGCTACGGAGTTGGCATTTTTTACCTTATAGAAATGCATACAAGGTCATGGCGTAATATAATTCTCACTTTAAATTCACGTTACTATTTTGATTAATAATTGTAACAGCTGACAGAATGCTGTTGTCTTACGGAGCGGCCGAGAGCATTGAAGGTGACATTAATCGCCTTTGGATGCTGTTTTAGAGCCACCATCTGCCACTCCATAGGGTTTTAGCAACCTACTTCCTGGTGGCTTAGAAAGTTTCTTAAAATGTGACACGTGTTTATTAAAACCTCTTTTCGAGCTGCTGTCGGTAACCTGCTGACTGCTAGATGCTCGAAATGTTCAGTACATCTTGCGTGCAAATTTCCTGCAGCCTAAATCATGATAGGATGAAGAGATGCGTGTTTCACATTTCTCCATATTGTTTTTACTTCATGCCTTAGCTCGCTATACTACATACTCTATTTCTTAAAATCATACTATATTTAACTATTTGTGCTTTGCAATATAAGGACAGCAGCGAACTGTTGTAATATATACTACTTTGAGTAGTAATTTTTAGCTGTCAGGAGAATCAACTTTATAGGAATAAAACCTAAAACTATTCAATTTTTATCTGCAGTAGATTGCAGTATTCCTAGATGACTGTAGTACTGGAATTACCTACAACTGGCTCGAGCCCAGTAAAATTTCTTCTTGCTGCTAGTGTGGCTAGCCTATCCGATATCTCATTGCCCTTGATACCGCTGTGTCTAGGGATCCATAGCAGATTAACTCGGTTTTCCGTTGCTAACATATTTAGTGCCTGAAAGCATTCTCATGCTAATAGCGACGTGATCGTTGTTCCATTCAAGGCCAATATAGCTGCCCTACTGTCTGAGTAGATCTTTTGTTGTCATACTCTTTTGACTTGTAGGTTCACTGGGGTATGGCCATAATATCAGATTGTAGAACTGTGGCGTAGGACCCCATCTCGATTGTGAAGCCCATTCCATTCCTTCTACGATATACACCGGCTCCTGCATTCTCCTCGTTCCTGGAGCCATCTGTAAACCAGATAGGTGCATCTGTGCATCTAACTGATGACCTCAGAGGGATCGCTCCATTCCACCCTAGTCTGACCGTATCCCTTCTTTGCGGCCTGCTAAGGGAGGCTGCCGAATGGCAGAGTAGGTGAGGATCACTCTGCCTGATCAGCAAAGTAAGACGTCATTTACTGTGCGATAAGTGCCTGGCACCTGAGAAGTATAATCTCAGAACGTTGATAACAACGAAACTCACTAAGATACAAAAACACTCGGCGAAGTATGGCCGGATTCGGAGTACTGCCTTGAGAATAAACACGGATATGGCACAATAGGCTTTATAGCTGGAGCGCCAGGGTTGGGACCTCGCGGGCCCCCGCCTACATTACAACTAACTAACTACTTC
>CAKNXH010002100.1:139406-165769 GCA_932178445.1 Andricus quercusramuli | reverse complement strand
TATATATATATATATATGTATAGTTGCACTACACAGTGCACAATATTCGCTCTATATTTATTAAGTATTTATTAGTATAATCATGCAAATATATAAATATATCAATAAATATATTAACATATATATACGTCACGGGACGTGACACTATCACTATTCCCATTTTTATAAAAAATTTAAACAAATATATATTATACAGCTCTGAAACAATTAATATATTCTTAATAAGAACTGAAAATGTAAAAAGTCCAAAATGAACAAAATGGCCCATTCATCTGAAAATAAGTCATTTTATTATTATTTTTTTTTAAATGCACGAGAAGTGAAAAAAGTATAAAACATTTTCAAAAATAAATATGAATGATACTAAACATGCTGAAATGCAGGTGGAATTCGTGAAAAAATATTTTTTTTATTGAGTTTTAGGAATGCGGCTGCTATTTCATAATTTTTGTATATTTTCTTCGGATCATTCGTATCAGGGTATTCCAAAACTTCATTTTCAAAATTCTCTTATTGTTCCTTGTCTAATTTTTTATTTTCCTTGATCATTGATATTCAAATACTAGCATTTTTATCTCGAAATACTTTTAACGGAACAAGTTTCTGAAAAAGGAACAGTATTCTGAAAACGGAACAAAACAGTATTTCAGATAAATATTTAAAAATTTTTAATTTTTTAATTCATTTTGAAAAAAATGTCTTTTCTGCTATTAAATTCCAGAATAAAAAAAAATGAAATTTATACGAAAAAAAATTTTCAAAACCAAAAAGACGAATTTTCAAGAAATGAAGATTTTTCAATCAGGAAAGAAAATTCTACTCAAATTGTTGAACCTTCAAGCCATAAGACGAATTTTTTCTACAAAAATTGAATTTCCGAACCAAAAATATGACTTCAGCAAAAAATTATTTTTTCGCATAACTGATGTATTTTTACCCTACAAAAATTAAATTTCAAACCAAGATAATTATTGTTTTCACCAAAGAAGGAGAATTTCCAACTAAAGAAGATCAATCTCAAAAAATGGAAAAGTTATATTTTAAGTAAAAAAATTAATTTCCAACTAAAAACAAAAGACTTTTCCACTAAACAGTTAAATTTTTAACTGAAGTTCGAAAGTTCAACTTTTACCCAAGTAGTCGAATTTTCAATTCAAAAAGATTAATTTTCCACAAAATAGTTAAAATTTCAACCAAAGGAATAAATTTTCGACTAAAAATATAACTCTAAAAAAATGATTTCTTAAAAAAGTGATTCGACCAAATCTTTGAAATGAAATAGTTGAATACTTAAGTTAAAAAGAATAATTATAACCGGAAAGTTGCATTTTCAATAAAAAAAAAAAAATTCTACCAAAACGGATGAATTTGTAAATCAAGAAGATGAATTTCAAAAAAAGAGTTGGATTTTCTGTTAAAAAAGATTTTTGTTGACTTTTCGCGATCAAAATATGAATTTTAACTGAGAAATAAGTTTTTTCGAAGAAGAAAAATGAATTTTAAATCCAAAAAGACGAATTTTTACCCGAAAATGATGACTTTTCAATCAGTTGTTGAATTCTCTGCCTAATAATTGCATTTTTATGGAATTTTTCTGAAAACAGATAAATTTTTATTCAAAAAGAAAAAAAATTTGAACAAAAGTTGAATTTTCATCCAGAAAATATTGCAGTTGACTTTTCAAGATAAAAATATGAATTTTTCAACAAAAAAATGAGTTTCTACGAACAAAATTTAAATTTTCATCCAAAAAGACGAATTTTTTCAACCAAAAGGGATGAATTTTCGAAGAAATAATTGAATTCTCTACTGAATAGTTGAATTTTTATTTTTATTAAGAAAAAATAAGAAAAGTTGTTACATTCTCATCCAGAAAAGATTTTAGTTCTCTTTTCAGCATCAAAACATTAAATTTAACCAAAAATAAAATTTTCGTCGAAATAGTTAAATTTTCAACAAAACAGCAGAATTTTCAACCAGAAATTATAACTTTCCAACAAAATTGTGGAATTTTAAACCAAACAGTTGCATTCAATGAAAGGTATAATTTCTGTTAAAGCCGAACAGTTGAATTTTTATTCAAGAAAGATGAAATATTTTTTTTTAAATAGATGAATGAAAAAAAAATCTGACCGCTTTGCGGGCACATTCTCATAATGTATTAAATCCAGAATTGTATAATCGCAGAAATTTTATAAATTCGAGATTTTCATATTTCGGAAATTCTATAATTTTGGCAATTTTCTATTTTCAATATTTCCCTTTTTAATAGGGAATTTTAGTTGTCGGCACTTTTTGGTCGTCTCAAATATTATTTATTACAAATACAGTAACGAAATATCTTGATCAAATCAAAATTTGGTTTGATGTTTAATTTTTTGAAATTATTGTTCAAATATTTTATAATTGTATTCTTGATAAATAAATAATATTCATTAAATGAACAATTTTTTGAATTATTTCAATTCGTGAATTTTCGAATTGGAGATTTTTGTATTTCGGCAACTTTATAATTTCAGAAATTTTCTATTTCTAATATTTTCTTATTCTGGAATTTCACAGTGTAGGGAATTTTATTTTTCGGAATTTTTTAGTCCTTTCAAAACTCATTATCATCCATTATTATTATTATTCCTTTGAATTTTTAACAATACCCGAAAATCCTTAAAATCATGTAGAATTTATTTGAAAATGTTGAAAAATCTTGAAAATTCCTTGGAATTTTTGAAAATACCCTGTTATATGAAAAATCGTATGGAATTCCTTGAAATTTTTGAAAGCTCGTGAAAATTCCTTGGAATAAAAAAAATCTATATATTTTTTGAATGTTTAAAAATTCTCAAAAATCTGTGGAGATTCCCTAAAATCTTTGAAATCGTCAGTAATCACTTCAAATTTGTTTAGGCTCTTGAAGTTTTTGAAAATACCCTAGAATCTTTAAAATCGTTTGGAATCACTTGAAATTTTATTAAGATATTAAAAATTCCTGGGAGTTTTCAAAAATACTCCAAAATCTTTAAATTCGTTTGGAATCCCTTGAAATTTTTTACAGATCTTGAAAATTCCTCAGAAGTTTAAAAAATATTTATTTAAATATAACATAGACTTAAAAGTATATATAATGTTTCAAAATTCTTTAAAATCTGTGGGAATACCTTACAATATTTTTAATTCTTTGAAATCCAATTATATTACTGAAAACAATAAAAAATTTTTTGGAATGCTCAAAAATATCACCAAATATTTCGAAGCTTTCAGTACCTTCAAATTATTCAAATCTGTTAAAAATTTCAAGGAAGTTTTAAGAGCTTTACAAAGTTTCAAGATATTTCAAAGTTTTTGAAAACTTTTGAAATCCATTGAAATTTTGTAAAGCTCTTGAAAATTCCTTGGAATTTTTAAAAATACACCAAAATCTTTAAAATCGTTTGGTTACTCTTGAAAGCGAAAGATCTTCTAAATTCCTTGGAAGTTTTAAAAATATTCTAAAAATATTTTTTAGTTTTTTTATTATGTTTTATGGCGTCAAAATTTAAATTTTCGATTTTTCAACAAAATTCGAAAAGTTGTCAAAATAACCTTGTGGGGCTTTCAAAAAGTAGCGTTTTTCTTCCAGTGACTTTTTTGTATATCGTGCGTTGTTTGACTTACAATGTTCATTTTCGTTTGATTTTTTGGATTTTGAAAATGCTATAACTCTGATAATTTTTATTTTATCAAAAAATGTCGTGAGGATAAATTGTTCAGATTTCTGAGTACTATACATTGCCGCACACAGATTTTTTTAATCAAAGAAAAAAATGGTTCCAAAAATTTTGAAAATGATCTAACTTTTTGAATTTTTATCAAAAATAGCAAAATTCTAGTTCACTTTCCAACGCCAAAATGAGAATTGTAAACTATGAGTATATTTTCTGCTAAATAGTCGAATTTTCAAACAAAAAGTATGACTTTTCAACAAGATTGTTGAATTTTCGAGAAAACAGTTCAATTGTTCAGGGAAAATGAAAATTCCACTCGAACAGGTGAATTGAAAAAAAGACAAATTTTCAAAAAAAGAGTCGAATTTTCATTCAGAAAGATTTCAATAGACTTTTCTACATAAAAATAAAAATTTCATCGAAAAAAAATTTTTTTTAGAAAATAGTTGAATTTTCAACAGAACAGTTGCATTTTTGTCCAAGAAAGATGGAATATTTCAACTAAAAAAAGATTAATTTTTAAATTAAAAAGATTCAGAAAAAACATTTTTTATCCAAGAAAGATTTCAGTTGACTTATCAGCAACAAAATATGAATGTTAAACAAAAGGTTAATATTATACCAAAAAAGTTGAATTTTCAATTCAAAAAGATGAATTTTTAACAAAACAGTTGGATTTGCAAAAGTAATTATGTGTTTTGAAGAACATTGTTAAATTTTCAACGAAATAATAAAATGGTTAACTACACAGATAATCTTCAGGAGAAGTTTATTGCGAATTTGCAAAAATCTTTGTGCTCGAAAACTTATTTACTTTAAAGCATTCAATTTCAATAGTTCCTTCATGAATATTCAAAAATATCTAAATTCTTAAAAATGCAAAATAAGGAGATATGAAGAAATTTTATAACATTTTAAACTCAATAAGATAAAATTCCAAAATTTTCAAATAATATTTAGTCTGTTATAATAATTGTGCCACTAATTAAGACTTTTCCAATTTAAATGTGTTTTCTACAAAAGCTTCAAAACGAGACCTTATTTAAAATGGAATGTTCAAAATTTTTACCAAAATTCAAAGCTTTGAAAATTGAACTAATTAGAATGCAGAGCCTCACGCGATACGGAATCTTAACAAAAAAAAGTTGTAAAATGACCTCTGGTGAAGAAACTAAATGAAAGTAAAGAAATTTTGAGGACATAGGCAAATTTCTCACTGACTTGTCTCTTGGTACTTCTTTCATTTATTTAGTAGAAAAATTATTTAAACACTTACATTGTTATAACAATTTCATCAGGTTTTTAAAGGAATTCCATGAATTCCTGGAATAAGAAAAGTTTACGGAACATTCAGAGAATTTCCGGGATTCAAGGCATTCAGGGAACTTACAGAATTCATGAAACTCACGGAAGTTCAAGAATTCACGAAAGACAAGGAATTCAAGGAATTCATACAATTCAAGCAATTCGCGGAATTCAATGAATTAGCGAAAAGTCAGGAATTCACGAAATGCGAGGAATACACGGAATGCGCAACATTCAAGGAATTCACGAAACTCAAGGAATTCATGGAATTAAAGGAATTCAGAGATTTCAAGGAATTCAAGAAATTCCAGGAATTCGCGGAATTCACCGATATCAAGAAAATCAAATTATTCCTTGAATTACGTGAGTTATTTGGATTTGCAGAATCCCCTAAATTCGCAGGTTCTTCAAATTCCACGAATTCCTTGAGTTCCGTACATTCCTCAATTTCCGTAATGTCCTAAAATGGGTTTGTTGCATATTGCAAAATATTTTTATCACAGTTAAATTAAAAGAACACTAAAACACGAAAGTAATTTGGAAAGGAAGGTTTGAAAAGTATACTTTTTGAATTTTTGCACGAAAATTTGATTGGTTGAGTGGTTTGCTGGAACTAATATGATCAAGCACGAATACGTACTAATATGTAACTAATATGTAATATTATAAAAATAATGTACTGAACTTTTTTGAATTTCAGGCAGTATTTGAAATATGTTATTCAAAATTCATACAACAGCCTCATTCTTTGAATTCCTTAAATTCCTTGAATTCCTTAAATTTCGAGCATTTCTTCAATTCCGCAAATTACTCGAATTTCGTATATTCCTTGAATTCTGTAAATTCCGTGAATTCCCTGGATTCCGTGAATTCATTAAATTTGGTGAATTCCTTAAATTCCGTGAGTTCTGTGAATTCTATACATTCCGTGAATTCCATTAATTCCGTGAATTCCTGGAATTCCTTGAGTTCCTTGAATTTCATGAAATCCTTGAATTCTGTGAATTCCTTGTACACCACGTGCTTTGTAAATTCCGTGATTTACAAGTTCGCAATAATTAACAATAGTACATAGAAATCAGCGAAGAAAAAAGAATTTCAAGGAATTCATTATGAATTCGAAGAAATTCTAGTGAATTGAAAGGAATTCGAGTAAATTGAAAGGAATTCGAGTGAATACTAAACACTATGAAAACCCCCGAGTATCAAGTGTTGTGCAAATAAAATCAATTTTGGAATTTTCGGACCACCATTCTTGAACCACTGCTTTGAATATTTAAATTCGGATTTTGGATTCTAAATCAGCGACCTCGAAACCATCTCAGCATCAAGTTTTTTCCGAAAATTCGAACCTGTTCGAGAAGATGCAATTCTTCGAGTTTTTAAAACTATATGGCTCGCGTCGATCCCGGCCCGCCTAGCCTCGAAGTGTTAAAAACTCGGCTCAGCCCGGTTGAGCATTGGGCTTAGAGCTTTTTGCAAATCCCTAATTTTTAAGAATTTTGCAATATAACATGAACTCGTGTGTGGACCTAGGACAGCTGCATCGAAAATCAGAAATTTACGATGAAAAATGTCCAGATGTACCTGCGTCGCGTTCCTGAAACCCGACGGAGACATGTTTCAACATTTTTTTCAAATATTAGAAATCCATCAAGATTTCTAAAAGTTTTTGGCTTCAATCGAATATGAGATTTTTAATATGGCGTCCTATAAATTTCCGATTTTTGCTACATCCTTCGTAGTTCATATCAAGAGTTGAAGTCAGGATGCAAAATTCGAGAAATTCTCGATTGATTAAAATTGTTAAATCTTTTGGTTACAAGTGTCGACTCGAGCGTCATATAGAGTCGAATCGATCATCACACAGGGCGGAAATGATCATTATAAAGGGTCAAATCACTCATCATAGAGGGTCGATTTGGTCATATCAGATAGTCATGTTCTCTGCGAACAGTGCACATTGACAACATATTTTTTGGAGCACGAAAGGCTAAGGACATCGCAAGTCGTCACTTTACTCTCCACGAATTTTCGAAATATCGAAAAGCAGTTTGAACTCATTAAAAACATGTCTAGTTTCAATAAACTGCAAGTGAAATTTACTCACTCCGAAAAGGCTCCAGACTCTAGAGCATTTTCTAAACCACGGTGCTCCCAACTCTCGTATCCTTTCACACTGCATGCCTCGCGTCGACAACCGGATTGGTTAAGGTTTGCGCGCTTATTTAAAATGATTAAATGTGAAAAGCAATTGTGTACAGTAAATATTGAGAGTGACGTTATTAAAAATAATTATCCACTCACAAGGAAGACTCATGAAGTGGAATATAAATTTATTTTTAAAAACAAAGGTTGAATTTCAATTTCAAAGAAAGAAATATCTTTTTCATGCTAAATATAAATTCAAAATTATTCCTAATATTCCTGTGCACTTTAGATTTATTATTTGTGGTGAACATTTGACTTACACATCGAATTATTTTTAATAAACACGCCAACGGTAACTAATCAGGTTGGCCCTTCGCGATGGGTCATTTGCTCTTCCGTGAATGGTCAAAATGAGTGAAAATAGGATGATCGTATTGACCATCCCGGAAAGATACCTTGCTTATCCCTGATAGTGAATCTGGCCTTCTTACAACACTCAGACTGGCCATAAACTGAGAATATCTGTGACTATGCTGAAAAAATGGTGAAAGGCTCTTTAGAACCTCTAGATCTCTAGAAGAACGGACTAGCTCTCTAAGTTTCGACCCTCTAACTTTGACCATACATTTTCCTCCGTGTATGGAGGAAATGGCCAACGGCCATACCACGCTGAAAAAACCAGTTCTCGTTAGATCACTGAAGTTAAGCAGTATTGAGCGCGGTTAGTACTTGGATGGGTGACCGTTCGGGAATAATACTACTGCGTGCTGTTGGCTAGTCGTGGGTGTGGTGAGCCCATACTTGTAGTTATTTATTACAAGAAACTATCCACCTAGAAACAACACCCGAATCGGGTAGTGGCACGCCTACCCCGAAAGGGAAATGGCTTAATGGTATACATACATAGATACATGGAACTGCGACCGTTTGTTTATTACAATTCCAGAAACAACGCTCGTATATCAGAGTGTACGAAGAAAGAAAGATTTTTAAAGAAAGAAGAAAAAAAGAAATTTAAAAACTGTATTCGGCCAATTTTGAAAATAATTCTTCTTCATTTCAAAAATTTCCAAACCTAATGTTCAAATCAAAGAAAAAGGAATTTTCAAAAAAGGAATTGAATTTTCAACTGAGAAAGATTTTGCAGTCAATAAAAAAAAATCTCAGTCAAAATGTTAAATTTTCTATCATAAAAAAACGAATTTCTGGTAGAACCGTTTGGTTTTCAACTCAGTGCTTTTATTTTTTTGATTTGATTTGATTTGTTTTTATTAATGATAACCCAACAGTTACAAGTAACCAATAACAGGGTTATGTCATACAAAAGTATCGCTTATTATAATATACCTATACTATTTCAACACTAGTGTAATAATAAATTTTTAAATAATATTTGGATGTGCGCAGATCACGAGACGTTTAGCCTATCACATGTACAGTGTGGTAACTATTACTGTTCTAATAAAGGCCTTTCATTTACGCAATGTTCTTTTAGTCTATCTTTAATTGGTTTGAGAGCAGAATCGAAAATATTTGTATTATCACTACATTATTCGTAGAATTTATTAATATTCCTACACATTCTGTATACTGGAGACATAAATTTAATAGTCTTTCTAGCAACTGGAAGGTAGAGTAGATCTCCCGTTCTAGAGGATAATCTCGGAACCTTAAACTGGAGCAAACTCAGTAAGTCAGGGCAGTCTATTAAGCCTCTTATTATTTTCATTCCAAATACTACACACAGTATTATGTATCTTTCGTGTAACTTTAACATTTGAAACCTATCGCAGAGCCGTTCGTAGTCACATCCTCTAGGTGGATACACCCTATCTACCTTCCATGCTAGCACCTTTAGGAACCTTTTTTGGATTTTCTCTAATTGTTCAATTGATTTTTTTCCTTTGAGGGCACCAGATAGACGAAGCGTATTGAAGCTTACACGTTACGAAAGCAAAGTACATTGCCTTTAAGGTCTCGACTTTCTTGAATTATTCACAGGATCTCATAATATAAGACAACATTTGACTAGCTGATCGTACAATATGTTCAACTCTTGTTAGGGGAGATCCCTCAACTTCATATGTAAAGAATATCGGATCCTTGCTTCTGGAAAAAGTCATAATTTTGCTTTTATTCCCATTAACAATCAACTCCAGGTCGCTAAGTCAGCTGAGAATCGCCAGGAGGTCTCTCTGCAATTCAATGCTATCTCTCACACTGGTCACCTTAATAAATATCTTTATGTCATCCGCGAACATAAGTTTCTTTACATTTTTTGACTCTCTTTTATCATTGAGTATTATAGTAGACATTCTGGGCCCCAAATTAGAACCTTGAGGTACGCCTGACGATGAAGTGTAAGGTTCCGATTCGCTTCCAGCATAGGTTACTATATGTTTCCTATTATTAAGAAGGCTATCGAGTATCGAAATTACATTCCCTGGCAGATTAGACCCCTGGAGACCCTCAGATATCTTTGCGTGGCTGATTTTATCGAATGCTTTGGCTATGTCGAGATAAATCACATCAACTTGGTTTCCCTCATTAAGCGCGTCCGAAATGTATTGTGTTAAAAGCATTAAATTAGTTACTGTGGAGCGTTTAGTTAGGAAACCATGCTGACAATCTGTGCTGTCGGATCTGACGGCTGCAGATACAAAGTTGGCCAGGCAATACTCAAAAGCCTTCGAGAAATTATTTATAATTGATATTGGCCTATAGTTTCTAATATCCGACTTATCTCCCGCTTTGAAAACTGGACAGACTCTGGTTTCCTTCCAGATAAAATCCAAGTGATCAATTTTTTGGTCTTTACAGTCTTATGAAAAACAACACATTGTAATTCTGGTGTCAACATTTTAATAAGATCGACTTTTCGGCTCGGCTTTGAGCCATTCTCAAGATCTAAACAAAATAAATTTTAAAAATGTTTACATGAAATAAGCAAAAGTTAATCAAAGTCGAAACAACGAATTGAATAAATATATATGGTAAAAACTAAAAACAATTACCTGAGGTCGATAAAAATTGTCAGAAAAACATTAATAAAAGAACTGACGTCACGTCAATAAATTCGTAGTCAATTAAAACAAATAAGTTTAAAATCAAAAGATGTTTAATACTCTAACGAGATATCAAAGATCAACAACATATGTACTACATTTTTAGCAATAAGTCAAACGGCAACATTTAAGGACGATCACATGAAGATAACATTGAACGAACAAACGGGTGTTTACAATAATCAAACCTACAAATTCACTTTACAATTATATCGATGGTAACATCGAAACAGACCCAAATGAGGCAAACGCGCCAAATGTCAAATATTTGAAAGCAGGACGGGCGTAAATGATTAAGAAAATATGATCAACATTATTTTAATATACTTTGATAAATTTTATTAATATTTAACGTTTCAATCTGGAAATTTATCGATTCTTTGTGAAATTTATTAATGAAGATGGACTCTAAAATACATCTTTTAAATTCGTTTTTTTCCCTTGACAAAATTTTAATGTTTTTAAAATCGAAATCAAAATGATGATTTTTTTGTTTAGATCTTGAGAATGGCTCAAAGCCGAGCCGAAGCGTCGATCTTATTAAAATGTTGACACCAGAATTACAATGTGTGGTTTTTTATAAGACTGTAAAGACCAAAAAATTGATCACTTGGATTTTATCGACAACAGTCTAAGAACGGAGTTTGGTTTCGTTAACACCAACCGGTATTATTGACTCCTTCCAGATCTTTGGATAGGTTCCCTCATCTAATGCTAGGTTGTTAATATAACACAGCGGCTCTGAAAAAGAATTCGCACAATTACGAGCCAGGAAGCTCGGTATTAGATCTGTACCTGATGTTTATTTTTCTGGCAGAGCCTGTAAAGCTAGTCTAACTTCTAGTGATTCCAGCTTAAGTTTATACCCGAAATTATCTCTGATTTTTACACTATCTACGCAAGCCAAAGGTCTGCCTGGTTGTAAACACTCATAAAATATGAGGCAAACGCGTCAACCATTTTTTTTGGCTTTTCCAGTTTCACTTCATTGTCATACATAATTCCAGGAATTCTAGATGAATTTTTCGGGTCACCCATATAGTTCCAGAAGTGTTTTGGATTCTTTATCAAATTCTCTTCCGATTTTTTAATAAAATTCTGTCGATCAGCTCTAATTGTAAATTTTACTTCTGCACGAAGATTACTAAAACAGCTAGCCAAGTTATCATTATTACTCATAGGAAGTTTGCTTCTTATCTTATCTTTGATCTTGATTTTTTCGATTAAATTTTTAGAGTACCACTTCGCGCATTTACCTGGGCTACCTGAGGAAGTATATGAAGGTATGAATGTCAAACAAAAAAGTTTCATTTTCAACACAAAAATATGAATTTCCCTACTCAAAAAGATCAATTATCAAGCAAAAATTGATTTTATTTCGACCCTCTAACTTTGACCATACATTTTCCTCCGTGTATGGAGGAAATGGCCAACGGCCATACCACGCTGAAAAAACCAGTTCTCGTTAGATCACTGAAGTTAAGCAGTATTGAGCGCGGTTAGTACGTGGATGGGTGACCGTTCGGGAATAATACTACTGCGTGCTGTTGGCTAGTCGTGGGTGTTATATATAACATGGTCGTTATATATAGTTAAAATTAAAAGTTAAAAAATGCACTTTTAACTAGATGATATAATTAGTGTTAATAATAACAATTTTCAGCGGAACGGTAACAATTTCAAACAAAGAAATGAATTTTTCACTAAAATTATGAGTCTTCAACCACAAAACTGTATTTTTAACAGACAAAAAAATTTTAACCAAACAGTTGAATTTTCACCCGTAAAGATAATTTTCTACCCCAAAAGATTAATTCGTAACAGAACACATGAACTATTACAAAGCCATTTAAAATTAAGAAATTTTCAACGAAAGAAATACATTTTCAACCAAATATGGAATATTTGAATTTTCGGTTGAAAATAATTAATTTTCAACCAAAAAAAAAGTGATTTTCATTGAAAACTGAAAAAAAATAATTAGTGAATTAATAATTTGGGAAAAATTCGAGTAAGTTTAAGATATATTTAGAAATTTTGAAAAGATTCCAAAATCATTCAAAACTTGGAAAAGTTTCAAAACATTTAAAACAAAACGTACATTTTTGAAGATTCTGAACACAACATTTGAAAACTTACTACGCAGTTTCAAAGCTTTTAAAAGATTACAAATTTTCAAAAAATTGTAGGGAAAATTCAACTTTCAAGATGATAAATAACTAAATTTGGACTAGACTCTTGGGAATCTTTTTCATGATTTTTTATTGAAAATTTTGAAGAAGATATTAGAAACGATTCTAGAACAAATTTCGATGTATTTTTTCTTTCTAGCTTAAAATTGTATAAAATTATATAATTTAAAAATTTTGTACATTTTTAGATTGATTCTTCAATGATGAATTATGAAACATTTTGGGTCAGCCTCAACCAAAACAGAATAATTTTAAAAAAAAATTCTTATAAAAAGAGTTAAATTTCTGACCAAGAAAGATTTTTCAGTCGAGAAAGAGAAAAAGTCTGAGCCAAAATGTTTAATAATTCAACATGGAAGAATTAATCAAAAAAATGTATTTTTTCAATGATATAATTTCAGGCAATTTCATGCATCGAAATTTGTTTAAAAATCTTCTTTAATATTCGCTTCAAAATTTGTTTTAAAGAATCATTAAAGAATTCTTCAGGAATCTAATGCAACTTTTGTTATTTATTATCTTGAAACTCGAATTTTTCTCACCTTCCAGATTCCTATTTGAAAAATTTTAAAGATATTTATTAGAAATAATTTTTCAAGAAAGAATTAATTTTTAGTTTTCCTAGGAATTTGAATAAAATTTTTAATTTCTTTGAAACATTCGAAAATGCTCAGAAAGCTTTCAAATGTCATGTTCAGAATCTTCATAAATGTTCGTTTTGTTTTCGATGTTTTGAAATCCTTTCAAGTTTTAAATTATTTTGGAATCTTTTCAATATTTCTAAATGTATCTCAAATTCATTCAAATTTTTTTCAAACTAATAATTCACTGAACATTCTGTCAGTTTCAAATGAAAATAACTTTTTTTGGTTGAAAATTTATTTTTTTGAACGAAAATTCAAATGTTCCATGTTTGGTTGAAATTCATATTTTTGGTTGAAATTTTCTTAAATTAAAATTGTTTTGCGATTATTTGGGTATTTTGTTACAAATTGATCTTTTTTGGGTAGCAAAATAATCTTTTCGGTTGAAAATTTGACTGTTTGGTTAAAATTTGCTTGTTTGTTGACAATACATTTTTTTGGTTGAAGACACATCACTTGGCCAGAAGTTCATTTTTTTGGATTGCAAATCCAACATTTTGGCTGAGATTTTTTTTTCTTTATTGATTGCAGAATCTCACTTGGTTAGAAGTTCAAATTCTATGTTGAAAATTCCTTTTTTTTTTGGCCAATTGCCGATTCCGAAGAATATCCTTTGTTCATTAATTCTCAAAATTAATTTCGTGTACTTAATGGCAAGTTACCGTATTTACCTGTAAAATTACCAAAAACGACCAGGAATTTTCATACATTTCCGGAAATGTTAAAGACGAATATTGCGTAATTTATGGCAAGTTACCATATTCACCATTAAAATTACCATACATAACCGAAAATTTTAATGAATTTCCTGAAATTTATGGAACTTTTCAAAAATAAATTTTAGTTAATTTTTGGTAAGTTACTATATTTACTGGCAAACTTACCATGAATGACCGAAAATTTTTGATTACCTGGAAATTTAGGGAAATTTTCAAAAATGAATTTTGGGCAATTTGTGGTAAGTTACCATAAATCATATCTGAAATTATCGTAAATTACCAAAAATTTCCGGCAATTTTCTAAGTGAATTGTTGATGATTTGGAATAAGTTAAAATAAATGTCTAGCTTCACTATCGCCATGTTTATGAACATTTTCAACAAATATATATTATACAGCTTTTCGAAAATTAATATATTTTCACTGAAAATTGAAAATGCAAAAAGTCGAAAATAAACAAAATAGCGTCCCTCTCTTCTAGAAATAAGCAATTTTATTATTTTCTTTTCAAAAATGCACAAGAAATAGAAAAAATTGAAAACGTTTTTGAGAATCCACAAAAAACTGTGGAAAATATCGTCAACCGGGAAAAAGCATCAATTATGGAAAAAATGATAAAATGCAAGAAAAGGAACATTTTGTAGTACTCCTCAAGAAGATATCATTTACTTTGGTACCTATGTCTGAATCTAGCATATCAAAAAATAAACTCTTTGTTTTCGGAAAAACGATCCGCATTTTGGAAACACGGCTGCTAGTTTAACATTTTTGTATATTTCCTGCAGATCATTTGACAAATCAGAAACGCACATTATAACAGCAATTTTTTAGGACATATTCATTCATTTTCCTTGCATTGCGTTTTCATACATGTAAGTGAAGAAGATAAGAAAAACGATTCTAATTCTCGTTTCTACATACAGGGTGTTTCTTTTAATCTTGAAACATCAAAATATCTCAGGAAACACCTATTCAACGAAAAAAATGGCCGTCATGAAAACTTTTTATTTTTGAGGGGGAAAAGCGATGCATTGGCGAAAAAATATATTGTTGAGTATTCTAGGAATGCGCTTCCAAAGGAGAAATAAAAAGACAAACGGTCGGGTTTTCCGGTTTGTTCTGTACGGGTTGGTTTGTTTAGGTTCGTTAGGTTGCTAACGTTCATTTGAGTTGCATTTAGTACCTTAGTTACGATCGTATGTGTTGGGTGTCTTAGTTTCTCCGATTTGGGTGGTTTGGTTTGTGCTGCTTACATTCGTTCGGGTTGGCTTAGTTGTGTTGCTCAAGTTCATTCCGATTAGATGTGTGAGTTAGGTTCGATTCGGTTCGCTCTGTTGATTGCGTCCATTTGATTTTGTTGTGTGTGGTTGTGTGCATTTGTGTTGGTCGTATTGGTTGCATTCGTTCGGATTAGTGTTGTTGGTTACGTTCGTTTGGGTTTGATCAATAGTGTTGGTGAGCACATCCAAACCAATCCAAGCAAACCTAACCAGCAGAAGGAGATCATCCCAAACGAGAGTAACCAACAGCACTAACCCAAACGAACGTAACTAATACGACCTACCCAGATGCACGCAACTAACACAACAAAATCAAGTGAACGCCATTAATAAAGCGAACCGAAACACACGTAACTAACAAATCTAATCGAAATGAACATAAGCAACGCAACCAATCCAACCCGGAAGAACGTAAGCAGCACAACCAAACCACACAAATCAAAGAAAGTAAGACACCACCCAACCCAAACGAACGTTACTAAGATACCAAATTCAACCCGAACAAAATTAAGCAACATAGCCAACCTAAACAAGCCAACCTGTACTAATCAAACCAACAGTTTGTCTTTTCTATCTTCAGTTTGGAAGTGCATTTCTTGAACAGTTAAAAATGTCATTTCTCGTGAACTCTAGGTTCGCATTTGAAATTTTAAACTCACGCTTGCTTCCCTCCCACCCCCAGGGGGTTGGGTGTGTGGTACATTTTTTCGGAGTCGCTTTTCCTCCTTGAGAATAAAAAGTTTTCATTATGGAAATTTTTTCCTTTGGATACGTATATCTTGAGATATTTCGATGTCTCGAAATAAACCAACACCCTGTATATTGTTATCTCTTATTATTCTGAATGCAGCAAGGTCATCGAATGAAGCAAATATAAGAATTTCAGATCTGAGATCAACAACCTGCCAACACCCATTCTACTGATTTTGAAGAGAAAATAAAATGTGTCAGATGTCGTAAAAGTGAGTATAAGAAGCTCTCGTTTACCAAGTCAAATTCCACAAGCAATTTTTTAAAAAACTGTTCGCTTTTTTATTTTACTGTCATTGTGACAAATAGAAAAAATGAAAGTTTCTTCTACTGTCCCAATCCTCGCGGTTATGGGTTTTCTATATTTTGCAAGTAAGTATAATATAATATATAATAATTAATATTTATAATGAATATGATACACATACATGGGGCAGAATACATCAAATGTTTCTGTCTAGAATTATTGTTTCTTCATCGGATGAAAAGTGGCTCAATTATAATTCTAGTGAACCTCTATAATTAAATTGAACCATAGGCCCTACTAACAACCGATTGTCAATATACAGAGCTAGAAGTTTTCACTGGTTTGGGCGCTTTTTCACATTAACGTTAGTGTAAGTTTTATTGTGATAATACAATTGGTCTTTTATTATAGTGTTTGGGAAACTCTTTTCAAGTATATTGAGACTATCACATCGAAATTCTTCAAAATAAAAAACAAAACTCGTGTGATAAACTGGAAAATTTGCAGCAAAAACCTCAAATTTGTAAAACGTTCTCCTTAAACTATTATATCAAAATAAAGCTAAGAAAACTTAAAATATCTTCAAACGTTTTTGAGCTGTCACTAAAACCCTCCAAGCTGTTAAATTTTTAGTTTATTGGTGTACTAAACTCTCTAAAAGTCAATTTTTTTATTGCAATATTAGGTGCTGCTTCACAGGATGGCGTTATTGTCGAAATGTCAGATAACCATCTTTTTCGTGGTTTACTCCACCACGACCGCCCGGTTCCCGACTGGATGGAACCTAGGATAAACCCGGAAAATTTTCAAGGTTATGAGGTTTTTATACACTTATGGGCTCACCATCAATATTTACATCGTTCTGATTTGCTCAAACCGATGTGGCTAGTTCTCCCCAATCGTGAAGCTGCTGCTAATCCTCCACGTCATATCAAGCTGTGGCTAGGCTATAACCACTATGCAAACAAGGAACCTTTCGTGCCTTACAATCCTGCAATCACACCTGTATGGAACTGCGACCGCTTGTTTATCACAATTCCAGGAACAACGCTTATTTATCAGACTGTGCTACAACTGAAACATGATTTAGATCCACCTCCATTCTCACCCAAAGGCGAAAAGCGATTCAGCGTTATTCCGCCCGCGACGTTGACCTCCAGTGGCTACTCGAAACGTTCGCGCGTTCACCAGAAATGGGGCAAAAATACACAAATGATTTCTTGAAAGATGGTCATAGATTTCTCATCTCAAATAAAAATGCTAACGTTTCCACCATTTGCAACCAGTATGAAAAAATCTTCTGGAACTGGCCTGCAAAGACCAGACTGTCTGGTTTCTAGTCTTGACGCTGGACATGTGGTCTAACCTGGGTCTGGCCAAACGTGTAACTTTTATTTTTGGCTTGCCCCAGGTCAGACCGCCTGTTCAGCCGCTGGTTATGGACTAGTCAGCCACTAGCTGGAGGCTAGCAGCCACTAGCTGGACTCCCTTTATTTTTCGAAAGACTTGCAAAATAATAATGTTTTTTATAAGTGCATTCAGCTGTTCAGCGTCATACATAGACCAGATAATATCTTCCAGACTAGACAATCTAGATAAAGCCAGACTGCTACGACATTCTCACACGGAAACGTTCAATTGTTTAAACATTAGTTGGCTAGACTATCGCTACTTCTTACTTTCTAATTGCAAAATTATCAAATCGCTTTGCAAATAGTAGAGGCTAGTACTGCTCTAAGTTGGTATCCTAGTAAAATCGCTGAATCCTACGTAGTGTAAATTTCGATATCCCTCGGATATTCTGAGCACATTCCAAGATATTTTGAGGAACTGCTATTATTTTTCTAATTTCACATACCCAGGACATCCTCAAGATTTGCCTATTCTATCATTTCATCTATTTCTAAAAATGCAGACATTCAATCTTGCCATCATGTATATTTAAGGGAATAAATAAACAAAGTGTTCAAGAAAGAAATGAATAAGTGTTTTTTTCCTAATGTCTTTCAAAAAGTGTGGCAGAAAATTTCGCGGATTTAAAACTTACAGGGTGCAATCTTTGAAATTTCATCTATAAGTCAGAAGATTTTTTTGCATCATGCTCAACCACACTAACAATATTCAAAACACTAAGAACATCAGCAGAAAACATCAATGATTGGAATAAATATTCTAATTTATGTTCAGGGTTGCACAGTCCACCTTAAGCCGAAACAAAAAAAGAGAAATAGTTGAGTTTGATCTTCAAATATCTAGTTTGTTGAATAAATATGATGGCGTAAGTTTAGGTGTGCAGAAGTTTGTACAGATTTCATTTTGTACACACGATACCGATTCAAGCATGGAGGAGTAGATGAAGAGGAGTTCAACATCTATGATAACGTTGGATCGACGAAATTATTTTTATTTCAAACCATTCCATTTTTATTGTAAACTTTATTTGTGTATCAATTGTCATTGACACTTCTACAGTCTTAAGGAAGTTATGGTGTAAGTGTTGATGAATATACCGAATTGCTCTTAAAGAAAATTATATCACCGATTTGTGACCTCAACATTTGACAGACTCAAAATTACAAAAGTCTTCGTTTGTAAATTTTATTTTCTATTATACTCCGATCTCTATAAACTATGAACCCTACCGACAGGGCCTGATATTTCCAGGAATAAGGTAGCTAGGTTAGGACCAAACAGTAGACATCTGCTAAGGATTGTAATTTTACAAACGTTAAAACTTGTAATATTATAATAAATAATTTTTGAATAAGAAATTCGAAACCCATCTGTCTGAACAAAAGCAGGCATATAAATGAACTTATTATTACATAAACAATGAATACCATGAAGATAAATAATGTAAACATCTATAAAGTCTGAAGCGGATGAGCGATGACCCTTAAGACATAAAAAATAGTGTGGTTCCGTCTCACGAGCTAGACATACAGAATTAGTTGGAATTGTCTTGAATTGGTCTTTGCCCAAGAGAAAATCAAGAACAAATGTTTCTACTCGGGTAACACCTACTTTCTATGAATCACTATCAAAAAGTAATTTCTCTTACATTTTATATAATAAACTTCGGATTTGAGTGAGCTAAACATCGCCGATTTCAAAGAATAACTTTTGCTTATCAATTTTTGGATAACGTGAGAGACCATGTTTTTAATTATCTTCAACCACTAGAAATTATTTCTAGATAATTTGAGCAAAAGCATGAGATCTTGTTTGCTAAATATTGGTTTGTTTAGGTTCGTTATGATGCATACGTTCATTTGAGTTACATTTAGTACCTTAGTCACGGTCGTATGTGTTGGGTGTCTTAGTTTCTCTGATTTGGGTGGTTTGGTTCTGCTGCTTACATTCGATCGGGTTGCATTAGTTGTGTTGCTCATGTTAATTTCACTTAAATGTGTGAGTTAAGTTCGATTCGGTTCGCTCTGTTGATTGCGTTCAATTGATTTTGTTTTGTTGGTTGCTTGCATTTGAGTTGGCCGTATTGGTTGCATTCGTTTGGGTTAGTATTGCTGGTTAGGTTCGTTTGGGTTTGATCAATAGTGTTGGTCAGCACATTCGAACCAATCCAAGCAAACCTAACCAGCAGAAGGAGATCTTTCCAAACGAGAGTAACCAACAACACTAACCCAAAAGAACGTAACTAATACGACCTGCCCAGATTCACGCAACTAACACAACAAAATCAAGTGAACGCAATTAACAAAAGCGAACCGAAACAAACGTTACTAACAAATCTAATCGAAACGAGCATAAGCAAAACAACCAAATGAACATAAGCAAAACAACCAATCCAACCCAAACGAATGTTTAGGAGCGCATTCCTTGAATAGTCATCAATGTCATTTTTCGCTAATGCATCGCCATCTGGCCATACTTATTCCTTGAGATATTTCGATGTCTCAAGTGAAACAAACACCCTGTATATTGTTATCTTTCATTATTCTGAAGGCAGCGAGGTTATTGAATATAGATAATAGAGAAAAATATGAGATCTGAGATCAACAAGCTTTCTCCGCCCAGTCTACTGATTTGAAACAAACAATTAAACGTGTCAGATGTCTTAAAAGTTAGTATTTAGCCGTCATTCATGGATGCAATCTTCACATGCAACTCCTTAAAGAACAGTTCCCATTTATGTTTTCCTACATTGTAACAAATTGGAGAAAATGAATGTTTCTTCTACCATCCCAATCGTTGCGTTTATGAGTTTTCTGTATTTTGATTGTAAGTATAATATAATATATAATAAATAATGTTTATAAAAAATATTACACACAAATATCGGGCAGAATACATCAAGTGTTTCCATATAGAATTATTGTTTTTTCATCGGCTTGAAAAGTGGCTCAATTATAGTTCTAGTGAACCTCTATTATTAAACTGAACCATAGGTCCTACTAACAACTGATTGTCAATATATAGGCGTTGGAAGTTTTTATTGTTTCAGGTGCTTTTTCACCTTATCGTTAGTGTAACTTTTATTGTGATAATACGATTGGACCTTTATTATAGTATTTGGAAAACTCTTTTCATTAAACTCTCTTAAAGTCCATATTTTTTTAATGCAATATCAGGTGCTGCTTCACGGGATGGAGTTATTGTGCAAATGTCTGATAACCATCTATTTCGTGGTTTACTCCACCACAACCGCCCGGTTCCCGACTGGATGGAACCTCGGATAAACCCGGAAAATTTTCAAGGTTACGAGATTTTTATACGTTTATGGGCTCACCATCAATATTTACATCGTTCTGATTTACTCACACCGATGTGGCCAGTTCCCCCCCCCCCCCCCCATCGTGATCCAGCTGCTAATCCTCCACGTCATATAAAACTGTGGCTAGGCTATAACCACTACGCAATCAAGGAACCTTTCGTGCTTTACAATCCTGCAATCACACCTGTATGGAACTGCGACCGCTTGTTTATTACAATTCCAGGAACAACGCTTATTTATCAGGCTGTGCTACAACTGAAACATGATTTAGATCCACCTCCATTCTCGCTCAGAGGCGAAAAGCGACTCAGCATTTCTCCACCCACGCCGTCGACCTCCAGTGACTACTCGAAACGTCTGCGCATTGACCAGAAAGAGGATACAAATACACAAATGAATTTTTAAAAGACGCTTGTGAATTTCTCACATCAAATACAAATGTTAACGTTTCTCCCATTTGTGACCCGTGTGGGAAAATTTTCTGGCACGAGCCCGGCCCAGACCAGACTGTTTGATTTCTAGTCTTGACGCTGGCTAGGTGGATTCAGCTATTGAGCTTCACACATTGACCAGATCATATCTTCCAGGCTAGACAATTCAAATAAAGCCAGACTGCTACGACATTTTTACACAAGGAAACGTTTAATTCTTTCAAATATTAGCTAGCTGGACTATCACTACTTGTTACTCTCTAATTGCGAAATTGTGAAGTCGCCCCGCAAGCAGAAGAGACTAGTACGGCTCTATGCTGGTATTTTAGTAAAATCGCGAATATCCAACGTAATGTAAATTTTAATATTCCTGGGATATTCTGAGCACATTTGAAGATATTATGAGGAAATCCTATTATTGTTCTAACTATTGTTTTACATGGCAAGGATGTGCTCAAGATTTGCCTATTCTATAATTTCATCTATTTGTAAAAATGTGAATATGTCATCTTACCATAATGTATCTTTTAGTAAATAAATAAACAAAGTGGTTTCTCCTAATGCTTTTCAAAAAGTGTGACAGAAAATTTCGCGGATTTAAATTTTGCAGGGTTTCATCTTTGAAATTTCTTCTTTAATTCTAAATATTTTTTTGCAGGAAACACCAATGATTAAAATAAACATTTTAATTCATGTTCAGGGTTGCATTGTCCACCCTAAACCGGAACAAATCAGAGAAATCCTGATTCACAGTTGGCTGATTAATCACATTCTTCTATAATATTATCAGAACCTTATATTTCAAAGCCTATCACAGAAAACTTCATTCGCAAACTCTTCACGTTGAAAACTTTCCATTGCACTAGCATTTAACCGCGTTGAGTTTGATGCTGAAATATTTAGTTTGTTGAATAAATATGATGGCGTAAATTTAGGTGTGCAGAAGTTTGTACAGATTTTATTTCGTACGAACGATGCCGATTCAAACACGGAGAAGGAGTAGATGAAAGGAGTTTAACATCTATGATAAGGTTGGATCGGCAATATCATATTTTAATCTAAAGATGCTAAGGATGCCTTTTCGGTTATTCTAGAACATCTATAAAAACTGTAAAAATTTACCTCTAACCTTTGCACCAATTTCACTATATGGTACTATTAATTAACTCTTGCAATCGTTTTTCATTTGTTCTGATTCAATTTTTTTGTTATTCTGTTATAGCTCATTGGATTTTCAGATTTCTTCAAAATGAGTCAAACTTCCCTTGACGAACAGGGCAGTACCTCTATCTTGGCATCACTTGGATAGACTTACAGCTTGCTTTCCAAGCCCGTTGATTTTTGTGCGGAATGTGATTGAGGAGTACTATTGTTTTAAAAAAGACCAAATTTTAATTTGCTATCAACCAACGCAACCAAATCAAACCTAGATAAACGAAAACGATTTGAAAGGAAAATTGTAGTACCTTGTTTTGAATTTGATGCGAATGCTTGCAAAAAATATCCACATACTTTACAGATGGTCAAAATTTAGGGAAAAAAATTACCTTTAGGTAAGAATATCTCCGAACTTCTATATAATAGGACAATTCCGCAGCCAGGATCGGGTTCAGCGTTAAAAAATGCAAAGGAAACGACTACTCTTGATTTTAGTTATTAGGAAATATCTGAGGGATGTTAAAACAAACCTTGAAATGAATTTTAACACTTTTTCTGGTTGAGCCTGGTGTGTACCAGATTTGAATTATAATCTGTTTTCGCAAACACGCTGTTAAAAATCAGGATGATAACTCTTTTTGATAATTCCCTGTTTTCAATCAAAATTTTAATTATTTTTAAACATTCTTTAGGTGAAATTGTTAAAAATGATGAATATACTTTTCAAGCTGAAATAGTACAGTGAAGCCATAATTTTTTATAATTTAATAATTCTTTTCGCGATTTATCGCTATTCGTCAGCTATGGAAGTAAAGAAATAATAATGAATCTGCAACTATGTGAAAATTCATCATCATTATCAGTATTAATGTGATATAATACTTCCTCAAGCAGTGTAGCCAAACCTTTTTTTCGCTCTTTTTTGTATTATGTACGAAAATCGACCTTGGAATAACTGAGCCTTGGCCAAATAAAAATCTTTTTCGATGGAAGAAATAAATTTTACAAAATATTTTATCATTAAAATCTGCTTTTTAAACTTTGGATAGACATAGTCGAGACAAATTTCCGTCACGCATTTTAAACGTGAAAAAGACAAACATTTTCATATCTCATTTACGATACAATGGAGTGTTCGTTGAAAAAAATGGAAATTTCCCACACCACAGTGTTCATATTATATTCGATGAGAACCATAATATTTGTCAACCATATCCAGTGAATATTTTTCAAATTCGTCCAAAAAATGTGAAACATTCCTTGTGAATCATCGGACAAGATTTTTTTTTTTTTTTTTAAAGAATATTTGTGTTTAGGATTTGAAAGAACTTTTTACATATTTTAATTTATTTTTAAAAACTCTTATTTTATATGTAAACTCAGCTTATGTAAGGAATATTGATGTTATAAATCATACTGTATGTATTATGATTATTAAGAACAATATGAATATGAATAATGAATGCTGGCGGGAAACTGAGAAACGAGGCAAGAATAAAGCAAGATAAAATAGATTAGATGTGGGAGTTCATAATTAAATTTCATCATTTTAAAGCAAATACTTGTCTATACGTTACTCTAGTGAAGGTGACGTAGCATGTTTACAAGTTTCACGATTACTTGAAGTTGTTCCAATAATGTTACAAATGTTACAGAATCTTCCTCTCCGATTGAAGTTTTCTATCTATCACTATTTCCATTTTTATAAAAATTATGAATAAATATATATTACAGCTCAGTCCAAATTTAGCATATTTGAAAAAAAGTTTAGTTTCTAGGAAAACAATCCGCATTCTGGTAATTTCCAGATTCTTGAATATCGTGTTTGGATTTCGAAAATATGAAGAGCCTCCTATCCAAATAAAAAAAAAGTTTAATTCGTCTTTATTGTTCAGGAATAGAGCATCTATTTGAAATAGCACCCCCTAGTAAGAATCTGCCAAAATAAGAGAAAAATATTAAAAGGTGGAATTCGTGACAAAATCTTCATTCCTTATTTTTAGAAACACAGCTGCTAGTTTACCGTTTTTGTACATTTTCTTTGGATCATTTGATGGATCAGGAACGCGCATTAAAAAACAACTTTTTTAGGGTATATTCATTCATTTTTCTTCGTTCGCGTTTTTATAGAGCGAAAAATATAAGGAAATTGATTTTAATTTATGTTCTTACACATATTACAATCTTTAATTATTCTAGAGGCAGTAAGGTTATTGAATAAAGCAAATAGGGAAAATTTCGAGATCTGAAATCAACAATCTTCCTCCTCCGATTCTTCTCAGTTTGAAGAATAAATAAAACGTATCAGTTAGATGTCGTAAAAGTGAGTATATGTAGCCCTCATCTACAGAGTCCCTCATAACAAGCAATTTTTCAGAAATCAGTGCCAACTTTTATTTCCCTTTTATTGGGACGATTGAAGAAAATGAAAATTCCTTCTGCTATTCCAATCCTCACATTCGTGGGATTCCTGAATTTCGAATGTGAGTATGATATAATATTGTAGTCAATATTTATGAGAAATAATGCAAAAATTTAGAAAAAAAATGTCTTCCGAAACTTGCTTACTTTGAAGTTCCCGAAATATTACTACAAATGTCAAAGCTTCCTCTGAGATTTCATACCAAAACACTGGACTCAAATGAGCGTGAAATTACCAATGCCGAAGAGTAACTATTGTTCATTAATTTGTGCATAACGTCAGAAACCACTTTTTCAATCATGCTCAACAATTAGAAATTTTTTCTAGATAGTTTCAGCAGAGATATAAGACCTTGTTTGGTAAATCTGAAAATCTTGAACTTTGCAGGAAACACCAATGATTAAAATAAACGTCTTGATTTATGTTTTGGGTTGCATTGTCGACCCTCAAATGGACTGAATGGAAAAATCCTTATTTTCAGTTGGCTAGTAAGCCACCAGTTTTAAAAACTAAAGTTTTACTCGCGAAATGACATCTTATTACATTTTCAGAAATATAGCCCTATTGAAATATGCACTTCAATTTGTTAGGGTTCTGGATGATCAACATCCGAATTTTTGGATACACAAACTTTTTCGAGAACTCGAACCTATTCGAGAGAATATAAGATTTTGAAAATTGCGCCCTATACATTCTTTAGACTACTAGTGTACAAAACTGTTCTGAAGGTCAATTTTCTGAACATTATTAGGTGCTGCCTTCGGGGATTTTGTTATTTTGGAAATGTCGGACAATATCTTCCAAGGTTTACTCCACCACGACCGCCCGGTTCCCGATTGGATGGAACCCCGGAGAAACCCGGAGAATTTTCGAGGCTACGAAATTTTCGTACGTTTGTGGGCCCATCATCAATATTTACGTCGAACCGATTTACTCATACCGATATTGCCAGTTCCCCCTCATCGTGATGCTACTGCACATCTTCCAAATACAGTCGCGTTCTCGCTGGACCGTAATATCTATGCAAACAAGGAACCTTTTGTGCTTTACAATCCCGAAATCACACCTGTATGGAACTGCGACCGCTTGTTCATTACAATTCCAGGAACAACGCACATCTATCAGACTGTGATGGAAAAGAGAAATAATCCTGATTTTAAGATGCCTCAATTGCCTCAATTCTCACGCATGGTCCCAGCGGAAAAGCGACACAGTATTACTCCACCCGCAACGTCGACCTCCAGTAGCTCCTCGAAACGCCCGCGCGTTGACTAGGAAGAAGGCACAAGCACATAAACAAACTCTTGGAAGATATTTATTAATTTATGATTTCAAACTCAAATTTCAACATTTCTCCCATTCGTAACGTTCAAATCTTCCAAATATTAGCCGGCCGCGATAGCACTACTTGTTACTGTTCCAATGTTAATTGCCAAAGATGTCCTCAAGATATACCTATTCTGTAATTTCATCTATTTCTGGACCTGTTGATAAGTCATCTGCAAATTGTGTTCATTTGATTGAATAAATTAATAAACTCTTCAATGAAGCAATAAATGTTCATTT